>WHPX01001000.1:0-366935 GCA_011057435.1 Actinia equina
GAGACACTTGCTACGGGTGGAGAAGGGGGATGGTCCTCCAGAATACTAGGTGGCACATTTTATTTTGCAGAAGTTGGTCAGGTCCGATTGCTTCCAGGAAGTCTGTCGACTTTTATGACCTCTTCGTAGTTAACCATGTGAAATAAATACAACAGAAGCGCCTCGTGGCCTCCATAAATCTTGTAAAAGGTCGCTTCTTTAAGCTGCTTCTCGTTTATTGAATACTATAAAATGTATATAATTTCACAGCATTTAAGCGACGAAGGTGTGATATGAGGAAAGGTTGAAAGTTTTAAGCATTGCTGAATGATTGAATAATCATGTTTGACGCGTAACGCAACACCGATTTTGTGAGCGATTTTGAAAACTGCAGTAAAGTCCTGAGATTAATGATAGTTCGACAGAATTATCATTCTTCATGAATAAATGAAATTGGGATACTAATATTTTAGTTTTTTTGGGGGGTGGGGGGAGGGGTGTGCTTTTTCGTTTGTTTCTTTGTATCGACGGTATGATTATTGATTGCATATTTAGTTTGTTTTCGCGGCTGGTTCGTAAACTACTGCTTTGACTTCTGCTTTGTCCACTATCATAGTATACTCCATGTTTAACCTGCATTTGTATGTAGAGTGAATAGCTTGATTACTCTGTAAAACCATGGGAGTACTCAATTCATTTGGCACCATATAGAACCATTGCAGCAAGTCTGAATACAGATCAATTTGAAGGGACATAACCGCAGGGACATAACAGCTATCTAGATTGAAGTAATTTTGTTTTCTCACATTTAGCTGCCTGCAAGGGGACGTCCATAGTACGAAAATTTACTTTTTAAGATAGTTTCACAAGTGTACTTTTAGGTAGGAAAATACATATTATCTTAAAAATTTATATTTATGGACTGAAGCAGCATGGTCGTGTGGTCATAGCGTCCGTCTCGCAATCTGGTGGGTGGCGGGCCACTTGCTGAGATTGTATTTGTCCTGATCACTGATTAGTTCAGATTCAGTTTCTCGACCATGCTTGTAAATAGCCAATTGGTTGCCTCCTTGCTAGTTGGGATTCTTAAGACACTTTATCTTTCTTTGATTATTTCATCATTTCAGTATAATTAGTGTCTCCAATTAGTTGTATAGACTAAATACATCGACACTTGAATAAAGTTATTAATTTTATTTTATTTTTATGTGAAACAGTAACATATTCATTTTAATTTAATTTGTCCTCTATGCGTGATTAATTAATTTTTATCTTTTTGATGAACATAACTAGGAAAACCATAGACTTGCAATACTCCAGAGTAATCAAAAAGTAGAGTTCGTATGTTTTAAATATTAATTAATAAAGAGTTTTTAAGCTCCTAAGAGTTCATCAATATAACTCATTGCGCAGCTTTTGATACCCGACTGTGTTCTGACGACAGTCATACAGTCCCTCACGGCCAGAGAATGCAAAGTGAGCGATGCCTGTCATTCTGTATGTCATTGTGGGATCCAGAAGTTCTTCGTCATCAGACAGTTCACCTCTTAACAAACTGCTGAGAACACTGTGTAGTAACACGAGTATGACACGACTGTTACCTAAAAAAGGAATTACAAAATTATGGTCAGTAGCGTTACAAAGCTATGTTTGGTTATATTTGTTCGAAAGTTTATGTTCCTGTGTCCCAAAGTCTAGTTTGCACTAAGTGATCCACCCTTTAATACCATGGAACAGAGGTTAAAAATTCTAGTCCTAAAGAAGAGTTAGGTACCAATACGACGAATGCCGAAAATAAATCAAGATCTCAGTGGCAGTGGCAGTGGCAGTGGCAGTGGCAGTGGCAGTGGCAGTGGCAGTGGCAGTGGCAGTGGCAGTGGCAGTGGCAGTGGCAGTGTCTATTAATAAGATTATTGACAATACAATAAATTCCTACCATGCACCCCTCTCATCGCGTTTTCTATGTCTGTGCCGATTCTCGAAGAAATGCTACAAAACACAATTACTGGTTGTTGTCCATTATCCAGGTCCTGGTCCCAGTCTCTCTCAACAAGTTGGAAGCAGTCTTTGTCCAAGTAATTCTTTAGTGTTTTTATGATGTGTTGCTCAATGTATCTTGTACTGGGCTGATCACATCCCTTGATCATCATGTCTAATGTTCAAAAGAAAAATAACATTTTAAGAACTTGGTGAGTGGTGAGTGCACAAGCAGCCCAATCTCTTGCTCTGTGGTATTGTAGTATTTGAATATTAACGGTAATATTTCGTATTATGAAAATTTGTTCGCAAAAATGCTATCAAGAAAGTCGGTTTTATTCTTAAAAAGTACTAATTGTACTTGATACGAAATTGGGTCGCCTGTAATAAGTGGTTAGTGGTGAAGCAAAAATAAATATCCTCAATTACAACAAGTATTCAAACAGTCATCTGTATAATCTCAGATATCTTATAACCTGAGAAACGGCCTAAAGGTATGGGCTTGCTCCCTGGTGGTCCTTTTAATTTTTACATCCTAAGAAGTGCTAAATTGCAGATTCGGAACTCAAAAAGGCAAAACGTGCATCAGATCCATTTTCCAATCGAAGTATTTTGACCTGAAATGATTTTTTCTCCTCAATTAAGCGTAAAAAATTGCAACCAAGTTAGTCACTTCGTGGTGGGCGCGCGAATGGCGTCTGATTACAGACAATGTTTGGTCACGCCCCAGAAAAGACTACACAAAATGTGTAAGCCATGAGGCTATTTGAAAAAGTAATAATTAATTCAAACGACATCGCTTCATGCTTCGCTTCATGTGTTTTTATGCACAAAGTAAAGAAAATCATGTTCGTCTACAGTTATGAAATTAAAGCTAAAGATGAAGTTTCTGGTCTTATCAGTTGTATAAGCAAGCTTTATATACTTCTTTATCTTACAAGGAAGGTAAACGTTCTGCTCATCAAGTTTTACTTTGGAATTGTCGTCAGAGCGGCTGCTTCATGGATCAAATGAATAAATAGAGAGCTCACCACCAACACATTCGATTGGCAAGCATTCTTTCGAGGTACTTTAAGTACAAAAGTAAGGTGAATATGTTTTACTAAATTATAATGGATTACCTGATTTGCGTTTTCTACATAACCAGACCAACGAACCGAGAATAGGGTTAATACCATAGTATACACTGAACCAGATCACCGTCCACGAATCTTCAAACTGTGATGGATTGAAATAATCAAACCAATGACGTCCAAAGTGAAAGAGAATATGTCTAAGGATTTGAACAGGATTCATATCTGAGAAAAAAACAAAGCATGGACATTAATTAAAACAGCCAAACAAAGTCCAAGGGAAAAGTTGGAATAATAGACAGTCACTGACCTCTTATTTTGGCTCGAATTGTAGTAGTCTGACGGACCTTAAACTGTTGAGAACGACACGAAGTAGCAAATTTCCGAGAGGTTTATTGGCATTGACCTATATGACCAACCAATCACATTTAAGATCTAGTGTCACGCAAAATTACCAAGTCAAACAAAACAACACGCGGCCATTTCCAAGGTTAGGCTATTCTAAGAAAAAAGGAGAGAGATGGATAAACAAAATCAAGTGTTTCCTATAACGAGAATGTGTGGACCGCGTAGCCCTTATGAAATACATGAAGATATAGAAATATAGATAAGTTATAGTGCTTGGGAACGAGGTTATTCCGGGCGAAAGCCCTTGGAATTGACTTCGGAAAAATTAATTTCCGACCTCGCTGGGAATCGCATTGTTTACCATAATGTCAGTTGACATGCGTTTTAACAGCCACGGTCAGAGTAAGCAAAGGCTAAAGCTTTGTCAATATATTATTCGATGCGACAGACAAATCACTCAGCTGAGACGTTATATATTTTCTTCTATGACCCACAACGAATTAGTCTGTGACTTGGAATGTGGCTAGTAAGCAGTCAACTGAAAACAGGCTGACTTTATTCATTTCCGAACTTTTTCTAAGGGTTTAATATTTGTTTTGCACACAAATTAACAATTTTACATCATGATCATTACAGAAGATCACACTACGAAAGTCACAGGAGAAAGAAAAGACAAATATGATGATCACAAACGTGAATGAATTAAGGGTGCATTGGTGGTCAAATTAGTATACGAAACTTCGAGTTAGCCACCACCGAATGCATCGGTAGAAGTAAACCACAACCTAAGCTTCTCTATTCCCGTACATATTATTTATTATTTATAAGATTTATGAGTAGAGGAAACATGTACAACGATCAAGCAAACGCCATACTCGTGTTGTGCGTCTTGTATTCAACCAATCATAAACATTTTAAAAGAACACACCGTGAACTTAACGTGACAGAGGTGCTAGGTTTTCCAAGAAATGATTCTTCAAGAATTATGAGTGCCGTAATTATATTCGAATGGACGCCACGGCGTTTCAGTATTTAATTTTGCGTGATCCAGCTGCAAAGTTTTTTTTCGGGGGCAAAAATCACTTTATTTAACAAGATTTAGTGATATCAAAATTACCGACTTACGATTACCTTTTAACAGGTAGAATTGTGAACTTGGTATTTTAAATTGTCCTAGTGAAAACACAGCCATAGTCTAATTATGTCTATTCTTTGTACAGTCACTTTGAACTTACGCATGTTTTTAGAGAATATATTTTCTTTGCTGGTTTAAACTTGGAATATACTTGTTCTTTATTATTTATCATAAATCATTATTTCGTCAAATAAACGCCTACTACATCGATCTACTTTACTATTTTTAGTCCCAGGTGCTGCGTTTATTTTGAGGGCGGCGTCTATTCGGGGGCGGCGTCTAGCAAACGCCAAGCAAACGCCACAATGTTGTATGTCTTGTATCTAACCAACCAAGAACACTTTAAGATAACCCACCGTGAACTTACCGTGAGACAGAGGCTTAGGCTTTCCAAGAATTCGATCTACAAAAACTAAATACTCTAGTGTTTATCTTTTCATTTAGAATACAGACATAACGAAGCAGGAAGTTAAGAAAAAGAATAACTATCGTTTTCACTAAACCATTGCCTGAGTCGAGTCGTATTTATAGTTTATCAATTAAAAAGCAAATCGAGCGAATGTTTGACTTCTCTTACGTTATCCAGGAAACTTTCGATAGTACAAATAAAATATCTTCAAACGCTGCATTGGATATTGTGTTTCAACTGAATATACGAATAAGTACTATCAAGCAACGGTTGAAAACTTTACATTGTGAAAACAAGATAGATTGAAAAAAAGGTAAAAACTTTGTTTACCTGTCAAAAGATTAAGGTGCGGGGAAGAAACTCTCTACTAATACAGAGCACCTGACCTATATTAAAGTTATAATGAATATACCGATATATATGACTAAATGGAATTTTTATCAGGTATAATTTTTTCTAAAATAAAAATTCTTAGAATATGATGCACTATAAGTTAATAAGATAAGATTTATAATGACTAATTTTAACTATTACAAAGGAAGCATCCTTTGCATCCGTTCATCAATCAGTACTGAGTGCAAGATCTTTATTACAGATGCGAACTTTACTAAGTCATTGAGAGATTTACATGTTCTCCACAGAACAGATCCTAAACATCTAAGGGCATGTTTTCCAAACGTAATTGTGTTGAGTTTAGGTATATGAAAATCTTAGTGTCCTAAACTGCAAGAAGCATCACGTAGTTTAAACAGATTAGTTATTGCCTCGTAACACATCTTAGTTTTGTGAACTTTATACATTCATGATGCAAATATCTTGAAGAGGTCTTTTCAATGGTGTTGGCAAGTGTCCTAAACTGCAAGAAAAATCACGTATTTTAAACAATAGTTAAAAAATATTTCAACCTTTAGTTTTTATCCTGCTTTATTTTTTAAGCTGCACTTCGACAATGTACGACAATATATAGGTATATTTGCCTTGGTTTCAAATATTTAGCTTTAGATATATGAACAAAAAAGCAGTTGAATTAGTATTTCATCTTTGGATTTGTTTCATATATGTTTAGCGTTCTGTCTGGCTCTATATTCAGGAAAGAGGATTGAGGGCCGTATATAATGACACCCAAGTCCATCAGTTATAATCAATTACTGATGAGGGCCAATTTGCCAACACCATTGAATAGACCTCTTCAAGATATTTGCATCATGAATGTATAAAGTTCACAACACTAAGATGTGTTCCGAGGCAATAACTAATCTGTTTAAACTACGTGATTCTTCTTACAATTTTGGATACTCAGATTGTCTTATACCTAAACTCAACACAATCACAGGGTCCTTACAGAGGTTACCTACTGGCTATTTTTACTTCCCCGTGTTTTTAGTTGGCTGGATTGTATTTTAGTTCTCGCGGCACCTGCTTGGATATTGTCCGATATTATTGTTGAACAAAACAACAACATCTTTTCCAAGCAATCGATGCTTTTCTAACAACATCCCTATTTTGAATACTGATGGTATAAGTATTTTACCCTAGAATGATCATGTATAAAATAGAAAACCCTGAAGCCTAATCTTTAACGCATACATACATTTATGCTACAAAATTTCTCTCAGGGGCTGCTATAGCGCAGGCGGCAAATCGCGAAATTTAAGGTGGTACCAAACTAATTCAGAGCGAATTTTGGACAATTTTATTCTCGCTCTCTTCGCAAAACTATTACGTCAATTTAACTGTATTTTTCATATAATGTGCTTAGATTATCCTAAATTCTAACAGTATATTTTATTTTAAAATTTTTTAAATGTTTCGCCTATCACGGCCGAAAATCAAACAGTGCTAGTTTTAGCTTTTTTCTCTTCATCCCCAGATGCGATTTTTCTGAAATTTTCAGAATCTTATCATCTAGTACTATTGCAGTCTGTGTATAAATTTGGATGGAAAATCTTGGGCAGAAAAAAAGTTATGACGCCGGTTGGAAATTCGATCCAAAATTTGAAGCATATAAGACATCGCGCTGGAGAAATATTGCTATTGAATGGATTGCCTTGAAGTTTTCACATATCTATTTTCCTAACATCCGTATCTTCTGGTTTCCCTGCAACTAGATCTGACAATATTATTTTGTTGCGAATAAGACTCTTGTCCAAATCAAGCTCTGCCAATCCACTGGTAAAAGTTTTGAGTCCTCTTGGGGCGTTAACTAAAGCATGCATAAAAAAGCATACTCGATTAATTCTTTCATGTTGGCTAGTGGAATTCTACGTTGATGATGAGTCATTTCTCCATGGGAAATCCAATACAAAATATATGTTGATGCTACCAATCTATGAAGTAAATCATGTGCCTTTTGTCGCGGTATGCTTTTAGAGAGCTGTCGTACCATTCGATTGATTTCATTCTCATCCGATTTCGAAAATTGCTCCTCCTCACACGAAGAATCTTCACTCAGCTCGGATTCTGTAGATTCTTCTTCTGAAACTCTTCTTCTCTTCATGTTGATCTCTACTAGTAAAATGAATTTCTTGGGATTTGGCTGGGTTTTTTATAGCAGTAAAAGACTCAGAGCGCTCATTAGAGGAGGCAAGACCTCCCCCACCAAACCCTCGCCTTTTTGAATAACCTTTTTTTTTTTCTTCGCTTTTAATGGCATTGATCCATGACCTAACTCTCTTATGTCATCCTTGTGCGGTCTTAATTTTTCCTTTTGCCCTTCCGATATGGGAATTGTTCCTCGCAATAAATCATGACATACTTCACAAATTACATGACTTTGTTCGGGGCTGGAAGTTCCAAAGCAAAGCCTGCCTCTGTCGTTCGGGGCAATGGGCCGAGCCGAGTTGAGCCGAGCCGGGCCGAGCCGAGCCGAGCCGAGCCGAGCCGAGCCGAGCCGAGCCGAGCCGAGCCGAGCCGAGCCGAGCCGAGCCGAGCCGAGCCGAGGTGAGTCTATAATAGTATTTTTAACAGCCCTGTACGGAATCATAAATAGCTCCAGCTTCAAAACTCCTTGATCATTCTCATTTAGACTCGTAATGTGGCGGTTGTGTACTATTTGCGGCAAGTCAGTGCAGTACGTATGGTCTCATTTAAGTCGTGTTCACAAGATCATTGGTCAGCATCGAACTCCACTACTGCATGGAAAAAATAGTCAGGAAAATGTCAGCCAAGAGTTACCAGTCATGCACCATCCCACTTATGTGGAATGCCGAAACAGACCATTGTGCTAGATTTCAACTGCTGTATACGTTGACTGCTCTGGTAGCTGGAGTGACTGGATCTGGAAAAACAGTTTGGGTTCAAAATTTGCTTGAACATGCAACAATAGTCATAAGTCCACCACCACAGCGTATTGTATGGAGTTACGCACATTGGCAACCAGCTTACGACCACATAATGAAAACCATTCCCGGGAACAAGTTCTTCAAAGGCATACCCCAAGATATTGACGAGGATAGTTATTTCGACCCAAAATTCAATAATGGGATTGTAATTGACGATCAAATGGCAGAGACATCCAACGACAAACGAATCATGAAATTAATTACCAAAGGATCTCATCATCGAAAACTTAGTGTGTTTTCCTTATGCACAATCTTAACTTTCATGGGAAAATTATGCGCACCTTAAGTCCGAATGCAAAAGTACGAAGCATCTGTTCAAAGACCTTGTGGATATCTATTCGTGGATCTCAAACCAAACACACCAGAAGAATGCAGGCTTCGGACAAATGTTCTTCCCAATGATCTGCCTGCTTTGCAGACGAAGCTGTCAAAAACAATAATATCACAACTTGGTGGTGAACAGTCAGATGTCACGGAATCTATTGCTAACCGTATTTCGAACGTCAAAGCTATTTACAATTGCCTATAATAAAATCAATGCAGAATTTAGAGGAGCTATTTAAAACTAGCATTCTCAGGGATTCCAATACCCGTGCAGAACTAAGAATTAAAAAATATTCGCAGCTAATACGATCGATACCTTAAGTTCAAAGTGGTTCGCCCCTGACAGGTCAATGCTAGAAATGGTGCTAGAAAACACTACAGGTACCACCATTGACAAGTCCCAGTCTCCCACTAGTCTAACATCCAAAATAAAAACTCCTTCATTCCTAGAGCGGCTAACAACAAAAATTAGAACTCCTGCTCTGGAACCCAGTCTAGTAGAGCGAGAGCTTCAGATTCACCAGATGGTTCCTTCCACTCCATTAAGAACCAGAACTAGTCTTGATCAACCCTCTTCTATTGCCTCGTTTAGCACCCCCAAAACACAATCCCTTCCACTTCCACCTGATTTCCTACCAACTTCTCCGTTAGTAAAGAAAAATCTGTGAAGTGGATTAGCTATCAAGATTTAGATAAATATCTTGTTAAAATCTTAAAACCACCGCGACGATCAGAACGATTGAGAGCGATAGCCAAGTCGATACCCGACTAGCAAAATGTTTAGTTCGGAGTTTAGCTGTAGTGACTAAACTATGAAAATCAATCAAAACACTGTGTTTGTTGAGTCTTCTATTGTTTACAAAGATTAAGTGATTGAACTACATGAAAAACCATTTGTTTGAAATTGCTTTTGTCAGTTTTGTTTTGCTCTATAAGAGCACCATGCAAGAAAAACGGTTTAATAAAAAGATCTATTCCAACTTGGATTATAAGAAAAAGGACAGACGTGAATTCTGATAACTTTATTTAACCGCCAAAAGTGCAAGAGTTAATGTTATCAAGATTCTAAAAATCGGATGAGTTGTTTACTTAATTACACAGAATCCATTTCTTTTGTTCAAAGCCGCAAGTGTTGGTATTGAACATCATTGACATAAGATTTGTTTAGTTTTGATAATAAAAAGTTCATGACACAATCTTTGCGTTTTCTTCATCCAAGTACGGAGAAATAAAACTAAAAACAATCAGCCCTTGAGAGAAATTTTGTAACATAAATGTATTTTATGCGTTATAGATTAGGCTTCAGGGTTTTCTATTTGATACATGATCATTCTAGGGTAAAATACTTAGACCATCAGTATTCAAAATAGTCAATTTGTTAATTTGTTAGGAAATCATCGATTGTTAATTTGGAAAAGATGTTGTTGTTTTGTTCAACAATAAAAGCGGACAACATCCAAGCAAGGGCGCTAGGGCAAAAATTGGTGTCTTTTTAGCCGTTAGACTCTGTTATATAGGCGTTTTTTAAACGTTAGAAACTGTTTAAACTGTTACTTATCTGTACTGATTTGTTCAGTTTTCCCGTCTATATATACGCCAAAAATATTGCTGTGACCAACGGTTCAATCGTACATAACGAACTGCCAACTAAAAACACGTGGAAGTAAGAATAGCCATGACGTCTCCTCTGTAAGGACCCTGAAGGGGGAGTACCTCAATAGAACCTCACTGGAACCTCTATTGAGTGATGTAGAACCGGCACTTCATATCTAATTAGGTTTTTACCCCCATCTACCCTACTCGAGCTCATATTAAGTAATACTAATTTGTCTGATTAACTTCAATAGAATTTTCTAAATCAAAAGAATGATTAACTACTTATCCTCCTTCATTTGGACTCCCGATAACAAGCCTGGCGAGTGAGTATAAAAATTGTCAAAGTGTACAAAGCGAAATGGAATAATAAAAAAAATAAAAATAAATTTTTCAATTACATACGATTTGAGTGACAAACCATGTCCAAATCAAACACCTGTAGGTGAGTGGATATCATTGTCAGTTACTATCGTCGTGTACGGATTAACGAAGAATGTCATAGGTTTCCGAACACACGAGTGGGACTTAGAAATTTTGGTTCTCCTCACTTAGAAAAAAAATTAAGTGAAGACATCAAGAATCAAACTCAGTACCTACGGCCCCAAAGGACTACTACGATGCCAATCCCAACCCTAACCCTAAACCTAACCACTAGACCACAAAGCAAATTCGGTTGGATGGTCTCATTTTTTAGTGATATTTAAACGATGTATCATCAGCATGTTTACATAAATATTAATTATAGTTTAATTTATACAATCGTAAGGTACGACTACTAGCCAATTACTCGAAATTTGAATTTGAATCAAACTCCCCTGACAACTCCCGTACACGACGATACAACCCATTGTCAAATTGTACAAAGCAAGAATATAAAAATAAAAATAAAATATTTAATGTTTACAGATGCTTTGAGTGACGAACCATGGAGAAAAACAAAAGGATGGAATCGAGGGTAAATATCAAAATGATCCTGTTCACGTTGCTCATACAGTCAATAGACCCTTTACGAGTTCCAAATTACCGCTGTGTTCCTTGATTAAAGACTCATTTACTCGGGCTTAGCCTCGAATCAGTGTTTAAAAGTAGAGAACGCACAACTCCGACATTACGAACACTTTGAAATTCGAAGGACCTTGACAGAGACACGTGAATATTCTACACAAAATCGAGGCTAAGCCTAAGTAAATGAGTCTGTAATCAAGGAACACAGCGGTAATTTGGAACTCGTAAAGGGTCAATTCAAAAAACGTTGTCTTCAACGGCCTCAAGCATTTGCGACTGGACCAAAGGGGAATAGGGGCAAAAATAACTGAAGCGGTCAAATATTCGTTCTTATATTATTAGTTCTCGCTAGTAATAAGATTATAATGGCGAGAAACAATCCATTACATGCATGTCTTTGGGTTTAGGGAAATAAAAGCAAAGTAGTTATGATTCAGTTCACTGTTTCGAAAATATGAAGGCATTAAAGAAAAGCGTCTCTTTCAACACTTCCCACTCGCCTACGAAGATTCATGCTGTAAACCAGGCATTGCTACCCAAGAGTTCCTTTCTGTCCAGTAGCGGGTGTCGCTTGAGTTGATCGACGACAACGGATTTTTGAATTGACTGTATGTGTGTTTAATGAACTACGAGGGGTATGTTATCGGGTTTAAAAGCACTAGGCATCGTCGAGTGGTTTGATACCAACCCGATTTGCAAGCTTGTTTGACAGCTTTTCAAAAATCATAAACTCCTGAAAATTGAACAAAAACTATATTTAACAAGGGGAAATCCTTTTAGTGATGCTCAGGAACACTAGCATCAATCGGAACCCGACTCAAAACAGCTACTACTTTCCAAAAACCAACATTTCCCCCAAACTTGAAGAATTATTATTTTGTATTTGCCTTTGTCAAATCGGGGGCCATGTGAAAAATGTTAGTCTGGTAAAAGGTAAAGGATGGATTTATATAGCGTCATTTCCAGGAGCTCAACCGATGGCGCTTTACAAGATCAGTGGAGGATTTAACGGGCTGTGTTTGGTCGGTGAGACCTGTCCAGCAGGTTGTTATTATATTAAATGTTTCATTGGCTCATAAAGCATTTGTTACTTTTTTTCTTACAGGGTAAGAAGCGAGCTTAAAGATCACATTGCTGGTTTGGCTCCACAAACAAGAGGCCAATTAGATGTACCGTTTTTCAACATTGCTCTGACGGGTCAGGTTCGTGCAGGAAAGTCAAGTCTCTTCAACAGCGTGAACAGCATCTATCATGAAAAAGTTATAGGTGGAAAATCAGAAGTTGGGACTGCAGGTGGAAGTTTAACCAAAGAGGTAGACCAAAGCAAAGCAAAGCAAAGCAAAGCAAAGCAAAGCAAAGCAAAGCAAAGCAAAGCAAAGCAAAGCAAAGCAAAGCAAAGCAAAGCAAAGCAAAGCAAAGCAAAGCAAAGCAAAGCAAAGCAAAGCAAAGCAAAGCAAAGCAAAGCAAAGCAAAGCAAAGCAAAGCAAAGCAAAGCAAAGCAAAGCAAAGCAAAGCAAAGCAAAGCAAAGCAAAGCAAAGCAAAGCAAAGCAAAGCAAAGCAAAGCAAAGCAAAGCAAAGCAAAGCAAAGCAAAGCAAAGCAAAGCAAAGCAAAGCAAAGCAAAGCAAAGCAAAGCAAAGCAAAGCAAAGCAAAGCAAAGCAAAGCAAAGCAAAGCAAAGCAAAGCAAAGCAAAGCAAAGCAAAGCAAAGCAAAGCAAAGCAAAGCAAAGCAAAGCAAAGCAAAGCAAAGCAAAGCAAAGCAAAGCAAAGCAAAGCAAAGCAAAGCAAAGCAAAGCAAAGCAAAGCAAAGCAAAGCAAAGCAAAGCAAAGCAAAGCAAAGCAAAGCAAAGCAAAGCAAAGCAAAGCAAAGCAAAGCAAGCAAAGCAAAGCAAAGCAAAGCAAAGCAAAGCAAAGCAAAGCAAAGCAAGCAAAGCAAAGCAAAGCAAAGCAAAGCAAAGCAAAGCAAAGCAAAGCAAGCAAAGCTAAGCTAAGCTAACCAAAGCAAAGCAAAGCAAAGCAAAGCAAAGCTAAGCTAACCAAAGCAAAGCAAAGAAAAAATGGATGCATGGATTTAAGCATTTTTTTGAAATCTTCTCAAAAATAATGAATGTTGGCAAACGCCATAACTATTTAAATATTAACTGTTTACAAACTTATATATTATGATCTATTAGTTTCGAGTGTACGACATAAACCCACGTCCCGACCAGCCTGAATCCAATCTTTTGTCTTGGAGGATCTGTGATACAGCAGGCTTGAAACACAACCTTGATGTTGATTACGATGTGAGAAACATTCTAAAAGCAGTTGATGGACATTTAATTGATCGTTTCAAGGTAAGTCGGTAACTAATATCAAATGTGGGGATTCGAGGTTATCAAATAGTTGATCCTACAACTAAAAAAAGTCATATCCTTTACGTTTTATCAGAAAACTTTATTCTCTTTAATAAGAAATAAACCCACTAATAAAAGGAAAATAGAAAATGAATAGATAAAAAATACTAGTAATGAAGTTCACAGCTAAAAGGAAGACATGAAAAGAACAAACACACACACACACACACACAAAAAAAACAATTCAAAAAGTGCCAACACATTGGCATACCTTGTATATTCTATAATTTGGATAACTTTGTTGCCTCCTAAAAATGTAATCTCTACAATCTCTTCAACTCATCCATCATAATGATTTATTTATAATACTTCTTTTTTGCCACTCTTTCAAGTTTCCCGACCATGAGATTTTTCAAGACACCCCTGGATTCATACCAACACCTAAATTTAAAGACAGAGCACACTGTGTTGCTGTGGTGATTGATGGAAGTAAATTTGATCAAATGCAAGAAAACATGAAAAGAAAGATCAAAACACTAAGGGAAGGCCTTATTGCGAGAAGTAAGTAAGAAATAATGTCTACTAATCAATGCCGTGATACTTTTTCTTTCCTCCTCCTTTAATCTCCCCAACCTCCTCAATACCCCCTGACCACCTCTACAATATTCGTATTCAATAGGTTGCTATCATAATAGACGTCGTTTTAATGGCTCGTAGAATCTTGGAGGTTGTTTTGATCTCTCGTTTCCTGTCGTAGAAATAGTCAAATACAATAGTTTGAGGACTGATTTTGACATGTTTTGACTTAACATCCGCTAGTTTCCCCTAAGTCAACGGCTTGTTTGTCCCCTAGTCAACCCCATAGAGTCACGTGATTGACAGTAAGAAATATTCGAGTAAAATTGATAGCCCAACACCCCTAACTCATTATTGGGCAATATCGATCTTACATCAAGTGAATAACTGAATGGTGTTCTAAGTGTGGTGTAATAAAAGGCATTATAAACTCAAGTGTGGTCGCGAGGGAAAAAGTTCGTTTTGTTTTCCCGAGAGTCTCGGTGTTTCACGAGGCGAAGGCGAAGGGAACATCGAAACTCGAGGGGAAACAGAAGTAAATCATATCCCGAGGGACCAGACATGAACAAAACTGACCATGATTTTAAAAATACGTTCTTGCATTTTTCTACCAAAAAGCGAGGAGAGTAGCAGCAGCATATTTAGCCACTTTTTTCGTATTTTCCGAATCTTTTTTCACAGTGAGAGTTTGTAAATTCTCTGTAGCAACACTGAAATATCTCTGTTGTTGTTTCGCTTGTAGTTTAGCTCTATTTGTACTGAAAATTCAAGCAAAATATTTGCTCCCGCTTTGTTGTTTGTAATTGGCGCAAAATATCACGCGAGCTATCAGCGCTTTTCACGTTCTGATCACTTGAACTTGTTTAATTGCACGATTATTGTCACGTGCAACTTAATGAAGCTAATTTCTCGAGGAACCAGACATTAAGTGTTTTGATATATAGCAATTGAGAAATATTGAGAAGTTAGTTTACGAAGGAAAAAACTTAAATAAATTAAATGCATGAAAACTGACAACTGATTTTACAAATGCAACTCACATACGGTTTTGTATTTCGCTACCATAAAGCGAGGAGAGAAGCAACAGCATTTTTAGCTGATTTTTTGTATTGTGCAAAAAAATTTTCCTCACTCAAAACCACTGGAGAATATCTGTTACTTTGCTTTGAGCTTCATTTGTAACTAAAATTTGGGCAAATATCTGCTCTTGCATTTTTGTTTGTGATTGGTGCAAAATATCACGCCACCAGCGTTTTTCACGTTCTGATCACGTGCACCTCACGTTTCCCGAGAATCGCGAGAAAACAATAACTATATCCCTAACGACACGACATTAAGTGTTTAATATACAATATGCAACCCTCAAATCTTATTATTTTACCATCCAACTATTCGCTTCATGTTTAATTATTATGAGAATTTGTTGCGTTTTCCACTTACTTCCACCTCATGTTTAGTTTCTAAATTTCATGAGTAACACCCTCCTCTTTGACGTATTTTGCCTAATTAAAGATTTGTTTCGTTACGAAATGTCATTGCATATACATTAGTATGAGATAACAGCAACAGTGACCATAGGACATTTTAAACTTTTGTCGCCAAACTATATATATATATATTTTTTAGTTTAATTACAGGTCTTTTTCTTTCAGATATTCCCACGTATATTCTGATCACTCACATTGACGAGGCTTGTCACGAAGTCAGAAAGGACGTGAGCAAAGTCTATAGAAGTATTGCCATCAGAGATTTGGTCCATAAGATAGGCAGATTGCTACACGGTCTTCCTGAGAACCAGATCTTTCCAATCATGAACTACAAAGAACAAGTGGAATTGGAAGACAACATGGACATCTTACTGCTGTACGCTTTGCGTCAGATGTTGTACTCTGCACAAGGCCATCTGGAAAATCAAATGTAATGCAAAATCTGACCGAAAAAGCTAGTAATCAGCGTATCTTAACCTTTGCATTAACAGAGCATTTCGTCGTAAGCTAAATCAAAACTATCCATCTTGGTTAATATATAGATATAGAAATAAAGGATCCTTAGATGGCTTGCGACATCCATGTCCAAGTGATATATTAAGATTTACATTCTATATAATTGCACTTATTTTCTCTAATTTGATTACACTGTGACATAAATATGATATTTAATGAGAGCAATTTTAAACTATTTCAGTATATTCGTTAAATAAACGAATAAGTTAAAATTTGAAAATGTTATCTGTTGGTGACGGTATGTGACGTAATACCATCATACAAATGCTTTAATTCGCAAAATTTAACAATTGGGGACTGCACGTTACAAAAATATGTTATATCATAATTTAACTAGTAAAAAATAAAGTGTTGCAATAATCGAATTACAATAATCGTTTACATTCGCCATGTGAAATATCATTGTGAAGTCATGTGGAAAAAGGTCCAAACAAACTGGTATTCCTCCCTTACAAAGTGGGAAGGATGGAAGGAAGCTAGGAAGATTGAAAAAATGAAAAAAAGAAAAAAAAAAGAAAGAAAAGAAAAGAAAAAAAAAAAAAAAAAAAAAAAGAAAAAGAAAAAGAAAAGGAAAAGAAAACACACAATACACAAAAACCCACAAAACCTACCTAAGTCGATTATGTATTTCGTATTTACATAGTAGCCTCCCATCCAAGATATTTTTGTTAGGGTCCTATTTTGCTGTTGGTAATACAAGTGGCTAAAGAACAAATCCCGTCCCGAACCCTATCCTTTCGAAAATGCAAAACAACGTTAAATCGGGTCTTTCTGTACGTACGGGAATCGTCAGGAGAATTCTATTCAAATGCAAATTTCGAGTAATTGGTTAGTAGTCGTACCTTACGATAGCATAAATTAAACTATAATAAATATTTATGTACACATGCTGATGATGCAACCGAATTCGCTTCGTGGTTTAGGGTTAGGGTTGGCATTGTAGTAGTTATTTGGTGCTGAAGGTATCGAGTTTCGATTATTTGTGTCTTCACTATTTTTTTTAAAGAAAACGTCTAACAATCGTGCAAGTCCAGTGAAAGGAAAAATAATTCGAGGTTTCGATTGACAAAAGTATATTTTTTTACTATGCAGGTTTGGTCTTGGCGTCCCTAATAAAGGTTTGCAATTCGATGTATTCCAAGCATGATTAATGAATAATACTTTATGTGACTTTTTTTTAGCATACTAATATTCTTCCTGTTTTCGACCCAATTATATAACTTATTGCGATTTTGAATCTCTAAATACGGTTTATTTATTATTGGATACAGGGTCGAATAGCGCTGTCGCTCGATAATTCTGAGCCAAAATACAGGTTTCTACTCCTTCTTAATCAAGCTTTTTTTATTAATGTGATAGAATAGAACTTTCTGCGTTGCGAAATCAAACTCAGTATCCATCATAAAAAGACGCGACCAAAAATACTGAGCCCGATAAACAGAAATCAAAATTCTTGTGGTATATTGATATATATATATATATATATATATATAACAAAGTATGTAATGTGGTCTATACTGGTAAAACAGTGCTCGATGCGTAGGGATGCAGAGCAATAGATATATATAGTAAAGATAGGATTAAAGACGAGACATGTTCACTGTAACTCCGAGTTTCGTGCTTACGCACTCATCAGACAGACTTTAATGAAACATATTCCTATTAATGTGATATTTATATACATACAAGAGGTGTAATGATTATTTACAAAAGAAGTATTGTTCGGAAAGGAGTTAATTAGCTAGGCCTGGATTTCTATTGTTCATCAGATAGAACTTGTTTTCATGTCGGCATTTGGAGATCAATTCGGATCGCTTGTTTAAAAGAGTGTCGCTGTTTGCTTTGATGATGAGTAGCTTTTCTGTTAAGCACAGGTCACACCTCTTAGAAATGTTGCTGTATGGTCTGGCTGAAGTGATGATTGTCCATTCTATGTTGTAGTCTTTGTTGTTATCTTTAAGGTCCCAGATGTGTTTAGAAAGTTCGGTGCTGTTAGCGTATTTTCTATTTCGCAAAGATAGTTTATGCTGAGTGTATCGTTGCTTGAATGTTCCTTCTGTCAGGCCAATGTAGTTTTTCCCAGTAGTGTCCTCGTTTGTTGTGACATGAGCGTTGTAGATGATGCTGGAGGAGAGGCAGTTGTGGTTGTTTAGAGGGCATTGATCTTTTTTACGGCAGTTGCATGTTTTCTCAGAGGTGGTGGCGGGATCGGTATCGGTGTTGAAGATTTTCTTGTTGTGTTTGGTAATGGTGGTTTTCATGTTTTCCATGCAGCTGTAGCTCACTTTGATGTTATTCTTATTGAAGATCCGGTGAAATCTGTGGTGCTTGGGGAAGTGTTTGTGTATGAGCTTCAGGAAGATGTTTCCGACGTTGGTTTGTACATTCTTGCTGTATGGGGGGTTGTACCAGATGATGTTCCGTTGTCTGTTTCTTTTTGAATGTGTAGATGGTTTATGGTTGTTGTAGGTCAGGGTTTTGGTATATCCGCTGGATTTCAGGGCGTGTTCATAGATGGGTTTGGCTTTGTCGAATTCGGTCTTGTTGCAGGATATGTTGGATATTCTACGGTTGATGGCGTCTGGTAGTTGATTGATTATGTTGGGCGGATGATTCGACTTTGTGTTGATGTATAATGGCTGGTTGTTAGGTTTTCTGAATCTGTGAGCTAGTCGGTCTATTTATTCTCAACAAACTATGCGCTAAATACGGAAAGGACTACATAGGACTATACAGAGACGATGGACTTGCTGTTTTCAAGAATACGTCAGGACCACAAGCAGACAGAATCAGAAAGGACATAACGAAACTATTCAAGAACCACGGCCTTAACATCACCATACAGACGAACCTGAAAATAGTTAACTTCCTTGGCAAACGAAACGTACTGCCCCTACAGAAAACCTAACGACCAGCCATTATACATCAACACAAAGTCGAATCATCCGCCCAACATAATCAATCAACTACCAGACGCCATCAACCGTAGAATATCCAACATATCCTGCAACAAGACCGAATTCGACAAAGCCAAACCCATCTATGAACACGCCCTGAAATCCAGCGGATATACCAAAACCCTGACCTACAACAACCATAAACCATCTACACATTCAAAAAGAAACAGACAACGGAACATCATCTGGTACAACCCCCCATACAGCAAGAATGTACAAACCAACGTCGGAAACATCTTCCTGAAGCTCATACACAAACACTTCCCCAAGCACCACAGATTTCACCGGATCTTCAATAAGAATAACATCAAAGTGAGCTACAGCTGCATGGAAAACATGAAAACCACCATTACCAAACACAACAAGAAAATCTTCAACACCGATACCGATCCCGCCACCACCTCTGAGAAAACATGCAACTGCCGTAAAAAAGATCAATGCCCTCTAAACAACAACTGCCTCTCCTCCAGCATCATCTACAACGCTCATGTCACAACAAACGAGGACACTACTGGGAAAAACTACATTGGCCTGACAGAAGGAACATTCAAGCAACGATACACTCAGCATAAACTATCTTTGCGAAATAGAAAATACGCTAACAGCACCGAACTTTCTAAACACATCTGGGACCTTAAAGATAACAACAAAGACTACAACATAGAATGGACAATCATCACTTCAGCCAGACCATACAGCAACATTTCTAAGAGGTGTGACCTGTGCTTAACAGAAAAGCTACTCATCATCAAAGCAAACAGCGACACTCTTTTAAACAAGCGATCCGAATTGATCTCCAAATGCCGACATGAAAACAAGTTCTATCTGATGAACAATAGAAATCCAGGCCTAGCTAATTAACTCCTTTCCGAACAATACTTCTTTTGTAAATAATCATTACACCTCTTGTATGTATATAAATATCACATTAATAGGAATATGTTTCATTAAAGTCTGTCTGATGAGTGCGTAAGCACGAAACTCGGAGTTACAGTGAACATGTCTCGTCTTTAATCCTATCTTTACTATATATATATATATATATATATATATATATATATATATATATATATTGCTATTGATTATTAATAATTTGATACGTATCTTGCCGAGCTTTAATCATTGTATTTCTTTCATAAAGCACAAATAGCTTGAAGAAACTTTGCTCGTCTTAAATAAGACAGAAATACGCTTTGACAAAAGCAATAAAGCAGTATCAGGAATCCATTTATTTGAAATACCAGCTCTGACCAAATGCAAATGATATATTGGACTGTTTAGAATTGTTGGATTCTTGGACTGACATTTGGCGTATTTAACTTTTGAGTAACATAATTTGTTTAGCATCACCTTCCATGCTTAAACAAATATAACAAGTTTTGACACGGGAAAACGTGTCATATGTGTTGTGCACATTGGATACTTGGAATAGAGTACAAGACTATTTGGGATTTAGTCATTGTAAGACAAAAGAAAGTCCGTGGATTCGGTTTGAAAATTTTTTTTACGGTCAAATTGAACCAGCATAAACGAGTCTTGTTCGCAAACCCCAAAGCAAGCCTCCGTCTCTTTGAGAACCAGTGTTATGGTGGCTCCATCGGCTCAAAAACACCACACAAAACATTATTGAACAGAAGATTCTCCATCTACAGAAAAAGTTTGTTCTCGAAAATTTACCTCAGAATACCCTGCGAGCAGAATCTCCTTTACCTTCCCCCGAGTGAGAGAAAGGAAAGAAGACTCTTTCCTTTCTCTCACTCGCGGGAAGGTAAAGGAGACTTTGCTCGCAGGGTAACCTCAGAATGGAAATATTACGAAAAACGTATCTCTTTCCCTACACTTCTGCCCAAACAATATGGCGTCGGAAACCGTGAAAGGAACTATAAATAAACTAATATAAAACTCGTGTGAGTACTCTTTTATGTAAATTATGACGCAGTAAATTCCACGTCCACCCACTCGTTGAAGGTTTCGGCATGAAAATCCCCTTTTCATAAAAATATTTGACTAGAAATAGATACGTTTAGCTAACCAAAACAAAAAAATATTACTTTAGTTAATACAATATCATATAACTCGTGCGGATACTGTTACTAAAACAAGGAACGGCCTGAAACGACCTGAAACGACCTGAAACGACCTGAAACGACCTGAAACCATTTGAAACCACCTGAAACCAGCCAAAACATTGAATCTCCATCGAGTTTGTCGTCCAGTTTGTGTATTTTATTGACTCTTATCGATCGATCAAGTGTTTGTTTTCCTTGGAAAGGATGTATTTCATGGTAGAATGTCAAATAGTCGCTACGTATACTCTCCCATAGAAGTATTCCACACTTATACCTCACCTCTCCCTCGCTACTATTACCTGTTCCTAGCTATGATCAACCGTCCCTACCTATGATCAACTGTTCCTAGTTATGATACATAAACTGGACGACAAACTCGATGGAGATTCAATGTTTTGGCTGGTTTCAGGTGGTTTCAAGATGGTTTCAGGTCGTTTCAGGTCGTTTCAGGTGGTTTTAGGTCGTTCCTTGTTTCAGTAAATACCAATAGTACTATTTTAGATCAATGACGCAGTAGAAATTCCTTGCCCGCCCCCATTCAAGCTTACGGCATGAAATACGTTTTTGTCATGAAAATATTCGACTAGAAATAAAAATGTTTTGCTAATCAAACCTAATATAATTTTCTTGGTAATAAAATAATATAAAACTCGTGCGAGTACTATTTTACATCAATGACGCAGTATAAATTCCTGGCCTGTCCATTTTGCAATATTTTGTTTACTTAACTAATTCGAGTTGTATAAAAAAACAAAAATCACACTTAATGTTCTAATTTAGCTCCAGTTTCTAATTATCTGCTTAGGACTACCAAATTAAGTTTAAAGTAAGTTGGATTAAGGCACTCTTACCTCGAAAACCACATATGTTCAACCTCTTTCACCAGATCTCAACATGCATTTTCACCTCGTGTTTCACCAATGTCAATCATGACGAGGTCCACCAATGGCATTCGTAACACTAAATTCCGATCATACCTAACTCAACAAAAACAAATGTACTGTGCCCATAGGCACAGCACAATAACAAACCATGCCCTCCCCCTTAGAATAACATAATATGATCATATATATTGGCTCATTTCCCCCTCAAAATCCACATATCTCGACCCCCAATCTATAGCCTGTCTGTGTAGATGAGTTTGCTGCCTTATATATCTGGATATAAGTTGGTTGTCTTGAGTATTAGTTGATAGTAGTGGCCTTGTTGTGTAGTATTTGTGTAAGGATTTGTAATTTCTAGTATTTGTGAATGGGTGTGTTGTGTAGTATTTGTGGATGGGTTTGTTGTGTAGTATTTGTGGATGAGTTTGTTGTCTAGTATTAGTGGATGGGTTTGTTGTCTAGTATTTGTGGATTGTTTTGTTGTGTAGTATTTATGGATGGGTTTGTTGTCTAGTATTTATGGATGGGTTTGTTGTGTAGTATTTGTGGATTGTTTTGTTGTGTAGTATTTATGGATGGGTTTGTTGTGTAGTATTTGTGGATGGGTTTGTTGTGTAGTATTTGTGGATGGGTTTGTTGTGTAGTATTTATGGATGGGTTTGTTGTGTAGTATTTATGGATGGGTTTGTTGTGTAGTATTTATGGATGGGTTTGTTGTGTAGTATTTATGGATGGGTTTGTTGTGTAGTATTTGTGGATGGGTTTGTTGTGTAGTATTTATGGATGGGTTTGTTGTGTAGTATTTATGGATGGGTTTGTTGTGTAGTATTTATGGATGGGTTTGTTGTCTAGTACTATAATTGGTTCTAAAAGTTAATACTGATTTTGGGGATGCATTCGTTTTCATTTTTTAACTTGAATTGTTTAATTTTCTATGGAATGGTTTTATAAACTTTTATGTTTTTATTTTCTTTAGTGCCAAGGGGAAATACCAATAGATGGACTAAAGAGTAAGGAATCCCTGTTCTAATAGGGCAGGTTTTTTTAATTTTAAACCTTTTTAATTTTTTTAAATATTTTTAATCGTTTTTTATTGGAGAGGAGGGGCACAATTTTAATTTTAACTTAGATTGTTAATTTCATTCGTTAGTTGTATTTTGTACACTACCATTAGCTCTTTTGATAACAAAAGGTCACGCGACTCTAACACCATTAAAATTAGGCGTTGTGTCAAGATGAACGAGGGTTGTCCAATACTGTCGAACTGATACGGATCGTCAGTGTGGCTCACGATCCGTACAGTTTGTGAAGGTAATTGATATGCATAAAGCATGCATATCATTGTGTGTGTGCACTTAATCTTTGAAGGTAATCCTGTGTGAAGTGTCGCCTTCTGTGTAAAATGGCTATGGTCACCCTGTGGTTGTTTCAATGATTCCATACCTGAAGCCCCTCACCACTCGTTCCATCCGTACCATCCGTACGGATGGTACCAATTAACCTTGCTCACTTAACTACTTTAGATATGAAGAAAACCATGAAGTATATTCATTTTATAGAGTATTAATACTATTAATAATTCATATGCATGTGTGATCAGTAATGTAATTATCAATTGGAGAATTTGGTAATCTGATACATAATGCTTTTACTTATCTTCACCAATCGTAAAATTATAGTAAATTAATATATTGGATATAGTTAAGATTGTTAAAATGAAGTTTAAAAAAAATAATGTACAATGTATGCATACCGGGTACCACCCGTACGAATCGCACGGATTTTACAAATGGAAGGGTATGTGAAGAGCTCGAATAAGCATATAAAAAAGTATAAGTATAATTATCAGATTCGTGACAAAGGTAAAAGTGGGCTTCTCTAGGGGTCCTCACGATCCGTGCGGTCCGTGCATATGATTATCAGTTGGCTCGATTCGTGACAACGGTAAAAGTATAGAATTGTTTTGATAATGCTTTGATGTTTCACCAAATTTTATGATGATTTTAGCTAGCAGCGAGCCTGTAAACACTTTACGTTGCAGAGTGTATTTATTCATTGAAAGATTTTTTTTAAACGTTTTTGTGGTTATTTACATAAAATATAAATTATGTGGCAATTTATTAGGTATTTGAATGTTATTTATACTTGATTTTCGACCCATTAGCTTTCGATAACAAGGTAATTCCTTTAGGAGTTTCTTTGTGATGTATGACGTGATTTTTGAGCGTGATTTATCACAGAACATAGACTTTTGATCGTTTTGATAACAGCGTGTTTTATAACGATCCGTCAATGGTTTAAAACAATTCTTTCGCTTTTGATAACTTCATAAAGGATTTTATTATGAATTTGGGTTGATATCCGAGCGTGGTTTATTACGATCCATTGACTTTTGATAACAGCGCAATTCATATAGGATTTTATTATGAATTTGACGTGAGATCACGATTCGTACGAACGGATAATTAGATGCACGGTGGTACCATCCGTACGGATGGTACGAGTGGTGAGGGGCCCCAGGTAGGGCATCATTGAAGCAACCACAGGGTGACCATAGCCATTTAATAATATGACAAAACAACCGAATTCGCTTCGTGGTCTAAGGGTTAGGTTTAGGGTTAGAGTTGTGGTCGGCATTGTAGTAGTTCTTTGGTGTCGAAGGTACCGAGTTCGATTCTTGGTGTCTTCAATTTTTTTTCTAAGTGAAGAGAACCAAATTTCTAAGTCCCACTTGTGTGTTCGGAGACCTATGACGTACTTCTACACGACGATAGTACCCAGGTAGAACTAAGGCGGTAGGAATCTTTCTCTGTTGAAATTCAAGATTCAAGAATCAAGATAATTTTTTCAATGCCAGCAATATTACTGATTGTGATTTAAAATTTTGTTAGGGTATTTGAAGGTTTCGATGAAGTCTTTGATCAGTCGAGTTATTATGTATTTCGTATTTACATAGTAGCCTCCCATCCAAGATATTTTTTGTTAGGGTCCTATTTTGCTGTTGGTAATACAAGTGGCTAAAGAACAAATCCCGTCCCGAACCCTATCCTTTCGAAAATACAAAACAACGTTAAATCGGGTGTTTCTGTACGTACGGGAATTGTCAGGGGAATTCTATTCAAATGCAAATTTCGAGTAATCGGCTAGTAGTCGCACCCTACGATGGCATATTGTAGAACATTGACTGGACTGTAATGGAATGGACTGGACTGGACTGATAAAAATCTGTAAAATATTAACTGGACTGGACTGGACTCTACTCGACTCGACTCGAAATCTGTAAAACATGGACTGGACTGAAATCGAAATATGCAAAACATTGACTGGACTCGAAATCTGTAAAACACGGACTCAAAATAATAAGCTTAAATAACCGGAAATCATGATTATACATTGGCAAAAAAATTGCCCATACATTTGGAATATTTGCTCTTTTCGGTCTTTTTCCTCTCTTTCCAAAGCAAAAGGTTGTTCTTAAAAGTAAAGTTATATGGTACAAGTAAACTGTGTGACACAATATGCTTAGTAGTTCTTTGGTGTCGAAGGTACAGAGTTCGATTCTTGGTGTTTTCACTTTTTTGAAAGAAGTGAAGTGAAAAGAACCAAAATTTCTAAGTCCCACTCGTGTGTTCGGAGACCTATGACGTACTTCGTTAATCCGTACACGACGATAGTACCCAGGTAGAACTAAGGCAGTAGGAATCTTCTTTGTTGAAATTCAAGATTCAAGAACAAGATAATTTTTTCAATGCCAGCAATACTACTAGTTTTGATTTAAAAATTTGTTAGGGTATTTGAAGGTTTCGATGGATTCTTTGATCAGTCGAGTGAAGTATTAGGAGGTCTTGGCGAGAACTTGAACAAAATTAAAGTCAATGTTGTCGTCAGTATTATTGGCAATGGTGGAAAGATAGTATTGTCCGTTCTTAATTTGTCGTTGATGCTCTTTTATACGGCCAATCAATGGTGGGGCCAGTCTGTTGTATGTATCATTTACCGTATTCACATGTGACCAGATATATGCTTGCCTTTGGTATGTAATGGTGCTAAGGCGTTTTTGTAAGGCCGAAGAAGTTGAAGGACTTTTTTAAAGGTGTTGTATGTTACCAGTGTGTTGTCCTTTCGTAGAAGCTAGCCCATACCTTCAGTAGTGTTGGCGAAGTATAAAAGACAGGGAAAACCGTTTTGTCTTTTAGATTCTTGGTCGTGGTACGAGGTAGAATCGATTTGTTGTGATATCCGTTCTGCTTTAGAGTGTGAATGACGGTTTCTTTGCTTTATCAACACTAGCAGCATCTGGAATAATATTATTGGCGCTGTGAAAGAGTGTAGATATGAGAGAAATATTTAGTGAAAGGTGGTGGTGTCAGTTTGCATGTAGCTATCTATTGGTATGTGTCTTCTTGCGGTAGACCGAGTGTCCTAACGTTTCATCAGGTTTTCTGTAGGCCTAAACATCCAAAAATGGAAGGCATTGATCTCGTTCTGTTTCCATGGTATATGTGAAGCGTATGTTAGAGTGTTGATCATTCACGTAGAGGAGGCAAGCATTAAGTCGTTCATGGCCGTGGGGCCAAATACATGACGAAGGTGTGATATTATAGTTACACTCTATTGCCTTCAACGTATGTACACGATAATACCAAAAGATATATGAATCTGAACTTTTGCGATGGAGAATCTGCGACACATGGGATCACAGCCACAGGGAGAAAATGATTGCGAGAATATCCTCAAGGATGGTGCTTATATAGCGCATTTCACATGGTTTCAATGCGCTTTTACATTGCAGTGGAGGACTTTACGGGCTGCATATTAAGGCGCTATTAGCAGCCGCAGCTTACGATCATGAGTGATTTATTAGTACGTTAGGTGTTATGCCTCCGAATTGGGATAGGCTGTTGAACCGGGAGACAATCCCCTACTCTTTCACGAATAATTCAACAGGTTCTTTTATGTCCCCCATTTACTATAGGTTAGGAAGAGTTGGGAGACAGGGCCTACGGTTTAAAGTCATTATCCCTTTGCAGGTCTATCCATTTGCAGATATTATTACAAAGTTATTTTAAAGCCCTGCGTATTGGTCCGGCCGAGGCTTGAACCACGACCTCCCGCACAACAGACCGACGCTCTTACCAACTAAGCTAACCGGGTGGATATGTACCCAATAGATTTAAAGTTAGCTTTTACTGCCGTGCATCTTTTCTTCCATTTTTTTAAAAATATTTTTGTTGTTGTCATTGTTGTTTTGCGTTGCGTTGCGTTGTATGCGTTGTGGGTTGTCGTTCTACTTTTCCTTTTACCTCAGGTCTTTCAAATGTACAATTAACTTTAAAATGCTTAAATCATAAGCTTTTTCAATGCATTTTAATTTTTTCTTTTTTCTTTTCTTTTCTTTCTTTTTTTTTTTTCATAAGTTTTCTAGGAAACAGATTAATCAAGACACGCCTGGTTACATAGCCAGTCCTGAACTAAAAGATAAAGCACATTGGTGTTGCTATAGTTATCAATGCCAAGGGGCTTGAACAAATGGACGATGACGTAAAACAGAAACTGAAAACTCTAAGTCGAGAAGAAAACTTGGTGGTAAATAACATTGTATCAATATACAATTATTGGACGAGGTTGAGCGTGATATGGTAAATAGTCAAGACCAAATCGATGTTATCTGCAGAGGCCTTGAGGAGGATGAAACGGCTTTGGATCATATCATTTTAGAGAACATACAAACCCTTTCTTCATCTGCCTTAATATTCTAAAATTTCATTATTATATATACTTTACCAAACTGCCAATTTTATGTATGATTTCCATCACGGTAATCCCTTAATTTTTTCATTATAGCGAAGCTCCCGCGGAGCGGAGCACCATACCTAATTGGGGTATATAATCAAGTTCTGAATGTATCTTTTGTTTCAGTCCTGAAACTCTTACTGATTCTAATTATTAATCAATAAAAATAACAATGAAAAATAAAATGAATATAACTGTTTATAAAGCTACAATAATACATAGTAAATTAGTTAGTAAGTTAATTTATAGATACTAAGAGATAGAATATAGAATATGATAGAATAAGTGTGGCAATTTCAGATTGGAATATGGGCAGTGATTTACGATTTCTTAAGTTTTCTTGTAGAGAGTTCCAAACTTCTGCTCCATCATAAGAAAAGTTCCTTCCATCTACGCCGACATTGATGGTTTTTGCTTCACTTCGGTCATAACTGGATGCCTCTATGTTCTAGAACTGACTGTGGGGTTCGAATCAAATATTGAAAATGATGCTCAAAGTAATAAGAGAAAGCGGATACAAAAAAAAAAGTCCACAAAAGGTTAAGTAATGATTTCAAATGCGTAAATTTGTAAACCTGCCTATTAGTTCTCTTGGCGTTTTTGTTTTTGAAGTTCCACTTTTAAAGAAATGATTGACAAAATAGGGTTTGATAAAAAATTACCAATTGCAACAATTATAATTAGAAAAATAATTATAATAGCCATAAGATCAACATAGTATATCTTCTGCTATCTGCGTGTGTCTTCAATACACCAGTTTCAAATATTCGATGCATAACGCTGTTTTTAAAGACTCTTTTACCCAGGCTTAGCCTCGTTTATAAGATAGTCAGCTATTCACAGATACCATTGAAAGTCCGTGGGATATCAAAACACTGGTATTGTCCAAGCTGCACTTTGTTTACATTAAATAAGGCATTTGCAAATGATTTACTTTAAGAGAGTAAAGTAGAAATTATGCGTTCGGTGTGTATATAATGAAGTAGAGAAATAAGAGAAAAATATCATATGCCCTTGGCAGGATTTGAACCCACGTCTTCGGTATTCTAGTCCGATGTGTTAACCACTACACTACAAGGACCAACCACGCTGGTAACGCAGCCAGAATATGAAATGTAGGGTATTCGTGAGGATCCCAGAGCGATATTTTTTCTCTATAGGTAAGTTGAACACCGTAAATGTACGCAGATAATAGACATAGTAAAGTAGAAATTATGCGTTCGGTGTGTATATAATGAAGTAGAGAAATAAGAGAAAAATATCATATGCCCTTGGCAGGATTTGAACCCACGTCTTCGGTATTCTAGTCCGATGTGTTAACCACTACACTACAAGGACCAACCACGCTGGTAACGCAGCCAGAATATGAAATGTAGGGTATTCGTGAGGATCCCAGAGCGATATTTTTTCTCTATAGGTAAGTTGAACACCGTAAATGTACGCAGATAATAGACATAGTAAAGTAGAAATTATGCGTTCGGTGTGTATATAATGAAGTAGAGAAATAAGAGAAAAATATCATATGCCCTTGGCAGGATTTGAACCCACGTCTTCGGTATTCTAGTCCGATGTGTTAACCACTACACTACAAGGACCAACCACGCTGGTAACGCAGCCAGAATATGAAATGTAGGGTATTCGTGAGGATCCCAGAGCGATATTTTTTCTCTATAGGTAAGTTGAACACCGTAAATGTACGCAGATAATAGACATAGTAAAGTAGAAATTATGCGTTCGGTGTGTATATAATGAAGTAGAGAAATAAGAGAAAAATATCATATGCCCTTGGCAGGATTTGAACCCACGTCTTCGGTATTCTAGTCCGATGTGTTAACCACTACACTACAAGGACCAACCACGCTGGTAACGCAGCCAGAATATGAAATGTAGGGTATTCGTGAGGATCCCAGAGCGATATTTTTTCTCTATAGGTAAGTTGAACACCGTAAATGTACGCAGATAATAGACATAGTAAAGTAGAAATTATGCGTTCGGTGTGTATATAATGAAGTAGAGAAATAAGAGAAAAATATCATATGCCCTTGGCAGGATTTGAACCCACGTCTTCGGTATTCTAGTCCGATGTGTTAACCACTACACTACAAGGACCAACCACGCTGGTAACGCAGCCAGAATATGAAATGTAGGGTATTCGTGAGGATCCCAGAGCGATATTTTTTCTCTATAGGTAAGTTGAACACCGTAAATGTACGCAGATAATAGACATAGTAAAGTAGAAATTATGCGTTCGGTGTGTATATAATGAAGTAGAGAAATAAGAGAAAAATATCATATGCCCTTGGCAGGATTTGAACCCACGTCTTCGGTATTCAACTTACCTATAGAGAAAAAATATCGCTCTGGGATCCTCACGAATACCCTACATTTCATATTCTGGCTGCGTTACCAGCGTGGTTGGTCCTTGTAGTGTAGTGGGTTAACACATCGGACTAGAATACCGAAGACGTGGGTTCAAATCCTGCCAAGGGCATATGATATTTTTCTCTTATTTCTCTACTTCATTATATACACACCGAACGCATAATTTCTACTTTACTATGTCTATTATCTGCGTACATTTACGGTGTTCAACTTACCTATAGAGAAAAAATATCGCTCTGGGATCCTCACGAATACCCTACATTTCATATTCTGGCTGCGTTACCAGCGTGGTTGGTCCTTGTAGTGTAGTGGTTAACACATCGGACTAGAATACCGAAGACGTGGGTTCAAATCCTGCCAAGGGCATATGATATTTTTCTCTTATTTCTCTACTTCATTATATACACACCGGAACGCATAATTTCTACTTTACTATGTCTATTATCTGCGTACATTTACGGTGTTCAACTTACCTATAGAGAAAAAATATCGCTCTGGGATCCTCACGAATACCCTACATTTCATATTCTGGCTGCGTTACCAGCGTGGTTGGTCCTTGTAGTGTAGTGGTTAACACATCGGACTAGAATACCGAAGACGTGGGTTCAAATCCTGCCAAGGGCATATGATATTTTTCTCTTATTTCTCTACTTCATTATATACACACCGAACGCATAATTTCTACTTTACTATGTCTATTATCTGCGTACATTTACGGTGTTCAACTTACCTATAGAGAAAAAATATCGCTCTGGGATCCTCACGAATACCCTACATTTCATATTCTGGCTGCGTTACCAGCGTGGTTGGTCCTTGTAGTGTAGTGGTTAACACATCGGACTAGAATACCGAAGACGTGGGTTCAAATCCTGCCAAGGGCATATGATATTTTTCTCTTATTTCTCTACTTCATTATATACACACCGAACGCATAATTTCTACTTTACTATGTCTATTATCTGCGTACATTTACGGTGTTCAACTTACCTATAGAGAAAAAATATCGCTCTGGGATCCTCACGAATACCCTACATTTCATATTCTGGCTGCGTTACCAGCGTGGTTGGTCCTTGTAGTGTAGTGGTTAACACATCGGACTAGAATACCGAAGACGTGGGTTCAAATCCTGCCAAGGGCATATGATATTTTTCTCTTATTTCTCTACTTCATTATATACACACCGAACGCATAATTTCTACTTTACTATGTCTATTATCTGCGTACATTCACGGTGTTCAACTTACCTATAGAGAAAAAATATCGCTCTGGGATCCTCACGAATACCCTACATTTCATATTCTGGCTGCGTTACCAGCGTGGTTGGTCCTTGTAGTGTAGTGGTTAACACATCGGACTAGAATACCGAAGACGTGGGTTCAAATCCTGCCAAGGGCATATGATATTTTTCTCTTATTTCTCTACTTCATTATATACACACCGAACGCATAATTTCTACTTTACTATGTCTATTATCTGCGTACATTACGGTGTTCAACTTACCTATAGAGAAAAAATATCGCTCTGGGATCCTCACGAATACCCTACATTTCATATTCTGGCTGCGTTACCAGCGTGGTTGGTCCTTGTAGTGTAGTGGTTAACACATCGGACTAGAATACCGAAGACGTGGGTTCAAATCCTGCCAAGGGCATATGATATTTTTCTCTTATTTCTCTACTTCATTATATACACACCGAACGCATAATTTCTACTTTACTATGTCTATTATCTGCGTACATTCACGGTGTTCAACTTACCTATAGAGAAAAAATATCGCTCTGGGATCCTCACGAATACCCTACATTTCATATTCTGGCTGCGTTACCAGCGTGGTTGGTCCTTGTAGTGTAGTGGTTAACACATCGGACTAGAATACCGAAGACGTGGGTTCAAATCCTGCCAAGGGCATATGATATTTTTCTCTTATTTCTCTACTTTAAGAGAGGCTAAACCTGCGGAGATGAGTCTTCGGTCTAAAAACACAGCGGTATTTACGGAACAAGAAAAATGGACTTTTCAAGAAGTCAGTTCGTGGAAAATACCTATTAGTAGTGAGATTTACAATTGTAAATGGAAAATAATATATGAAAAAAGTTTCCATCATTATCATTATCATTACTCTGATAGACGTCAAAATCAACAACATCATTATCATCATCATCATCATCATCATCATCATTTTCATTATTATTATCGTTGTTATATTGATTATTATTATCATTATTATTATTATCATTAATCCTGCAAGACAAATAGTTTTGATTAAGCTCAGGACGAAATGTTCTGTTAGTGAAAAGGTTTCAAAATGCGATTACTAGCTTTTTTGGGGGAGTTATATTTTGAATTTTATCTTGTTTCCAGATGACGTTGTGCAGAGTACAACATCTCACGCAAAGCATACAGCAGTAAGATGTCCATGTTGTCTTCCAATTCCACTTGTTCTTTGTAGTTCATGATTGGAAAGATCTGGTTCTCAGGAAAACCGTCTAGTAATCTGCTTGTTTTATGGACCAAATCTCTGATGGCAATACTTCTATAGACTTTGCTCACGTCTTCGTGGACTTCGACACAAGCCTCGTCAATGTGAGTGATCAGAATGTACGTGGGAATATCTGGAAGAAAAAACCCTGTTATTAACTAAAACCATTCCTGTAAACCTAGAACAATATGGTTTATAGCGAAAAAAGCTTAAAATATAGTCGGTCACTTTTATTGTTATCTCAAACTATAAACATATATGCGATAAGATTTTGCAACAAAATAAAGCTTTATTCCCCAATAAATACATTAACTAAACATCAGGTGGAAATAATTGGAAAACTCAATTTTAATAGCTATCAAATTAGATAAAAAAGTGACCATCGCCTGTAACTCAATATTTCCAATAATGATTCAACATGAAGTGAATAGCTGAATAATAAACTAGTTTTGTAAGATTTGAGGGATGAATATTTATGAGGGATGCATGTTTATGTACAATTAGGGCTTTATAGTATTCACTCTACATAATACACTTATAGAGAGTCATTAAACTGATGATGGACGATGGATATCATCCGAAATATCGTAATTAAAACACTTCTAGTTATTCTTTTCGTTTAATATATATATTTAGGCACTGCCTAAAGGCGGAGCTCCCGATACGGAAGTCACAGGGAGAACAATTTGAATGAAAATGAAAGTTAAAAAAAAGATAGGGGGAAAATCTTCAATTATTTTTTATTCGAGATGAAGATCATTTCTCCCATAATAAAAACCATGCAGTTAAATCGAATCGAAATGCACTACATTGCTTTTTTTTCCCGCGAGTATATACTCTCCCACTTAGGAATTTTGTACACAAATCACCACCACCCCCAGGGGCTAGTTTTGCTCTTGGAAGATTTTTCGACAAAGTTTTCCAAAAAAACCCGACATTTTTAGGCTTTGAATCTCTTTTATCAAAAAAAAAAAAAAAAAAAAAAAAAAAACACACACACACACACAAAAAAAAAAAAACAAAAAAAAAAACAAAAAAACCAAAGATAGCTACAGATAATCCAATACAATATCAAGTTTAGTGAAATTTACATCGGATATCTTTTATTGAAATCGAAATCAAGACCAAAAAACAGACTTGAAAACTGGTTAAGGGTGAGCAAAATATAAGTTAACTTTAATAATTACGTCTTTTTACAAAACGAGAGAAGTTTACATTCAGTTAAACTTGACAAGAACAACTGAGACCAAATAGAAAATAAAGGCAATGCAAAATGACGAATTTCTTTGTCAGTAAATTGGCGTTTCTAAATGTTTTTGAATATTTTTTACGGCCTTTTAAAGTGAAAGTCTAGGTCTTTCTACAACAACATCTCTCAACAACACAAATTCAAGCTCATTTTTATAATCAGACTTGCTCGAATAGCTTAACAAACGGTTGAATATTTGGTGTAAATTTATATTTCATTCAATACTTAAATAAATTATCTGTAGAAATAAAATTATTAAATGAAAGTCTTCGTTGTTTTGAAGATGGGACCCCGCGATAGGAGGCGAATCTTTCATGAACGAAAAACATACGATAGTTGGTTAAAAACAACGTTTTACAACGTTAATCGAATTGCTAAAGATTTACAAAGCTAAATATTGTTGTAATATAATCTTCATGTTATATTTACTCAACATTAAAATAAATTAAGCTTATCTACAGAAATATTAAAAGTTTTGAGGGAAAGTCTTTGATTTGTCGATTCGTCGAGGAAAAACGCTTGTCAAAAAATAATAAACGATTGTTTGCTAAACCACACACCTGAATTCTTGAAGAACACTTCTTAATCCATCTTTGAATACATGAAAGTTTTTTTATAATTATAACTATATAACTTGTCCTAAAGGGGTTTTTTCTGTGCATTTGAGAGTCGCCTTAGCTAGTAGTTTTGCTTCAAATTCCTTCGTCTTTCACACTCTTTTCTCTTTGTTCATTCGTGAAGTTTTGCCTCGTATTCCTTTTTCTTTCGCGATCATGTTCTCCTTGTTTATAATCGAAGTCCCGCCTGGATTTGCGTTCTCTCTCTCTCTCTCTCTCTCTCTCTGCTTGCCGCTTTTCTTTGGTAAGTTTCCTTCGTCTTTGCCGTTCTTTTTCACGCCACCTTTTTCGAAAAAACTCTTTTACTTATGGCCTTTCTTTTTTGTCTTCATTCTCCTCTGAGCTTTCTTTCGACATATCGATTTCGGAAATGGGTTCCATCGTAAATAGAGTAAATATAAATAAAAACTTGTGTTGTAATCTTTCGGTATTTCTATACGTAATAAAAGGTGTAAAACGGATTTACCTTTATATGTACCCGGATGTTGCAACGCGTCGACATTCCCGCCAAAAAAAAAAAAAGATAATTTAACCAGCCAATCGGAATGCTTATGTACACGCCCGGACGGACAGACGGAAGTGACGTCAGCCAAGCCATGAAAAATCAACTCGATAGTTTACCATTTTTTCTTAGGTAAGGTGCTCCGCTCCGGGAGCTCCGCTATAAACTTTTAGCCCAAAGTATCATATTCACATATTGAAAAATCAAATTAAAATATTTAATATTCAATTATTCAATTATGATGTAGAATCATTGATGAAAATATCGGGTAAGGGGTGAGGGGCACTCAATTTTAAATATTATGGCAATTGGTCATTATTTCTTACTTACTTCTTGTAATAAGGCCTTGTCTTAAGTTTCTGAGTTTTCTTTTCATGTTGCCACATGGTGTCACTTTATCAAAATTACTTCCATTAATCACCACAGCAACACAGTGTGCTCTGTCTTTGTATCTAGGTGTTGGTATGAATCCAGGAGTGTCTTGAAAAATCTCCCGGTTTGAAAACTTGAAAGAGTAGCAAAAAAAGATGAATGACTAGTTGAAAAGATTGTGGGGATTGCAATTTTAGGAGGCAACAACCGTTAATCAAACAACAGAGTGCGCAAGGTATGCCCATGCATTTGCACTTGCAATTTTTATTTTAAATTGTTCTTTACATGTCTTTCGTCCTAAATGTGTGCCATATTACTTGAATTTTTTATTGTTCCTTCTAGCTGTGTACTCTATTACTTGTATATATTTCAGTATTCCTTCTAGCTGTGTACTCTATTACTTGTATATTTTTTTCGTATTCCTTCTAGCTGTGTACTCTATTTCTTGTATTTTCCAGTATTCCTTCGAGCCTTGTACTCTATTACTTGTATTTTAAGTATTACTTTTAGCTATGTACTCTATATTACTTGTGTTTTTTAGTATTCGTTGTAGGAGCCAGACTTAGACACGCGTATGTGTGACGATATTTGCGTTCGGCGAGCGATTTGATCGACGAATAACACCTTTCTGATTGACAATCGTAAACTTTACTTTAACTTTTCCTTGTTTACATCGATTTACATTGATCAACAATAAAAAAGGGATCACAAATGGGAATCAAAGGGATCATAAAGGATCATAAAGGTTTCCACCATTTGCCCGCCAACCTCTCTCGCGATGCTCTCGACCATGTGCTCCTATCCCATAATTTTACTCCACAGGTAACCCATTAACATTGCTCCCCAAAAATAAACATATTTTTTTTACAACAATAACAACAATGTCAATTTTTTATCAGTTCTTCATGCCTCCTCGTCGAGGATTCCCGGTTCTTCCTGTTCAGCTTCTAGGAGGAGTCGATCCAGCGTTGAACCCTTGGAAGTACGAACCGTTACTGATCTGACGAAACCTTGATCATCCGAATGTGTAGATATCACTTTAGCTAAAGGCCACTGGCTTCGGGATGTTTCGCTGTCCTTTACTGGTACTATGTCTCAACTAACAAATTTAAGTAGTAATAAGTTATGCGTTCGGTGTATATATAATGAAATAGAGAGAATAAGAGAAAAATATCATATGCCCTTGGCAGGATTTGAACCCACGTCTTCGGTATTCTAGTCCGATGTGTTAACCACTACACTACAAGGACCAACCACGCTGGTAACGCAGCCAGAATATGAAATGTAGGGTATTCGTGAGGATCCCAGAGCGATATTTTTTCTCTATAGGTAAGTTGAACACCGTAAATGTACGCAGATAACAGACATAGTAAAGTAGTAATAAGTTATGCGTTCGGTGTGTATATAATGAAATAGAGAGAATAAGAGAAAAATATCATATGCCCTTGGCAAAGTTACGTCTCTTCCGTTGCCACTTGGGTCTTGCTTGTATGTTCTGCAGGTATTCTGTTTTCCATCTGCTACAGAATTGATCCGTCAGATGTTGCACTCGTCGCCACCTCTTCCTGCAATACACATCCTCTGTTTGTAACTTACCGGGTGTTGGTAAGACGATCTTTGACTTTCCGGTTAACAGCATACTTGGAGACAGTGGATCGTTGATCGTGTCTACGGTGAGGGGACGACTATTTATAACTGCTTCAGCTTCACAAATAAATGTAGTAAGTGATTCTTCATCGAGTCTTGATCCATGTTCCTTCATCAGGGCTGCTAAGATGTTCCCGTACTGACCGAATTTTTCTTTCCCAAGCTCCACCGAAATGACTGGCAGTGGGAGGGTTCTTGATCCAATCAATATCATTCTTTAGGAGTTCAGATCTAATCTTGTCGTCATCCATTTCGTCAATCGCTTTCTTCAACTCGTTCTCTGCTCCAACAAGATTGGTTCTTTGATCACTGTATAACTGTCTGATAGGACCTCCTCTTGCGACAAATCGGCGCAATGCTTGTACAAAATAATCTGCATCAAACGATCTTGATATACCACGGCCCAAAATAATCCACGGCAGAATTAGTAAATGGTGGTGCAGCTTGCAGACGTGCATCAGATAGGTCTGCCATCTTCTGCTCACCTACATTTCCGCGTAGGAAGCGACATCTCACACATTTGGCAAGCAAACTTCTGATCGCGTGGCCACCACTGACAACCCAATATCCGTTTGCACGCAGTTCGTTTAATGTGATGCCTCTTCCACTATGCTGTGTTCCTTCGTGATAATGGCGAATAATCAACGTTGTAACATGTCCCGACTTTGGGAGTATGATAGGATTTCTTATAGCATCATCTACTGCCGCTCTTCTTAGTCGCCCACCAACTCTGAGTATTCCGTTGGAATCCAAGTATGGGTCTAACTTGTAGAGTGTACTAGACCTCATGACTGATTTCTTATCTTTGTCCAGTTTTCGACTTTCGCCTTTCGCTCGTGTTTCTATGTCCTTTAGCAATGCTATGTCCTTTTCAAAGGCACTTGTTTGCGTAAGCTTGATATCATCTGTTTCGGCTTGCTTCAAATCGCTCACTGTGACAGGACTACAACTCTGTTGGCGGTCTTCCTTTATGATGTTCTTTAACTGTTGTTTGTACTTTAGGCACCAGGCCACTACTGCTCTTGCTCTTGTCCACGTTGAGAATCTTTCTAGCCTCTGTAGCACATTGCTCCTTTCTTGAACACGATTAGCATGCACTATGACTTTCTTGACTTCTGGATTGTCATCATCCAGCTGGAGTTTACATGATGGCTGTTGAGGCCATTGTTCTTGTGATTGCCAAAGGAACTCCGGTCCACGAATCCATTTTGACGGCTCGACAAATTTTCTTGGCATCAGTCCTCTCGAGCCTTCATCTGCTGGGTTCGAGGCAGACTCAACAAATCTCCAGCTGCCTGGGGACGTGAGATCTCTGATAATCTGCACCCGATTTGCTACATATACATGAAAGCGTCGCGCTTCGTTACTCTCAATACTACTTGACCATCAGACAAATAGAACTCTTCGAGACTTTCGTATTCTAGTTCTTTCTTTAGTGCATCAGCTACCTTTACTGATGTTGTGACTGCTGCCAGCTCTAGACTTGGGATGCTTACAGCTTTCTTTGGTGACACTCATGCCTTGCCTGCCACGAGTGCACAGTGTATCTTGTTGTGTTCATCCACTAATCTTATGTATGAACACTGTCCATAACCTTTCGTTGACGCATCCGACAGGCTGTGGAGCTGTGCCGAGACGACTTTACCGAAATCTGGAGCATTAAAGCATCTTGGTATGTTGAGCTGATCAAGACATGCAAGCTGACCTCTCCATTTGTTCCAACGCGTTTGGATGTCTTCGGGTACTGGTTCATCCAAGCTACATTCTTCACAAATGTCTTGAAGGATCTGCTTTCCGATTAGCACAACGGGGGCTATAAACCCCAATGGGCCGTAAATTGAACTCAGAGTAGATAAGATACCTCTTCTTGTACACGGTTGATTCTTTAGTTCAATTCTAAACTTGAAGGTATCCGATTCTATGCACCAGTGTAGGCCTAACTCTTTTTCTATCGGGAGCCTTTCTCGACAGAGGTCTAGATCCTTGACGTTGTCCGCTCGGTGTTCTTGTGACACTGATTCTAAGACTTTGCGACTATTGCTTACGAACTTAGTGAGATTAAATCCGCCTCTTGCGCACAGTGCCTTGACATCCTGCAACAACGTGATTGCCTTTTCCTCGTTTTCAACCGACTTCAAGGCATCGTCGACGTAAAAGTTCTTCCTTAGGGTGTCTACTGCCTCGTTTCCGAATTCCCTCGCATTATCTTCTGCTGTGCGTCTCAATGCGAAGTTGGAACAACCCGGTGATGAGACACCGCCAAAAAAGTGGACTGTCATATAGTATTCTTCTGGCCGATTGTTGAGATTCCCGTCAGGCCACCACATGAAACGCAGGAAATCTCGATCTTGATCGTTGACTCTGACTTGGTAGAACATTTTCTCTATATCACCCATAAACGCGATCTTCTCCATTCTGAACCTCGTCAGCACACCTATCATCTGATTCGTCAAGTTTGGACCTTGCAACAGATTGTCGTTTATGGATTCCCCTTGGTATTTGGCGGAACAATCAAATACCACACGAATCTTCTGTGGTTTCTGTGGGTGATATATCCCGTGATGGGGTATATACCAAACTATGCCATCAGGAATCTAATCTTTCAGGTGCAACCTTGACTGCATGTCCCTTGTCTATGAGGTTTGACATGAACGCTGTATAATCATCATGATACCTTTGATCTGTCAGTAGTCTCTTCTTTAGACTGTTCAAACGTTGCAACGCTTGCTCACGATTATTTGGAAGCTGAACGTTCTCACTCGTGGATGGGAGGGGCATTTCATAGTGATTGTCCTCACAGAGTCTAATTCCTTCTTCCGCATCTTGATGAATCTGCGATCTTCATGTGACATGCCTGTTCCACTTTCTCTTTCTGAGAAATCTACTTCGAACATTGGTGATACTGCTTGAGGGGTTAACAATTCCTTGGATGCTCTTTCTATGGTTATGTAGCCTCTCTCCGCAATAAAATCATCAGCTTCCTTTACTTGTTTTCTATTACAATTGACTGAGGCCTTACCCATGCTGCATACCGGACCGTTCACGTACAAACCTAGCAGATATCGTACAGCGTAAGGACCGTCTTCATTTCCATGTATTACTTATCTTGGCCGTACTGCGCTTGGGAAATTTAGTCCGATAAGGAGACCTACTTCTAGGTTTTCCATATAAGCAGGTATAAGTTCTGTCATGTTTAGCAGATGAGGCCATTCGTAGCTAATTTCCGGTCTTGGAATTTCTGCTCGATCTACAGGAATCTCCTTTAGTAGTATAGGGAATGGGGGTTTCAGCGCAATCTCAACACGGGCAAACACCGTGTCAAAAATCCACCTACGGACAATCCCCACTCCAAGTGTGGTTGGGGGCAACAGCGCAAATATGTTAGTTTATATATATAGTGCGAAGAATGTAAAAGAACTTTTAAGAAAGAAGCAGACTTAAAGAAGCATTTGAAAATGAAGACGAAACGTATGAGCAGCTATGATTGCGGATGTGGTAAGAAGTTCGATACGAAGGTTAAATTGTATTGGCATTGTCAGGATTGTGAGTATGATTACGACGATCTGAAAAGGGTTTGGAATGAAGCATAAAATATTTCCTATTACATAGATGGAATCCTAAAGCAACTTTGAAACAGTTGTAGCAGTTTATCTTATCCGCATCACTTGCGGAGGCATTCTTGGTGCGTTTGATCTCCAATGTTATGCCGTCCTGGGTGTTTACCAGCCACAGACCCTGACCATGCATACTTTCGTCGTTCGTCGTGCGCATGTCAATCCATAGCGCGTACTTGTCTTTGAAGAATTCCTCAGGAGACACCTGGTCACCAAACTTACGCATTGCCTCGCTGTACGTGTCTGCGGGCTTTATTCCCTGGGAGTAGACTCTGTTTGGTGCTCCGTTGATATTTACCCCCACGTTAGTAATGTTGGGGTTGTGAAAGGCCTCGGAGTCGCGCTTGCCAGCCCCATATGGCTTAGCAAACACCAACATCAACCCCGTGAGACTTCTTCGGGGGAGGTTAATGCTTTGGTTGATAACCTCGTCCGTCTTGTCCAGGAAGCTAAACGTCTTGTACATCACTACGTGGTCGTATAGGAATGCCTTGCCTGAGCTGTATTCCATACCCGCACTTCGAGCTAGTTCTTCGCTGTATACGGTCTCGTACTGTAATTCTAAATTGGTGATAGAATATTGATGGATACTACCAGTAAGTGCCGACTGTGCTGTGTCCATTTCTAGGATGTTGGTAGTGTCTGCTAACGTTACTTCAAACTGTAATTCGGACAATTGCCTGGGGTAATACGCGCCGTGGTTAGAAATAACTTCGAAGTCTAAGGGAATCACGTACTTGCTGCCATAAGCCGTTTTTACTCTGGTGGCGTCTGCTACTGCGGTTGATGCCCCGGAGTCCGTAGGTGCTGTCTTAGTATCACTTCGCAATTTCCTTAGGATAACGCTTCCGATTCCTTGTTCTATCCTTTGTGCACGGTCGAACGCGGTCAACCATACGTCTTTGTACGTAGTATACAGGTCGTACCTATTTAAGTCCAAATTGGATTCCCCTGCGAACTTAATTCTCATCTTAGACACCAAGTTGCGACCTACGTTGTTTACTGTGTAAGTTTCTATTTTCGTACTTGGTTGTATTGCTAGGTCAAACCTTAACACTAACGTTCCGGGTACCAATACTAAGTTATCCGTTAGGCGGGGCACGCCTACGTACAGGGTTTCTCCTGGTTTGGCGCTAGAAGGTGTAAAGGTGACTCGGTGAGTGCGTTCTGCTTTCAGTCCGCCAACCTGCTTAGGTAATACGTTGGGATTTAACTTCGAGCTTATCATATATAATGGAGGTAGAAGGTACCGACTTTGACCCCCTTACCGAAGAAGGTCAAGTCGACATTAACGATGAAGAATTTGATGAATGGACTAAAGGCGCGGATACCGACCCCCTAGTTTACGACGCAGCTTTACATAATAAGTATGGCAATAGATGGAGAAGCTTCAAGGCGGCCTTAAATCGCATGTGGCAATCAAAGAACCGCGGCCCCGTCCCTGAGTACTTGGAACTTCAAAACGTGGAGCAGCCCGAGGCAGCCGCGCAAGAAACCGTAGAGTGGGCAACGCAAGAGCTAAGGCAACGCTATTCCCGCTTTGATACCGACGAAATAAGGCTCACAGAACGCGGAAACAAAGTCCTCATAAGCGTCCGTGACCTGAGATTCCCTGACAAAGACCGCTGGACCAAACCACAAGCCCTCTTTGATGATAATGGCGAAGTTAGGGGTGACGTGGCGAGATTAAAAGGCTTCCAGAATGCCACCAGAAGCCTATTAGACCGGCTGGATACGTTAAACACAAAGACTGCGTTAGAAAAACGCGTCGAGGGGCTGCTAGAAACATTGGAAGAAAGGGAGGCAGATTACATGAGACAGAACCAACTACTCCTTGATGCCCATAAGAGAGAACTGAATGACAAGAATCAACGCATATTAGAGCTTAGAGAACAAAAAGATAATGCTGAACGTCAAATGAACCAGGCCGAAAAAGCATTCGATTTTGCTCTGCGAGACTTGAATATGAGTAAGGAAGAAGCCAAAAACTTGGATGTTACCATAGCCGGCTCTTTGAAGGAACGGCGGCAGTTGGTTGCCGAAGTCGGCGCCAAAAAAGAGCAACTCCGACAAAGAGAGCAGGCAATAGAAGATCTAGAAAATCTAGCAAAACAACAGCGGGAAATAATTGCGTATGAAACGCGCTCCGAAGAGGAAAAGGAAGCTGCTCGAAGGAAATAAAAAGAATTTGAGGAGCAAATTGAGGAAATGAGGGCGCAAAAGGGAAACCTGGAAAGAGAATTGGGCCTTACAACCAAGGAAAAAATAAAAATAGCTTTCGTAAAATATGGCATTCCGCTGGCATTTGCGGTCGCCATCTCCTCCATAGTAGGTGTGATCCTTAGCTCCCTTAAGGCTACAGGCGCAGGTGTAAAGGCAGTAGGCAAAGGGCTGACGAACTTAGGAAAAAAGATGGCAGCCGCTTTACCGGGGCTGCTCGGCAGTGTGATTGGTTTGGCACTTAGAGCCGGCGGAGAACTGTTGAAGTTCGTGGGGAATAACATTTGGATTTTAGTTGTCGCTATTGGGGTTGGTACTCCTGAAGAAGATGAAGGCGTAACCTTGTCGAGGTACGTTACCGGAGGCTTATCGGGCATTCGAGGCATCCTCAACTTGGGATAAGTGAAGATGGTATTCGCGCCGCCTTGATAATTTGGTGCTAGCGGCAGAACGCTCATAGTGCTAATGGGTTTATGATTCCAAATAGCGTTAGCATTTGAAAAGCTGCCTACGCCTGTGCCATTCATCCGAAGGTAGGCAACTTTGTTGGGAAAAACCTGTAACTTCGCATATTTACAATTGACTATCATGTGAAAAGTTACCGGCGTTAAGTCTTCTACAGTCGACATTTGGGGTTGCGAGGAGAAATGGACTGGACACCTAGTATTAGTAGTCGTTCTGTAAGGTAGCAACGGATGGTCATTCTCATCAACGATTCTAAACCCAACGATACATGCATATGCCGTGTTAATGGTAATGGTGCACATGACCAACCCCAGGCCCCCAACCTTCACCCACAGCCCGGTGTCATGCCACTGTTTTCGTAAGTAGTCATTTTCCTCTAAGTAATGAAGAAACCAATCTTCTGTTACGTGTGGGTTCATATATTACAGGGAACAAGTCCCCTTCGTTAGAATGGCAGGGAATAAATTCCCTTCTAGAGACTTATTACCGTCAAAGTGTTAATGGTTGCGTGATTATATGGCTTATTTCTTCGATCTTTTATGATTTTTTCGGTAACCTTCCCCCTATCGTCTACGCGTATTTGTAGCTTTACTTTCCCATGGCAATCGGCGACCATGTGGAAAGTCCAAACGGATAGATTCTCGTTGCTACCGGTGTTGGGCTCTACGGAAAAATGTACGGGCTCCCTGTTGTTCGTCTTCGTACGCATGGGCTGTAGTATGCCATTCTCATCTAAAAACCGGAAGCCGACGTTGGCGTGGCTGCTCGTACCAATGCATATGCTGCAAAGGATTAACTTCTTTCCTGAGTAGTTCAAATCCACAGACATTCCTGTGACATCAACCCAAGCTGCTTGGGTGTATTTTTTCTTACCTGTGTAAGCCGTGTAAACACAATCCATTCCGGATACGTAGGGGTTGTTCATCGCCATATATAATAACTCAGACCAATGCTTGCAGCTGTTAAACCGGCCTTGAGTAAGTTATGGTCATATTCCTCTGGTATCGTGGGCATAACCTTCTTTTTTATGTTTTTTGGTTTCCCTGCAAGATTCTCTACGTGCTCCTTCTTTGGCTTCTCCACGAAATGGGGACTGTTCCTAAAAGTGTCAGAGTTCACGTCATTCACCCCAAACTTCATGTCTTTGGTAGCCTTTTGAAGCTTGTTGTTGTATCCTACTACGGAACCAGTATTCATGGATAAGTTACTGGACATTAGCCAACAGCCCGGGGCTACCGCATAGTCCAACCTTGCTTTAGAATCTTGTATAGCTAGTTGGTAACGCTGTACGCCTTTGCTAATGTCACCCTCCAAAATTGAACTTTCGAATAAGATCAAGGCTTCGGCGCGCGTTTCTTCTGCGGCACCAGTATTTCCAATTATGTTTGATCGGGTATTTACCTGAGCTCCAAGGATAGAATACACGTAAGCTTCTATGCTGCGGTTTAGGCGGGCAAGACCGGCTCTTGTTAGTCCTTTACCTTCTGGGGGTATGAAATTAAAGTACTGCTTTGTGTGTTCGTCGTTGGTTATACGGATAATCAATGGATTAGCCCCTGCGTATTTACCACCCTCGTCTTTGAACAGAGGTCCGTCTCTAACTTCTTTGGAGGTCTTAGCATTTGGTTCGAAGAAGGTGCTGCTATCGTAAGATACTTTATGATAGCCCGTGTTCCATTGTAGCCGCAATGCATGGACTTCCTTATCACTTAGTTCATGTCCTCCAATGCCCCAATAAGCCCAAATATGCCCCAGACCATTGTTGTCACCGGCAGTACATCGGAAGTCTTTTCCCACTACTCCAAACACCTTACAAAGTCTATCGTAGGCAGGTGAGTCGTATTTGTTATCTCTGGGATCAAACGCACTGTCGCCTGGCAGGGCAATAACACCCATCTCATGCAATATTCTTCGTACTGTAAAGTGAAAATGAAACATAAATATCGAATTCTTCATCAGGTTTGCGCTTACACCACAACCGCTAGTAGCACACCAGACGGCAAAGTGAAATTGCTGCGGCCAGTATCGCATGTTTGGTCCACATGTTTGGTGTGATCTATAGGAACTTCCTTGAAGATGTCTCGCACCTTTAACTGAAAGGAATGGTTGTTAGAGATCCGCATGTTCAATGTTAGGTCCAAGCTTGGGTGTTTGTCAAAGGAAACCGCAGGTATCGGATAAGTACTGGTACTAAATAATAATTCATTTGACCAACCGGGCTTCGGCGTGGGTTTATGTTTCGGTTGCTTAGGGGTTAAGTCGGCATTGCTATACATTCTGGTGCCGTTAAAATATATCCCGTCAGGCCTACGCTCGAACTTGCTAGCGTCTGCATGCGGAAACATCTTCCTGAAGGCCCTCCAGTTAGCATAATCCCTGTTGTCGTGATGTGGCTGCTCCTCAATATCATTCCCAAAAGCGTCGTACATTAGTATATATAATGGATGTTATACCAACAGCACCTCAGTTGTACCCCGAAGTAAACTTCCATACTACCACTAAGGACACGGGTCCTAACGAATTAAACTCTGAAAACTTCCGCTTGAATAAAGCAAATTTAATTCTGGCTTACTTGGAAGGACAGACAAAACACTACGAAAACGTTAGAAAGAAATACGTCAGAGCCCGGAGTACGCTACATAAAATTGCGATAACTACAGGATCCATGTCTGTAGCATTAACGAACACTGGCGTTGCTACTTCGCTTACTGGGCCGGGGATAGTTGTTGGAGTTCCTTTGGCCGGCGTTGGGGCAGCCTGTGGTATCATTTCGGCTGTTGCTACGGGCATTATGAAACAGTTGTCAAGCAAAATATCCAAGCATGACACAACAATAGCTCTGTCAAGGGCTAAAGTAAATACGATTACTGACCTTGTCTCAAAGGCTTTGCGTGACAGAAAGATAGACGACGTAGAATTCTCGCTTATCTTAGCCGAAGAGGGAAAATACGAGAAATTAAAGATGGACATCAGAAATAAAAAAACAGTCGTCAAAGATTTGTCCGAGGAAACACGCAAGAAGATCTACCAAGAAGCAAAGGAAGAGCTTCAAAGAAAACTCGCTCAGTGAATATCGTGACAGGATTCTATTTACATATCGAACGCCAGCTGTATGCAAATTAGAGTGTAAGACATAAATATAACAATTTTCACATACGTAAGCGTCCGGCGTTTGCTTGTGTTCGTGGACTTTGAATCTGGGGAGGCTCAAAGTCCCGAGTTCGAGCCTCGCTGCAGGCACATTTGGCCGTAAGAAAGATATATGTGTGTACTAGAGGGCCTCTGGCGCGGGATGAAATAAGCCTCGTAAGCCCAAAATGCAAAAAAAACCCACTGGGGATAGCTTGGTGTTCTGCGCGATGCATTTTGCATTTTTATTTTCTCGGAATCCAACCTAACAGAGGGTGGTTGGGGTTTATTTTGTAAAATATTTCGTAAATTACGTCAGGATAATAAGGAATATCCTTATTCAAACGACAAAACATCCACTCGGCTCTGCTCATATCAGAAACCTCAAGAATAGGATTACCGGTTATCTGGAATAGCTTTGTAATATTTCCCTAGTTTAGTTTTTTCAGCGTTTTCCGTAGGCTTTGTGGGGTTGGTTCTTCTAAATGACCTATAATTCTTTCCATTACTTCGTCGTCTAAATATACCGGCCGATGACCTTGAATATGACTCATCCAGTCTCTGAAGTATTTTATTCTTTTGTATGGAGTCTTCTTACGACCTCCGTTAGAGTAATATTGCACAAGGCACGGCATTACGAATATTCTTACCACACTCGTAACACTGTGCTGACGTGTCATCTTCTATTCGCATCTTCTTAACACAGCAAATATACTTATTCGGTTTAGTAGGTACAAACTTGGGTTTCAAACACTTTACACAGAAGTCATAAACAAACTCTTTACGATCTTCGCACTCCATATATAAACTAACATATTTGCGCTGTTACCCTCAACCACACTTGGAATAGGGATTGTCCGTAGGTGGATTTTTGACACGAGTCTTGCCCGTGTTGAGATTGCGCTGAAACCCCCATTCCCTATACTACTCCTTTCGAACGTAAGTTCTCGGTAAGCTTGCCTCATCTTTTTGCGTGAAGTGAACTGCCACGAGGCCGTCTACAGCTTTCGTTTTAATCTCTTGACTACCATGTAGGGTGCCCAACAGTATGGTGGTTTCACTTCCAACCATGTCTAACTTCTGTAGCGTCTCCGCCTTGACAAAAGTGCCGCCACTAGCATTATATCGAGAAGAGCATAAACTTGAATTATCTTATCAGGATTGTTCCTGTGATATAGCCACACTGGTACTATGCCCATACTCACTGGAATGTCACCTGCTTCCTTTACCTCACAGATTGCGGTACACGCGTTATTGACTTTGCCTTCAGTCTTGGTTTCGTTGCTCTGTGATGACACTTCGCCGCTCTTACTATCATTATCGCCTTCACTGCCTTTGACACTCGTGTTCTTGAAGATCCTTGAAGTGATGGTTTCCAATCGTATTCATGTAATGAAGTGGGATGCTTCTTGTTGCAGACCTTGCACGATCTCTTTCGTTTAAAGTACTTCGAGGTGTGTCCATTGTTGTAGCAACTGTAACACAAGTTCTTTTCTTTGATAAAGTTCCTTCTGTCAGCTAGACATTTTGCCTTGAATGCTGGACATTCATCTATGTCATGTAAGCTGGAACAAAACAAACAACTACTACCAGTGTTCATTACTTTAGCACTGTTGTTAACTAGAGATACATTTGTAGCGAAACTTGGACCTTTACTTTTTTGAATCTTTTTTCCTCCAATGGTTGGCCTTTCCCTTCGCGGTTCCTGCACGTTAACGGTATCCTCTGAGTAGATGGGATCTGTGGCTAGATAGGCTGGTTCGGCTACAAATTCCACGAAGTCTGCAACTTCGGCTATCCTTGACTGTGCATTGGCTATTCTGTTGGACCTTTCACACCACTTTACACGAAGATACCTTGGTAACTTCTCCCACAACTGACGCAGGACATGGGTTGTGTTTAGTTCACTCATGTATGCAATGCCCATCATTGCATTTCGTGCTTGTTCAAATGCAATAGAAAATTGCTGTAAACTAACCCCGTCATTTGGTTTTACTGCAGGCCAATTGCAAAGCTTTGCAAAGTATGCACTTGCTATCTTGAAAGGATTTCCAAAGTGTTTCTTTAGCAATTGCTTTGCTACCTTGTACGAGTCTTCTGACTTGATTTGCATGCATCCCTTTATTTTCTCTTTAGCCTTACCATCTGTATAATGTTCCAAAAAGTATAAGCATTCAATGTGGCTATCTACCTTTGATTCTATTAGTGTTTCAAAGGCGCTAATAAATGCTGGATATTCCATTTTATCCCCTGCGAATACGGATGGCTTGTGTGAGGGTAACTGACTTCTGGTTTGATGCTTCACAATTAGTTATGATAACTCATTCTGCTTTCTTTGTACTTCAATGAAGCTCTCTTGGGCGCTTTCATAAGCTTTGTGATCAAAATTGTCAGCTGTCTGTAATACTGCTGGGTTGCTCGTCCACCCTTTCATTGTGTGAGGGGGTCTGGGGACCCACCCTGAGGCTGATGGATGCAAAGCTGAGCCTTCACTCAATTGATGTGCTACTACTGGGGTAACAATTGACGATGTGACATTAGCTACAAATGGTGCAGGGTTATTTTGTGATTCGCCAGATATTATTTGACTTGTATTGTTATTCCCGGCTAAAGAACTTAAGGAGGATTTGACAGTTCGTTGCATTTCTTTAGTTGCCATGGCAGCTGAGGAGATTTTAGCTGGATTATCATTCTTGTAGCACTCATTCCTACCCTCACTTCTCACGTGTTCATTCTCGTACTCTTCATAGATTCTTTCTTCTGTCTTAGCTTCTGCTAGCTCTTGCTTTAGCTGGAGCTCCTGAGTCGCTATTTGCACATCTTGTTTTTCCTTTAGGAAAGCTGCCTTAATTTCTAACGCTGCTGCTTTAGATATAGCTTTAATCAACTTTGCTCTGGCTGCTGAGGAAGCGCGAGAACGGCGAGAACCTTGAGAAATTTAAGACTGTGTTTCGACAAAATCTGCATATTTCTCTTTCACGCTGTTTTGGAAATCTACAACGCTTTGCTTGAAATGAAATATTTCCTTATCATGAATACCATGCCATTCTTGGGCCAAATCAATGCCATGTTCGTCTTCTATATCTCAATATAACGTTCGTGGACTTCTTGAAACTTAATAACCAGCTGGTCAAAATATCCCATCTCTATTTGTACGATTCTTTCGTTTTCAAGGATAGATAACAATGGCTTGATTTTGTTCATCTGTCTGGTAATATTCGACAACGCGTAGTTACGATTCTCCTTGCGTTTTGTGTCTCAAATTCTTTACCTTTAGCTGTCGGAATCCTTATTCTGGCACCAGTACAATTTTCTGCAGTCAAATCGCCTTCCTTCTTACCCATTGAACCGTTGAAATCCATTTCGTTGTTGTTCTCCGGGTGCTGTAGCGGCGAAATGACGACTGGCGAATTCGACATAGATTCGGTTGGAAGCGTTGGAATATTAACTGCTAAACTATTCATTAGACCAAGAAGGCCAAATTCTTGAAATTCGTTCTCTATATTATCCATTTCTACTGTCCATCGGTTGATCCTTCGCTTGGAGGCTGAACTCTCTGGTCGAACTGTGACGATATTTGCGTTCGGCGAGCGATTTGATCGACGAATAACACCTTTCTGATTGACAATCGTAAACTTTACTTTAACCTTTCCTTGTTTACATCGATTTACATAGATCAACAATAAAAAAGGGATCACAAATGGGAATCAAAGGGATCATAAAGGATCATAAAGGGTTCGACCATTTGCCCGCCAACCTCCCTCGCTCCGCTCTCGACCATGTGCTCCTATCCCATAATTTTACTCCACAGGTAACCCATTAACAGTATGGTTTATACGCTATTGTACGGTTCGACAACGAGAAATTTATATATTCTTAACCTAAGACTTACAAATCTGAACGAATGAAAACCGGATTTTACTTCGAGTTTGGCCTACAGTAATGACTTTAGATCCTCTAACGTCATTGTTACGTTCTTGTTTCGTTCTTGTTACGTTCTTGCTACGTCGAACTATATGTTACCGCTGACCATATCTTACATTCCTTTTAGCTATGTACTCTATTACTTGTATCTTTTAGTATTCCTTCTAGCTGTGTACTCTATTACTTGTATCTTTTAGTATTCCTTCTAGCTGTGTACTCTATCACTTGTATCTCTTAGTATTCCTTCTAGCTGTGTACTCTATTACTTGTATCTTTTAGTATTCCTTCTAGCTGTGTACCGTCTATTACTTGTATTTTTTAATATTCCTTCTAGATGTGTACTCTATTACTTGTATATTTTTTAGTATTCCTTCTAGCTGTGTATTCTATTACTTGTATTTCTTAGTATTTCTTCTAGCTGTGTACTCTATTACTTGTATTTTTTAGCATTCCTTCTTGCTGTGTACTCTATTACCTGTATTTTCTAATATTCCTTCTAGCTGTGTACTCTATTACTTGTATATTTCAGTGTTCCTTCTAGCTGTGTACTCTATTGCTTGTATTTTTTTGTATTTATTTTATTTTTACTTTATTTCCTAATAGTGGATATTTTTCCTATTATTGAGAATCAGTTTCCTTGTAAAAGTTAAAATGTTGTTGTTTTTTTTTTTTCAATTGTAGGATCAGCATTTTAATAACGTCATATCACCATTTTTGATATTAGTTACCGACTTACCTTGAAACGATCGGGTACATGTCCGTCTACTGCTTTTAGAATGTTTGTCACAACGTAATCAGTATAAGGGCTGTGATCCAAGCCTTCTGTGTCACAGATCCTCCAAGGCAAGGGTTTGGAGTTAGGATGGCCAGGATGTGGGTAAATTTCGTACCTTTGAAACTAGTAGAGATGTTCCGTGTAAGCTCACTAACTCACTATATATGATAATGAGTCAACAAAATATGCAAATGAATTTAACTAACCACCCGATCAGGCATTGAGTCTACGAACCTGACTGTATCTAACCCATACACACTTTGTTTCACAAATCAAAATTGATATTTATAAAACAAAAATCAAGCCAAAGTATCTGGCATGCAAATAAATGTTTCGAGTTTTACTGATATATTTCAATATAACCATAATAAGATTTATCGAAATTGTGGCATTAATTTGTTCTTATAAGTTAACAATGAATTCAGTCAGATAATGTTCTGTGTATACCATATTTAAGTATATTCGAATTAATCAGTTGAGCTGGAACTGTCCGCGTACTTTTAATCGTAAAACTATTTTAATGCCTTATACGAGAATATCATACATACATACATACACACATACATACCTACCTACCTACCTACCTACCTACCTACCTACCTACCTACCTACCTACCTACCTACCTACCTACCTACCTACCTACCTACCTACCTACCTACCTACCTACCTACCTACCTACCTACCTACCTACCTACCTACCTACCTACCTACCTACCTACCTACCTACCTACCTACCTACCTACCTACCTACCTACCTACCTACCTACCTACCTAAAAAAACACTATGCTGCCCCTAGCCATTCAGACGTTTTATTCTATTGCTAAAGATATTTTATTCCATTTACTGTTATGATTTACAAGAATACTGTTTGACTCGACCATTTTGTGCTCTATTCTTCTGTTTTGTTTAAGAACATTTTTGAAGTGGGATAAAGTGGGTATTTTTTCTTTATCTCTAGATTGATAAAGAAATGTTTTAAAACATAACAGAACATAGTCAAGTATGATATCATCAACACCTAGTAATATGTTATACAAATTAGATTCTGGCAAGTTTATTCCGAACTCTTTAAAATGATCACGAATTTCAAAATATAGATTCTTAGACTCCACACACTCAACAAACAAGTGTTCGACTGTTTCAGGAAGCATATGGCAAAAAGAACAAGAGGATTAATCGAGAATTCGAAAACGATGTAAATCGCGATTAAGAAACAGTATATTATTTAAAAGATTATATTGAAAAAACGAGAATAGGTATTTATGGTTGTCTTATATATCCTATTATAAATACTATTCCAATCCCAAAGATCATTCTGATTTAATCTTTTTACTAAATTACCTTGAGAGGTCGGATGTTTGAATTTTTTTCTCTATGAACCACTGGTACAGTTGCTTTGTATTTATTTTACCCAATTCCCTATTTTGATTCCCTAATTTTAAGCTATCAGTATTCTGTTTGATAACATTCTTTTTTCCTTTTATTTATTTTTTTTCCCCATAACGCCGGGATTGCTTGCTTTATTCCAGCCCATCTCATGAAATCTTTATCCCGAAGTCTATTACGTTTTGCATATTCCCAAGTTATTTCACCATTGTCATCACATAGGTTTGAGGTGTTTTGAATATCCAAGTCAAAGAAGTAATCATAAAAAAACGGGGTTCCTCCTATTTCTATATCTATTATTCCAAATGTGTTGATTATATATATCATTTGGTTCACCACTATTACTTTCTGATATGTCTGACCACGTTATTAGTACACTCTTGTAAAAGGCTGGAACAATATTTGATATCCTTTTCTATCAAAATTTATCTTTATTTGCTGAAATCCTCCTATACATTTAAGATATGTGGATGGAATTTTTCTTAAATTCTTTCATTGGATCGGAATAGTTTAATTGCCCATTTGGCTCGATTAGCTTTTATACAGGCTTGAAAATCCGGCAGTTTTAATCCTCCCAACTCATAATCGCCAATTAACGTACTGTGTTTTATTTTTATTTTTATTTTTTTCATTCCATATGAAATTTTGTACTGTACTCTCTATTATCTTAACAAAATCTTCTGAAACATGAAGCACGGAACAAACGTAGAGCAATTTAGGTAGCGCGAGTGACCTCAAAACTTGGATTTTACCATAAAGTGTTAGGTTTCTTGTCTTCGTTAACGATAAAATTGTCTGAAAATTAGTGAATATCCGTTTAAAATTTTGCTCGTATCTACACTTATCATTATACGAGAAGTATTATACCCAGTATTTTTATCCCTTCTTGATGAAAGCTTTTCCATTGGAAATATTCATTCCATTCTTGTGGTTGGTCCCGATTTACTCTTCCTAACCATCCGACTTCTGATTTGCTTACGTTTATTCTTAATGATGATAAGTTATGATATTGTTCTAGTAACTCCAACACGTTGTTGAACGAAGTAATGTCTCCTAAGAAAAAGGTGGTGTCATCTGCAAATAAAACTAACTATTTTCCTCTCCTTCGATATTCACTCCTTTTATTTCATTACAGCTCCGAATCATAATTGCCATGATTTCTATAGTCAATATGAAGATGTAAGGGGAAATGGGATCTCCTTGTTTCGTTCCTCGGTGGATATAAAAAAATTCAGTTGCCACGCCGTTGTTAATGATGCAGCTTTGATTGTCATGCAAAAGAATTTTTATCCATTTAATAAAATCTTCATCAAAACCAAATTTATGTTATACTAAGATGATATAACTAGCTAAAAACTACGACGAAGGTCTAGCGTCAGAAACGTCAAAAAGGTTTTTCATCTTTTTCACGGTGTATAATTTACCTTTTCATCATTACCATTTATGCAGTACTGCAAAGATAAAATTATGTTCAATTGAATCGAATGCCTTTTCAAAATCCGCTGCGAAAAGCAACGCGTATTCATCTTTTTGTTTTAGATAGTCCATAATATATTGGATTATCCTAACGGGTTCCTCAATTTTCCTCCCTTTAACAAAAGCTAGCAGATTGGTCATAGCTTACTAAATAGGGTAAGACTTTAGCCATTCTATTACTTAGAACTCTACTACATATTTTAACGTCTACGTTTATAAGACTAATACGGCGCCATGCGTCCAGGTTTCTAATATCTTTGCCAGGTTTTTCTAATTGCTGGTTTTCACATGACGTCATCAAAACATCAAAATCTAAGCTATAAATCGTATAAAGACAATTCTCAAGTATGTTTCAGAAGTCAATGTTATAAGTCACAAGAAAAAATATGGAGTCATTTCGATGTTTGGTTTTCGAGTTATGAAGGTTGAGTTTGTGTCACGCAATGCTGTCCGTCTATCTAAATAGCGATCAAAATAATAAAATAACTTACTCTAGTTAAAAGATTTTTCCTTAGACACGTTTAAAATATCTATTTAAAGTGAAAGTGTAAGTGAAAAATAGTCAAATGTATTAAATATTCCATCATGATGGCTCTACAACAAAACGCTTTACAGCCTTAAATTTTGGCCAGCATATGTAGTTTAGACCGCTTATTAAAAATTTCGAAACTTCTATTTCATTATAATGCGAATTTACGCTTTTGAAATTCATGATGACCTAGGTGAAAACCAAGAATAGTGTAATTAAAATTTGCTTTTGTGATGTTGACAAGGAGCCCACTTCAAAGTTATAATTTAAAGACTTTACCAAATCTCCCCTCAAATCTTCCCACATATACATATATAGTTCCTTAGTTAAGCCATCATTACCCGGTGTCTTAGACCGGCCCATCTGTCTCAGGGCCTCAAAACATTCTTCATTCGTCATCAATTTTCCATCAATTCTTCCTTATCCGCTTCAAAAAACAGATGAAGTTTGAAGTTGCGATAAAATATCCTGACACTTGTTTTATCTGATTTAGATTTATAGATCGGGTGGAAAAATGTCTTTATTCTTCGGAGTATTTCCTTCGGATCTGTAATTTCAGTTTCTATTCTTCGGAGTATTTCCTTCGGATCTGTAATTTCAGTTTCATCTTCTTTTAATAGTATTCTAACGTGTGTTTTAGATTTATTTCGCTTTTCCAAATTAAAAAAAAAAAAAATTCGTATTTTTTTCACCTTGTTCACACCATTTGGCTTTGGACCTAATGATGATACCATCAGTAATATAATCGCTTTGCACCTCTAACTCTTTTAGAAGTTTATCATATCGAACAAACAATGCTTCATTTTTTTTTACCATCACGGTTTATCCTCTATAAATTTAATTTTTGATTCCAGATTATGGTATGCCTTTCTGCGACAAACATTTGATACGAGGTATTTTTTAATACAGAGCTACATTCAAAGTCTGTTTTCTCGGATTTTTCTGCACATGAAAGCTAATGTTTCTATTCGGAACTATAGTCTAGTGTAACCTCTGCTTAAAAACAGCGATAGTTTTTTTTGGAACGCGCAAAATCTGAAAAATAATCCTAACTGATCGAGACTACTGAAGACGTGACATGGAAAGCTAAGATTATGAGACCTCGAATATTACAAATTTCTCATTTGTGGCACCTAACCCAATCCTAAGACATCCTTCATCCTTGAGATAAGAAGCTATTTTCTAGATCTGTGCAATAAAATTTGGGGCACATTGCGTTTCTACGAAATGAGCTAAGTTTCAAATTGTTCTATTTTCAGTTATTTCCTTGTGTGACACGACAGGCTTTTTGTTCATTATCCTCAATACCATTACCTAAAATATAATATGATGAGTTAAAAACCTTAACTTTACAATACTTGTTCCATTATAAAAGATTTCAATGATCTACGGCTTCATTTAATAGTGTTTCTATAAGCTGTTTTGAAATTTCACCGCACAGTATTACTGGTCATGATCTGGCTAAGAACGTATCCCTATCTTGATAGCCTTGCATTGTTATTTGACTTAAGCACTCAAACTGTATCGCCAATCGTCTATATATCATGTAGTTCCCGTTCTTTGGAGATATTTTCAAAGTCAAGATACTTGGCCCACCATAGCTGAATGGAATGCTAATGCAAGGCTCTTGGGAATCGTTTCCAAATGCGGTAGGGTGCATTGATGGAACTCCTCACAGGACATATAGGCCACAGGGAGAACCACAGCGTGATTTTTATAGTGGACATCGCCATTATCATCTCATAAGTACACACATTATAACAGACAATGAAAATAACATCAGATTTTTATAGACTGGGTTTATTGGTAGTATGGTGGATGAAATGACATACAGACTAATGACTCCAGTAGGTCTTGGGCAATCACTGGATTTGCCTCTTGGGTTTGTTCCTTTAGCCGATCAAGGATACCTTGATATAGACCCCCTTGTGACACCGTTTTGACAGCAGCAAATCAGACAAATGAGAATAGGAACAAAACGCCGTGCCCAGAAATTCAACCGACACCTAACTCCCTACCGTGTTTCAGTGGAACATACGATCAAACATGTGAAGGCTTATAAAGCTATAGGATCTCTCTGGCGTCGCCCACGCTGGTTCCAACCTGTTGCTGTGGAGCTGTGCACATTTCACAACGCTATTTCAGACAGTTTGAGACATGATTTATTACCAAAGTCTCTAGGGCCTTAGTGAATGTAAATGGCACTTTAAGTTATTCATGTCACTTTGACTTGTTTTTGTTTTCAATAAAATATCAATTTTAATTCGCGGAACAAAGTGTTTATGATTTAGATACGGTCAGTTTCGTAGACGCAATGCTTGATCGGGTGGTTAGTTAAACTCATTTGCATATTTTGTTGACTCATTATCATAAATAGTGAATTAGTGATCTTACACGGAACATCTCTAGTGAATCATAATATATGTTTATAAACAATTAATACTTAAATAGTTGTAGCATTTGGCAATCATTAGTTATTAATTAGAAGATTTCAATATTTTTTAATCCATCCGTCCGTCCGTCCATCCATCCGTCGGGCTAAGTGGGGTTGGGTGGGGTGAGGTTTGGTCGAGTTGGGTTGGATCGGGTCGGGTTGGGTCGGGATTAGTTGGGTTGGTGATCTACCTCTTTGGTTAAACTTGCAGCTGTAATCCCAACTTCTGCTATTCCACCCATAATTCTTTCATGGTAGATGCTGTTAACGCTGTTAAAGAAACTTGACCTTCCTGCACCAATCTGACCCGTCAGAGCAATGTTGAAAAACGGTACATCCAATTGGCCTCTTGTTTGTGGAGCCAAACCAGCAATGTGATCTTTAAGCTCTCTTCTTACCCTTTAAGAACAAAGTGAGCAATACTTTTCGGGTGATGAGAGATATTGCAAAGAAAATACAAACATTGAGCCCCCTATTGATGTTCCATAGAATCAGGGTAAGTTGCTTTTTGGAAAGCAATTCCCAGTATTGCGACCGGGCCCCATTGAATGCAGTGTCCTTAGGGTAAACAAGAGATAACGATGAAGAAATAAGGGTCTCCCATAATGGTTGAATAATTTAAACGATCAGAATATCATTCTTATATTTACCATTTATTCCATCCTGTTGTTTTTCTCCAAGGGTAGTCAGTTAGATTTTCTGTAATCAATTTTGTTAGATCTTCTGTAAACAATGTTGTAATAAAGATAGGCAGGGGCAAGGGCAATGACAAGGGCAAGGCTAATTATTGACTTACTTAGAGGTTGTTGAGGCGTGCCAAAGGGGTCCCTGTAGGTTTTTGCCATTCTGTTCATTCAAAGAAAAAAAAGCTACCATTCAGCTAATTGATAACACCTAGAATAAGCATGCCAGAGGTTATTATAATGTTAACATTTTCTTAGCAATGCGATGATTTTTTTCAATCCACTATTACTGTGATTTTTACTATATTATGATGAAACGCCATCACAACTATTTGGGTTAAGAATGGAAAGTAATAGTGCATTTTCCACCTCTGAAACCTTAAATTAAAAGTGTTGAGTAGAAACTTGATCAGAATATATTTTGCACAATAGAGGCTTTGCATGGTCACGTGCAAACGTAAATTTTGCATGATAATTTAATAAAATGAGTAGATATGAAGTACCAATTCTGCGCCCGGTGCCACCGGTGCGAACCGGTGCTCTCCCCCAGACCCTACTCCGGGCCCGTAATAACGGTGACGTATTCTATAGTGAGGTACCATTGAGGTACCACATTCCAGAGGTAACGTTATAGCTATTCTAAGTGAGGTTCCAGTGAGGTAGGGGGAGGGGTGGTCAGTTATATTTATTCTTAGTTGACTGGATTGCACCACATCCTAGAGTTTACGTCAAAGTTTAATTCTAATAAAAGTTTTTGTAATTATTCATAAAAACTACTTTTTCTATCTCAAAGTCTTAAAGGATTAGTTTAGGCTTTTGTTTCACCCTAATTGAGTTCTACGAAGTTGACTCATCAAAAAACAAACAATTAGATGACTTGCCCAAGGAACAACAACAAACATGTTTTCTAAAAAAATATATATATATATAGTTTATTCATAAAACGCTCCATGCATGTGAATACAAGAAAAGTTTAGTTCTTTTCATTATTTAACCAAGTATGATGTTTTGATTGTCAGTATATATTTGTTCAATAGAAACACCCGTCACAATAGAGGACTGTGTTCTGCATAATTACCGACTTAATCACATAAATCAACTACTAGATATCAAGACCACGTTTGTAAACAATAGAAGACTCAACAAACACAGTATTTTGATTGATTTTCATAGTTCAGTCACTACAGCTAAACTCCGAACTAAACATTTTGCCAGTCGGGTATCGACTTGGCTATCGCTCTCAATCTTTTTTTCTACTTTATAAAAACGTTTTTACAATCATAGGAGGCTATCAGAGTCTGCGTCAGAGAATAACTGAATCATTCGTTATGCACTGCAGGATTTTGAGTCATAACAAGAGGTTTTAGCGTATTTGATTTTAAAGAAAGTGTATGCATTAAATTACAGTCTTCGCAACGATAAAACATTTGTTTTGTATTTTTGGCACTGATAGCAAAAGGGTGTGTGCAAACGTCACACACGACTAATTCGTTTTGAGAACTGTGATACGCTTCGTGCCAACAACAATTCGGGCATTGTGCCACTGATATCTTCAAAAACGATATATTTTTAAGCTGGAGCTATTTATGATTCCGTACAAGGCTGTTAAAAATACTATTATAGGCTCGGCTCGGCTCGGCTCGGCTCGGCTCGGCTCGGCTCGGCTCGGCTCGGCTCGGCTCGGCTCGGCTTGTAAGTAATTTAAAGATTTTTGTAGTGTAGAATCTAGTGTAGATTCTACTACTAGATTCTACTACTAGATTCTACTACTAGATTCTACTATAGATAGTAGATCTAGTATGTAGATTCTACTACTAGATTCTACTACTAGATTCTACACTAGATTCTACTACTAGATTCTACTACTAGATTCTACACTAGATTATACTACTAGATTCTACTACTAGATTCTACTACTAGATTCTACACTAGATTCTACTACTAGATTCTACTACTAGATTCTACACTAGATTCTACTACTAGATTCTACTACTAGATTCTACTACTAGATTCTACACTAGATTCTACTACTAGATTCTACACTAGATTCTACTACTAGATTCTACTACTAGATTCTACACTAGATTCTACTACTAGATTCTACTACTAGATTCTACACTAGATTCTACTACTAGATTCTACTACTAGATTCTACACTAGATTCTACTACTAGATTCTACACTAGATTCTACACTAGATTCTACTACTAGAATTCTACTACTAGATTCTCCTAGATTCTACACTAGATTTAACTAGATTCTACTACTAGATTCTACACTAGATTCTACTACTAGATTCTACTACTAGATTCTACTACTAGATTCTACACTAGATTCTACTACTAGATTCTACTACTAGATTCTACACTAGATTCTACTACTAGATTCTACTACTAGATTCTACTACTAGATTCTACTACTAGATTCTACTACTAGATTCTACTACTAGATTACTACTACTAGATTCTACTACTAGATTCTACTACTAGATTCTACTACTAGATTCTACACTAGATTCTACTACTAGATTCTACTACTAGATTCTACACTAGATTCTACACTAGATTCTACTACTAGATTCTACTACTAGATTCTACACTAGATTCTACTACTAGATCACTAGATTCTACACTAGATTCTATACTAGATTCTACACTAGATTCTACACTACAAAAATCTTTAAATTACTTACAAGCCGAGCCTACGAGCTGAGCCGAGCCGAGCCTACGAGCCGAGCCGAGCCGAGCGAGCCGAAGCCGAGCCGAGCCGAGCCGAGCCGAGCCGAGCCGAGCCGAGCCGAGCCGAGCCGAGCCGAGCCGAGCCGAGCCGAGACGAGCCGAGCCGAGCCGAGCCGAGCCGAGCCGAGCCGAGCCGAGCCGAGCCGAGCCGAGCCGAGCCGAGCCGAGCCGAGCCGAGCCGAGCCGAGCCGAGCCGAGCCGAGCCGAGCCGAGCCGAGCCGAGCCTATAATAGTATTTTTAACAGCCTTGTACGGAATCATAAATAGCTCCAGCTTAAAAATATATCGTTTTTGAAGATATCAGTGGCACAATGCCCGAATTGTTGTTGGCACGAAGCGTATCACAGTTCTCAAAACGAATTAGTCGTGTGTGACGTTTGCACACACCCTTTTGCTATCAGTGCCAAAAATACAAAACAAATGTTTTATCGTTGCGAAGACTGTAATTTAATGCATACACTTTCTTTAAAATCAAATACGCTAAAACCTCTTGTTATGACTCAAAATCCTGCAGTGCATAACGAATGATTCAGTTATTCTCTGACGCAGACTCTGATAGCCTCCTATGATTGTAAAAACGTTTTTATAAAGTAGAAAAAAAGATTGAGAGCGATAGCCAAGTCGATACCCGACTGGCAAAATGTTTAGTTCGGAGTTTAGCTGTAGTGACTGAACTATGAAAATCAATCAAAATACTGTGTTTGTTGAGTCTTCTATTGTTTACAAACGTGGTCTTGATATCTAGTAGTTGATTTATGTGATTAAGTCGGTAATTATGCAGAACACAGTCCTCTATTGTGACGGGTGTTTCTATTGAACAAATATATACTGACAATCAAAACATCATACTTGGTTAAATAATGAAAAGAACTAAACTTTTCTTGTATTCACATGCATGGAGCGTTTTATGAATAAACTATATATATATATATTTTTTTTAGAAAACATGTTTGTTGTTGTTCCTTGGGCAAGTCATCTAATTGTTTGTTTTTTGATGAGTCAACTTCGTAGAACTCAATTAGGGTGAAACAAAAGCCTAAACTAATCCTTTAAGACTTTGAGATAGAAAAAGTAGTTTTTATGAATAATTACAAAAACTTTTATTAGAATTAAACTTTGACGTAAACTCTAGGATGTGGTGCAATCCAGTCAACTAAGAATAAATATAACTGACCACCCCTCCCCCTACCTCACTGGAACCTCACTTAGAATAGCTATAACGTTACCTCTGGAATGTGGTACCTCAATGGTACCTCACTATAGAATACGTCACCGTTATTACGGGCCCGGAGTAGGGTCTGGGGGAGAGCACCGGTTCGCACCGGTGGCACCGGGCGCAGAATTGGTACTTCATATCTACTAAAATGTGTTGAAAACATTATATTCTTAAAGAGCATAACAAATTGCAAATTTAAATATTCACAGTATTTTCGAGTCTTCTACGTTTAATTCTTAATATTCGATTGCATAGATATCACCGATGCGTGCGGGTTCCTTAATTTTATCGCCACCCAGTTAGCTCAGTTGGAAAGAGCGTCGGTCTGTTGTGAGGGAGGGCGTGGTTCAGGCCTCAGCCGGACCAACACTCAGGGTCTTAAAGTAATTGCAATGCACTTCACTGTTTCCGCTGACTTCTTCCCAACCAAACTGGACAGTTCTCTGACTTCGAGTCTATACGTTAATTCTTTTAACAACTTTCTCTGAGTCAATTTCAACCTTTTTCTTGAGTTAGCTGATTCGCTATTCTGTAAATGACTTCTCTTTAAAGCTCCACTTATGGATTCAGCGATAATAAGGAAATAACCGTATTTCGTACTTGGAGCTCGCAAGACTAGCTACTTTTTCACAACACACATCGATTCTATACACTTGGCTTATGGCCTAAGCGGAATAAATCGCATAAACTAATATATTCTTTTTAAAAAAATCACAAAAAGCGTGAAAACAAACGTGAAAACAAACTATTTACAATCATTCTACGATACTTTAATAAAAGAAAAGTGAACCTAAGAAGAATACTACAGTCGAATCTTTGTTAAGCGGTCACCCACGGGACTTATCCAAGTGACCGCTTAATAGAGGTTGACCCCTTGATAGAGGTTTTCCGTTTTTTTGGCCATATTTTGTAGAAAATTAACAAAAGAGTGCATATTTGATCACGAAATGTGATTTTATTCTTGGAAAACAGTACTGACACTAGAAAATAGAGCAATAAAGTGCAAAATTGCTCACTCAATCTTTTTTTTCGTCGCAAACTGTACAATACAGTGGTTTGTTCTTGCTATAAAAATCACAAAATTCAGATCCCTGATGTAAAGATGATTTGTTTAAAGTACAGTACAGTATTATTAAAAAACTCAGTTATGGTTGTTTGTAATTTAGGGGCATACAACTTTAGTTCATAAAACATATAGTTCACTTTGCTAAGCGCTAGCGACAGCTCTTCGTGACCATGGAATTGCGCAAAGTCTTTCAGCTGTTCGGCGAGCACCTCTGCCTCCGTTACCGTCTTGATAACGGGTTGCTGTAGGCGTCGTAAGAGAAAAATCCAGCAAAATGGAACTGCAGCCTTCGACGCAAACAACGACTCTCCATCCATTCAAACAATCTGACTAACAAATTCGAAGTTATTGGTCATATTCCGAAACTAATGGCTACATGGGTGAGCAAGTTCCTAAAGAGGCCTATGAACTGTGAGAAAAAGTCATAATCAAGGGCAAGCGACTAAACAGAGGTGGTGGCTTTGGCTTTGAAATTCCTTGCGAATGTATATTTGAAGGGGACAGTTTTTCGTCGAAATCTCTGAAGCGAAAGTTGGTGAAAGAAGAATTTTCGATTAACTGTCTGAAACAAACTGGCTAGTGCTGCGGATTTGCTTTATATACAGTGACGTAAAATACTTACAAATACTTAGAGGTGACCGCTTAATAGGGTCAAGTTTACAGTATACAAGAGAGAGAAAATTCGGGAATTTAGTAAGTGACCGTTGAATAGGGGGTGACCTCTTAATAGAATGCCGCTTAATAGAGGTTCGACTGTATAAATATTTCTAACCAAGTTCTAATTTCGTCACAATAGGTGAATAAAATATAAAAAGATATTAATTTGCATGTCAATCATTTTCTTCGATTTTTAGATCGGAGCATTGAAAAGAACTGAAGAATTATCTTTTTAATTATTTTTTATCTTAGTACTACTCAAAACCAAAAAGAAAGGAAAGAAGACTCCTTTTTCAGATCTCAGTTATGTCGGCTCAAGTTTGAAAACATTATTCGGATTTCAATTTTCGTTACTTTGGATACTAACTAGATCAGAGAAAATGACAAAATATAAAGCAACGTGCCTAAATTACAAATACGAAGTGCGTTGAACGAATATATTCTAGACCTTATTAAAAATGATTTGAAAAATCCTGCCCTATCCTCGATTACATTTAATCGATATCCTATTGAAACTAGCACAAGATAATAAGCAATGCAGCGCGTCGTTCATAACGTTGTCTCTTGCAATACCGAAAATTAGAGGAAGACAAACACTCGTTCTCTATGGCCTTGTTATTGATTAGAACCAAACACGACTTCATTCAAGTAATAATCAGTACCTTATATAAAACTATATTAAATCTTTTTCTAACCTTCCTGCTTTGTACGTTCTGTATTGCAAACGAGAAGAAAAAAGTACAGCGTTTAGTTCTGGAAGAACGATTTCTTTGAAAGTCTAGCCCTTCTGTCACGGCGGTTCACGGTGTGATCTTGTTGTAATGTTATAATTGGTTGGATGCCAGACGCACCAGTAAGGTGTTTGCTTGATCATTGTGTTTGGTGTAATCATAAATTTCGAAGACCGATTTCTTGGAAATCCAAGCCCCTCTGTCGAGTTAAGCCCGCGGTATGATGTTTACAATGTTCCTGATTGGTTGAATACAAGACGCACAAAAGTATGGCGTTTGCTTAAATTATGAATGCTTTATACCAATGGATAAAGTCCTTTAATTCTTTGGGTTTGTTTCAAATATGTTTAGCGTTCTCTCCGGCTCTATAATCAGGGAAAATGATTGAGAGCCGTACATGAGGACAGTATAAGTCCAGTTATAATCAGTTACTGAATGTATAAAGTTCACAAAACTAAGATGTGTTCCGAGGCAATAACTAATCTGTTTAAACTACGTGATTCTTCTTGCAGTTTACTAGGACACTAAGATTTTCATATACCTAAACTCAACAATTACGTTTGGAAAACATGCCCTTAGATGTTTAAGATCTGTTCTGTGGAGAACATGTAAATCTCTAAATGATTTAGTAAAGTTTGCATCTGTAATAAAGATCTTGCACTACTGATTGATGAACGGACGCAAAGGATGGTTCCTTTGTAATAGTTAAAATTAGTCATTATAAATCTCATCTTATTAACTAATAGTGTATTATATTCTGAGAATTTTTATTTTAGAAAAATTTATACCTGATAAAATTTCCATTTAGTCATATATATTGTATATTCATTATATAACTTTTATATAGGTCAGGTGCTCTGTATTAGTAGAGAGTTTCTTCCCCGCACCTAGATCCTTTGAAAGGTAAATAAAGTTTCTATTTATTTTTCAATCTTGTTTTTCAAAATGTAAAGTTTTCAACCCTTGCTTGATAGTACTTATTCGTATATTCAGTTGAAACACAATATCCAATGCAGCGTTTGAAGATATCTTATCTGTACTATCGAAAGTTCCCTGGATAACGTAAGAGAAATCAAACATTCGCTCAATTTGCTGTTTGATTGATAAACTATAAATACGACTCGACTCAGGCAATGGTTTAGTGAAAACGATAGTAATTCTTTTTCTTACCTTCCTGCTTTGTTATGTCTGTATTCTAAATGAAAAGATAAACAGTAGAGTATTTAGTTCTCGTAGATCGATTTCTTGGAAAGTCTAAGCCTCTGTCTCACGGTAAGTTCACGGTGGGTTATCTCGAAATGTTCTTGGTTGGTTAGATACAAGACATAGAACATTGTGGCGTTTGCTTTGCGTTTGCTTGGCGTTTGCTAGACGCCGCCCCAGAATAGACGCCGCCCTCAAAATAAACGCGGCACTTGGGACTAAAAATAGTAAAGTAGATTGATGTAGTAGGCGTTTATTCGACGAAATAATGATTTATGATAAATAATAGAGAACAAGTATATTCCAAGTTTAAACCAGCAAAGAAAATATATTCTCTAAAAACATGCGTAAGTTCAAAGTGACTGTACAAAGAATAGACATAATTAGACTATGGCTGTGTTTTCACTAGGACAATTTAAAATACCAAGTTCACAATTCTACCTGTTAAAAGGTAATCGTAAGTCGGTAATTTTGATATCACTAAATCAAATTAAATTGTTAAATAAAGTGATTTTTTCCCCCGAAAAAAAAACTTTGCAGCTGGATCACGCCAAATTAAATACTAAACGCCGTGGACCAGAAACTTCATCTTTAGCTTTAAGTTCATAACTGTAGACGAACATGATTTTCTTTACTTTGTGCATAAAAACACATGAAGCGAAGCATGAAGCGATGTCGTTTGAATTAATTATTACTTTTTCAAATAGCCTCATGGCCTACACATTTGTGTAGTCTTTTCTGGGGCGTGACCAAACATTGTCTGTAATCAGACGCAACTCGCTCGCCCACCACGAAGTGACTAACTTGGTTTCAATTTTTTTACGCTTAATTGAGGAGAAAAAATCATTGCAGGTCAAAATACTTCGATTGCCGATGGATCTGATGCACGTTTTGCCTTTTTGAGTTCCGAATCTGCAATTTAGCACTTCTTAGGATGTAAAAATTACCACCAGAGAGCAATCCCATACCTTTAGGCCGTTTTTCAGGTTATAAGATATCTGAGATTATACAGATGACTGGAATACTTGTTGTAATTGAGGATATTTATTTTTGCTTCACCACTAACCACTTATTACAGGCGACCCAAGTTCGTATCAAGTACAATTAGTATTTTTAAGAATAAAACTTTGATAGCATTTTTGCGGACAAATTTTACATAATACGAAATATTACAGTTAATATTCAAATACTACAATACCACAGAACGAGAGATTGGGCTGCTTGTGCACTCACCACTCACCAAGTTCTTAAAATGTTATTTTTCTTTGATCATTAGATTTGATGATCAAGGGATGTGATCAGCCCAGTGCAAGATACATTGAGCAACACATCATAAAAACACTAAAGAATGGCTTGGACAATGACTGCTTCCAACTTGTTGAGAGAGACTGGGACCAAGACATGGATAATGGACAACAACCAGTAATTGTATTTTGTAGCATTTCTTCGAGAATCGGAACAGACATAGAAAACGCGATGAGAGGGGTGCATGGTAAGAATTTATTGTATTGTCAATAATCTTATTAATAGACCCTACTACTATCACTGCCACTGCCACTGCCACTGCCACTGCCACTGCCACTGCCACTGCCACTGCCACTGCCACTGCCACTGCCACTGCCACTGCCACTGCCACTGCCACTGCCACTGCCACTGCCACTGCCACTGCCACTGCCACTGAGATCTTGATTTATTTTCAGCATTAGTCGTATTGAAGCGGCCTAACTCTCCTTTAGGACTAGAATTTTTAACCTCTGTTCCATGGTATTAAAGGGTTGGATCACTTAGTGCAACTAGACTTTGGGACACGGGAACATAAACTTTCGAACAAATATAACCAAGCATAGCTTTGTAACGCTACTGACCATAATTTTGTAATTCCTTTATTAGGTACAGTTTTCTCAGCAGTTTGTTAAGAGGTGACCTGTCTGATGACGAAGAACTTCTGGATCCCACAATGACAGACAGAATGACAGGCATCGCTCACTTTGCATTCTCTGGCCGTGAGGGACTGTATGACTGTCGTCAGAACACAGTCGGGTATCAAGAGTTGCTTTCTCTTGTCACGCGCAATCATGTTATATTGATGAACTCTTAGGAGCTTAAAAACTCTTTATTAATTAATATTGAAAACATACGAACTCTACTTTTTGATTACTCTGGAGTATTGCAAGTCTATGGTTTTCCTAGTTATGTTCATCGAAATTATACAAATTAATTAATCACGCATAGAGGACAAAATAAATTAAAATGAATATGTTACTGTTTCACATAAAAATAAAATAAAATAAATAACTTTATTCAAGTGTCGATGTATTTAGTTTATACAACTAATTGGGGACACTGAAATTATACTGAAATGAAGAAATAATCAAAGGAAGATAAAGTGTCTTAAGAATCCGAACTAGCAAGGAGGCAACCAGTTGGCTATTTACAAGCATGGTCGAGAAACTGATTTCAATCTAGCTAGCATGATAATTACAAACCAAGTGCGGTTATGTCCCTCCAAATTGATCTGTATTCAGACTTGCTGCAATGGTTCTATATGGTGCCAAATAAATTGAGTACTCCCATGGTTTTACAGAGTAATCAAGCTATTCACTCTACATACAAATGCAGGTTAAACATGGAGTATACTATGATAGTGTACAAAGCAGAAGTCAAAGCAGTAGTGAACGAACCAGCCGCGAAAACAAACTAAATATGCAAACAATAATCATACTGTCGATACAAAGAAACAAACGAAAAAGCACACCCATCCCCCCACCCCCCAAAAAACTAAAACTAAAATATTAGTATCCCAATTTCATTTATTCATGAAGAATGATAATTCTGTCGAACTATCATTAATCTCAGGACTTTACTGCAGTTTTCAAAATCCCTCACAAAAATCGGTGTTGCGTTACGCGTCAAACATCAGTCATTATTCAATCATTTAGCAATGTTTAAACCTTTCCTCATATCACTCCTTCGTCGCTTAAATGCTGTGAAATTATATACATTTTATAGTATTCAATAAACGAGAAGCAGCTTAAAGAAGCGACCTTTTACAAGATTTATGGAGGCCGCGACGCGCTTCTGTTTGTATTTATTTCACATGGTTAACTACGAAGAGGTCATAAAAGTCGACAGACTTCCTGGAAGCAAGCGGACCTGACCAACTTCTGCAAAATAAAATGTGCCACCTAGTATTCTGGAGGACCATCTCCCCTCTCCACCCGTAGCAATGTTGTCTGGCATGCATTTTACCATCCCTTGCATCCGTTCATCAATCAGTAGTGCAAGATCTTTATTACAGATGCGATCTTTACTAAATAATTTAGAGATTTACATGTTCTCCCCAGAACAGGTCCTAAACATCTAAGGACATGTTTTCCAAACATGATTGTGTTGAGTTTAGGTATATGAAAATCTTAGTGTCCTAAACTGCAAGAAGAATCACGTAGTTTAAACAGATTAGTTATTGCCTCGGAACACATCTTAGTTTTGTGAACTTTATACATGCATGATGCAAATGTCTTGAAGAGGTCTATCCAATGGTGTTGGCAAATTGGCCCTCTTCAGTAACTGATTATAACTGGACTTATAGTGTCCTCATGTACGGCTCTCAATCATTTTTCCTGATTATAGAGCCGGAGAGAACGCTAAACATATTTGAAACAAACCCAAAGAATTAATGGACTTTATCCATTGGTATAAAGCATTCATAATTTAAGCAAACGCCATACTTTTGTGCGTCTTGTATTCAACCAATCAGGAACATTGTAAACATCATACCGCGGCCTTAACTCGACAGAGGGGCTGGGATTTCCAATAAATCGTTCTTCGAAATTTATGATTACACCAAACACAATGATCAAGCAAACACCTTACTGGTGCGTCTGGCATCCAACCAATTATAACATTACAACAAGATCACACCGTGAACCGCCGTGACAGAAGAGCTAAGCTTTCCCAGAAATCGTTCTTCCACAAAAACGCTGTACTTTTTCTTTCCGTTAGCAATACAGAACGTACAAAGCAGGAAGGTAAGAAAAAGAATTACTATCGTTTTTACTAAGCCATTGCCTGAGTCGAGTCGTATTTATAGTTTATCAATGAACCGGCAGATTAAGCGAATGTTTGACTTATCTTCCGTTATTCAGGAAACTTTCGATAGTACAAATAAAATATCTTCAAACGCTGCATTGGCTATTATTTTTCAACTGAATATACGAATGAGTACTATCAAGCAACGGTTGAAAACTTTACATTTTGAAAAACAAGATAGATTGAAAAAAAGGTAAAAACTTTGTTTACTTGTCAAAAGATCTAGGTGCGGGGAAGAAAATATCTACTAATACAGACACCTAACCTATAAAAGTTATTTGCATTGACCTATATGACCAACCAATCACATTTAAGATCTAGTGTCACGCAAAATTACCAAGTCAAACAAAACAACACGCGGCCATTTCCGAGGTTTGGTTTTTCTAAGAAAAAAGGAGATGGATAAACAAAATCAAGTGTTTCCTATAACGAGAATGTGTGGACCGCGTAGCCCTTATGAAATACATGAATATATAGAAATATAGATAAGTTATAGTGCTTTGGAACGAGGTTATTCCGGGCGAAAGCCCTTGGAATTGACTTCGGAAAAATTAATTTCCGACCTCGCTGGGAATCGAATTGTTTGCCATAATGTCAGTTGACATGCGTTCTAACGGCCACGGTCAGAGTAAGCAAAGGATAAAGCTTTGTCAACATAATATTCGATGCGACAGACAAATCTCTCACCTGAGACGTTATATATTTTCTTCTATGACCCAAAACGAATTAGTCTGTGACTTGGAATGTGGCTGGTAAGCAGTCAACTGAAAACAGGCTTACTTTATTCATTTCCGAACTTTTTCTAAGGGTTTAATATTTGTTTTGCACACAAATTAACAATTTTACATCATGATCATTACAGAAGATCACACTACGAAAGTCACAGGAGAAAGAAAAGACAAATATGATGATCACAAACGTGAATGAATTAAGGGTGCATTGGTGGTCAAATTAGTATACGAAACTTCGAGTTAGCCACCACCGAATGCATGGATAGAAGTAAACAACAACATAAGCTTCTCTATTCCCGTACATATTATTTATTATTGATGAGATTTATGAGTAGAGGAAACATGTACAACGATCAAGCAAACGCCATACTCGTGTTGTGCGTCTTGTATTCAACCAATCATAAACATTTTAAAAGAACACACCGTGAACTTACCGTGACAGAGGTGCTAGGTTTTCCAAGAAATGATTCTTCAAGAATTATGAGTGCCGTAATTATATTCGAATGGACGCCACGGCGTTTGAGTATTTAATTTGGCGTGATCCAGCTGCAAAGTTTATTTCGGAGGCAAAAATCACTTTATTTAACAAGATTAGTAATATCAAAATTACCGACTTACGATTACCTTTTAACAGTTAACAGTAACAAATCTCATAATATTGTCATTCATAGGCTGTGTTTTCACTAGAATTGTGAACTTGGTATTTTAAATTGTCCTAGTGAAAACACAGCCATAGTCTAATTATGTCTATTCTTTGTACAGTCACTTTGAACTTACGCATGTTTTTAGAGAATATATTTTCTTTGCTGGTTTAAACTTGGAATATACTTGTTCTTTGTTATTTATCATAAATCATTATTTCGTCAAATAAACGCCTACTACATCGATCTACTTTACTATTTTTAGTCCCAGGTGCCGCGTTTATTTTGAGGGCGGCGTCTATTCGGGGGCGGCGTCTAGCAAACGCCAAGCAAACGCCACAATGTTGTATGTCTTGTATCTAACCAACCAAGAACATTTTAAGATAACCCACCGTGAACTTACCGTGAGACAGAGGCTTAGACTTTCCAAGAAATCGATCTACGAGAACTAAATACTCTACTGTTTTTCTCTTCGTTTACAATACAGACATTACAAAGCAGGAACTCAAGGTATGAAAAAGAATTACTATCGTTTTAACTAAGCCATTGCCTGAGTCGAGTCGTATTTATAGTTTATCAATTAACCAGCAAATTGAACGAATGTTTGACTTTACCTTCCGTTATAGTTCAGGAAACTTTCGACAGTACAGATAAAATATCTTCAAACGCTGCCATTGGCTATTGTGTTTCAACTGAATATACGAATGAGTAATATCAAGCAACGGTTGAAAACTTTACATTTTGAAAAACAAGATAGATTGAAAAATAGATAAAAACTTTGTTTACCTGTCAAAAGATCTAGGTGCGGGGAAGAAACTCTTGTCAGGTGCTCTGTATTAGTGATCAAAATGTTAGAATTTTGTCTAAATTGCGCTATTATGTAAACATAAATAGTCTTGTCGATCTATATTATGCCTTGATAAATCCATTCCTCATTTAAGGAATATAGGCCTGGGGTAGTACATACCCAACGACTTTGAAGCCAAGTTATATTTTACAGAAAAAGGCAGTATGATTAATGACATTTTCACCGTTTGATGCCCACTCGAGCCCGTTGTTTAAAAATTTAAATATGAAATTTCATGATCTTGTTGAATATTCGGTGGCAGTTTTCATGCTTAAATACCAAAATAGCCAGCTTCCTACTATTTTCAAACAGTAATGATGAAAAGGTAAATTATACAACGTGAAAAGATGAAAAAACTTACTGACGTTTCGGACGCTAGTCCTTCGTCGGAGTAAAAGAGAAAGAGGCGATAGAGAGGAGTGTATATAAGATAGAATAAGACAAAAGAAACCAATGAGAACAAGGTAGGCAAGGAAACAAAAACAAACAATTAAAAGACAAAAGAAAAGGTTAGTTGAAAACTGAAGCGTTCATTAATCCCGTTGGGACTAAGAGTGCCCAATAGGTGAATAAGCCGCATTTCTTTGGTCTTGCGACAATCATTGTTGCCGTTAAGCAAAGAAAGACCGAAAACAATGAAGTCAGAAAGAGAATGGTTAGCTAGATTAAAATGGCGGGAAACTGGTTTGGTGGGATCGTTATTGCGAATATCTGATATCATGTTTACACCAACGATGTGAATTTTGTGATTTTTATAGCAAGAACAAACCACTGTATTTAGCAGTTTGCGACGGAAAAAATTTTTTTTGAGCAATTTTGCACTTTATTGCTCAATTTTCTAGTGTCAGTACTGTTTACCGAGAATAAAATCACATTTCGTGATCAAATATGCACTCTTTTGTTAATTTTCTACAAAATATGGCCAAAAAAAGGAAAACCTCTATCAAGGGGTCAACCTCTATTAAGCGGTCACTTGGATAAGTCCCGTGGGTGACCGCTTAACAAAGATTCGACTGTAGTATTTTTCTTTGGTTCACTTTTCTTATATTAAAGTATCGTAGAATGATTGTAAATAGTTTGTTTTCACACGCTTTTCGGGGATTTTTTTAGAGAATAGTTTATGTGATTTATTCTGCTTAGACCATACGCCAAGTGTATAGAATCGATGTTATATTAAAGATCATATTAAAGCTGTATCAAGGGAGATAACATTTTGTGACTCCGAAATGATCTTCATTGACATAATATTTCTTAATAACCACAGGATGACATTAGAAGTTTTTTATAGACCTCCTAATAATGACCCAAAGCCTCTTGAAGATTTACAAGCCGTTCTTAATGATACTTCCGCAACTGACCTCGTACTTGTTGGAGATTTTAATCTACCAGAATTCGATTGGACTAACTCTAGACCTTTAAAAAATTCTGAAAACTACACTTTACTGACAGATGTTATACAAGATAATTTTTTCACTCAACTAGTAAGGGAACCCACCAGAGGCCGAAACGTGCTGGACCTTGTGTTTTCTACATCACCCGATATTATTGATGATTTGCTGGTTGGTGAACCATTTTCCGATCATAACTCCATCACATTCACACTACTCGGATCACCATATGCCCAACGTAAATCACAAAAATATGTCTACTGCTACAAGAAAGCTGACTGGGATTCACTGAGCTCACTTCTTTCTTATATTCCGTGGCACTGTGCTTTTCTGGAGGATAATATTGATTACGACTGGACCTGCTGGAAATATCTACTGTTCTTTCTTTTTTCTCGTCACAGCTGTAGACGAGTGTATTCCGAAACGGAAACCTAAAAAGAAACTCCATGCGCCATGGATATCAAAAGAACTTATAACACTATGTAAAAAGAAGAAGTCACTCTACAAAAGAGCAAAAAGACGTAATTATGAGAATTTGTGGGTAAAGTACCGTAGTTTAAACAACACAGTCAAACGGAAATGCAACTTTGCTCGATGGGCGTATATTAACGATCTAGCACAAGATTTAAAGGAAGACAACCCTAAGCCTTTCTGGAACTTTGTAAAATCTATACGTAATGGAACAAACGATCTCCTATCGCTGAAAATCGACGACACTATCTTAACTGATGACTACGATATCGCTAGTAGCATGAATGAGTATTTTTCTTCAGTGTTTACTGTGGAAAACCACGATACTTTTCCGTCACTAAACCGCATTTTGACAAAAAACTGGAAAACATCTATTGTTCTACTAATGAAGTCAAGAAACATCTTCTGAGCCTGAAGCCTAACAAATCCCCAGGGCCAGATTACATTCCATCGCGTATACTGAAAGAGTTTGCATTGACGCTGGCACCTTCCATAACAGTACTGTTAAACAAATCATTTACATCTGGTACTCTACCTAACGACTGGAAAATAGCGGACGTTACGCCAACCCACAAGAAAGGTTCTAAACACCTTAGGGAAAATTACCGCCCAATCTCACTCACATCTATTGTATGTAAAATTGGTGAAACAATTATCAAAAACAATGTTATTGAATTCTGGCGTGAATTAAACGTATTAAACGACAACCAGTTTGGTTACCTTCAAAAAAGATCTACTGTAACTCAACTGCTATTGTAAGATTAAGAATTTCCGCAGACTAGAGGCCCCGCAGGCGCCATAAATATTTAACATCAAGAATCAGTCGAGCATGCATCATTAACTTGTAAGTAGTTTCCTTTTTTTTTTTCTTTTTCCTTTTAATTTGCCCCCTTTTGTGAAGCTTATTAATTATAAGTTGTGTGTCGTAGCGAATCGTACAATCTTCTGCGTAATTGTCGAACAATTGTCAAGCTGGAGCTAATAAATACGTATGTTGGAGTCAATGTGTACGAAGGCTCGACTATTTATGTAGTTGGAGACTACATTCATTGGAAGTTAATGTGGTTGATCATTGACTTGGATTATCGAAATCGCCGAAATTATTTAGACTAGAAGATGTACGACCAGGATGGAAGAGATTTGGATGAATTTGGTGAAGATTTAAGAGCGAGATTTGAGAGAGTAATATCAGTCCACGAGCAAGTACACGAGGAATTGCACGTGCGACACAGGGAGCCCAACCAGAAATTCCAAGAAAATAAGGAAGCAGTGTCAGCAAAACCAAGCGTAGAGAATGGTGAAAAAAAGGTGACATGGCCATCATTAACGCAAGATTTAGTTGGTTTTGGTGCTGAACAACGAGAGCCCGATGTTAGAAGATCTTCGAGAGTTAGAGAACCAAAGAAAATTGGCGAAGAAGAAGTCAGAGCCGAACGAGCGATTCGGTATAGACGTAGTAGATCAGGATGTCTTGGAGAGCTGAGGAAGAATTGGAACAGAGTACAAGAATTGATGAAGAGCCCTGAAGTCGACGTGGTAACACTAGAAATTATTGTCCAAAAGTACAATGAAGCGTTCAGGAAGTTTGTCGATGCGCACGAGATATGTATGGAGATTGAAGATGACGAAGAGAGGAGAACACTGTTAATAGATATTTATGAAAACCAGAGAGACATGAAGTGGCAGATAGAAAACTTGTTGAATGAGTGGAGAGCCAACAAGCAAAGACTAAAGTCCCCATCCGAATCTGGATTCAGTCGTGCTTCTAATTCGTCTAGTATAAAAGAGAAAACGAAATTTATGGAAGCCGCGAAACTTAGAGTAAATGCGCTGAAGGAGAAACAAGATTTAGATCGCCAAATGGAGCAGGTAGAGAAGCAAAAGGCAGAACTTAGCAGAAAAATCGAGTTGATAGAAGCGGATACCCAGGCGAAGCAGACTGCTCTAGAATTGATGCTTGAACAATACGTTACGGAAGAAAACGTTGAACATTCCCGTTGGGAAAACGAGAACCACATTGAGATTGCGCCCCAGTTCAGCCGCCCACGGCCTCAATCCCAATTGAAAAGAGATGACCGGTATTCCAAGAAACCTTTTGTACCTATAGTGACTAGTGAATTCGCGATGAAAGGTACGTACATGCAGGTTCCTAGTGTTTACACTAATTGTTGTTATACGAGCCCGAAAATGGCGTCGATACCCGTTACCCTTACAGAGAAACTCACTAGCTCACCGCAAGTGAGCCAAGGGATGGCGCTGAGAGCATCGGCGTCACCGTATGTTCCAGCCGTTCAGAATCCAACGCCGACAGAGTTTCGTCCCTCGTATACCCCTCCATCACTACCCAGAGAAAGTTCCATGGTAGACGCTTGGACGACGATAGCGCAAGCAATTAAACAAGGTCCGTCCCTACCGAAAGTGGAATTAATGAAATTTAGTGGAGACCCCCTGGAGTACGCAGAGTTCGTTACGAATTTCAAGGATAACATCGAAAGTCAAGTGTCTGACGAGTCGCAGAGACTTACCCGTTTACTAGCACAATGCGTAGGAAAGGCGAAGGAAGCAATTAGAAGCTGTGTGAACCTCCCGGTTTGCGAAAGATACGTTGAAGCGTGGCGAACTCTACATCAGAACTTTGGACAGCCGCACATGGTAGCTGAATCTCACGTCAGGAGACTGAAAGAGATTCTGATCAGAAGAGCAGACGCTAGCAGCCTGATGGAGTTCGCAAGGAAGCTGGAAGACGCAAGGAGAGTGCTTACTAACATGGGTTTCAGTTATTCAAGTCGCTTGGACAACGAAGAGACCATAGTCATTGTTTCGTTATGCGCGAAAAGCATGAATTTAATAATAGATTCCTTTCTGCACGCACGCACGAGTAGCTTGCCTCGGATTAAGTCGCATTTCTATATAAGTAAGTGACGCTAATTTAAATTCAGTTCGTCGAGTTTTAGAGCAAGCTACCGGATTTCGAACCAACTCGTATATAACTCGCGAAGAGAATTAGTTCTGAAACCGTAGCTTGTAACATTTCGTCAATAAACGAAACATTCGAAATCCGAGCTCACCAAGACGACTGGAACATGGCCGATGACGTTAAGAACCAAAGACGAGCAGCTAAAGGCAAGTTTACCAGAAAATTAAACGAAGTAAAGAAGGCTATCGACGAAGATTGTGGAGTAGAAATAGTCAAGAGAAATTACGACGAATTGGTTGAAACCTGGAAGACCGTTGAGTTAAAGCACGATGTTTATACCACATTCCTGACTGATGAAGAGGTAGAAGCCGGTGACACATGGATTCTGGAATTGCAAGATTTGTTCAGCGACGCTATGAAACGCCAGAATCAATACGAGAAGAAGAAAACGTCCACCGATAATGAAGCCAAGGAACAAGAAGAAAAGAAGCAAGCGGTTCTTAGAGAAGAAGAGAAATTTCAACGAAAGTTAGATCAAGCGTATGTGAGAAGGAGTAGTGCCAAAGCAGTCTTTGGACAAGCTATAAATATTGTGAAATATTCGTCGCTTACAGCCCTCAAGGTAGCCAAGAAAGAATTAGATGAAGCCTTTGCCGACTGCAAGAAAGCAAACAACGAGTATCTCAGCCTGCTACCCAGAGAAAGTGCCACTCTAGAAATCACGTGGATAGTCGCTATACAGAATATGTACAGTCAAGCTGCTGAGGAAGTTGAAACAAAGTTGACAGAAGAACTAAGTATTCAGGAGACAGCAAAGATGAATAATTTACGGTTGGAAAAAATAAAGATGCCGAGATTTGAAGGAGAATTAAGAGAATATCCAAGATTTAAAGCAGATTTCCAGAAACAAGTTATGACAAGTTTATCAACAGCAACCGCTCCATATACGCTAAGATCCTGTCTTGGCAAAGAACCTTTGGGCGTGGTTAAAAGCGTGGATGATGACATCCACCAAATATGGAAACGCCTAGATGAGAAATATGGTGACCCATCGAAAATCGCTGATGCTATCATAGATACCATACGCAAGGTAAGACCGATAAGAGATGGAGAGAGTAAGCGATTGATCGAATTTATTGATATCGTGGAAGATGGCTTCAGAGACCTTAAGAGACTTGACCTTGAACTCGAAATGACAACTACTAGTTCTGTTAGTATAATCGAGAAAAAACTGCCTGCCAGTGTGAGGAAAGAATGGGCTAAGATGGTGACGGATGATAACAGTAAAGTTGAAAGAGTTAACAAGTTCCCTAGTTTGTTGCAGTTTTTACTAAGCCAAAAGAGAGCGATAGAATACGACGCAGCTGAATTACGTACAAGCAACACTTCATACAAATCAGCAGCCCATCATGTAGTAGCTAAAGAACAAGATACGCGCCAACCAGGAGAGAGACAACAGCGTTATTATGATGGAAAGATTTCCCAGAAGTGCTTGTTACATGACAACGCGGATCACTGGACAGATGAATGTCGTATTTACTTATCTAAGCCGTACAGCGAGAAGAAAGATCTAATAAAGACGAAAAAAGCCTGCTGGTCATGTCTTAAGCCAGGACACTTGTTCCGAGACTGCAAGAGAAAAAAGAACTGTGGAGAAAGTGGTTGTACCAGACGACATCACAAGACACTTCACAATCCTGAAGAAAGTCAGAACAATACTGAGGAACCTGTAAGTAACCAACACAGCAAAACACAAGATGAAGAGACACCAAAAGGTAAACGTGCCACGTCCTGCGACAGCTTAGCAGAAGAAACTTGCCTCCTACTTTTTCAAAAAATTCCAACCCCTAAAGGAGACGTAAATGTCATGTGGGAAAGTGGAGCATCATTATGCTTCATTACCAACGCCAAAGCTGAAGAACAAAGATTGCCAAGCAAGAACGCGCAATTGACTATCATCAAAGTTGGGGGTAAGACGGAGACGATCGACTCTAAAAGGTACAAGCTTCATCTGATAGACAAACAAAGATGTGTGGTAGAGATAGATGCATTCGGGATAGACAGAATCACATCGGACATTCATAGCATCGACGTCGAAGGAGCAGTACATTTATTCAAAGATATCAAGAGAGATGACATAGCAAGGCCTGAAGGATCTGTAGATGTTCTAATTGGTTACGAGTATGCTGCATTTCATCCAGAACCAGAGCAAAAGGTGGAACATTTGATGTTACTGAAAAACAGATTTGGACGATGTCTTGGAGGTAGACACCCACTTCTCAAGGAAGTCAAAGAGACGCGTAGCCAACACGTACTTGGAGGAGTTCATCATGTTAGTCAGGTAAAGCCCAAAGTAGACTTAGAAGATTTCTACAAGATCGAGAATCTTGGGATCGAGTGTACTCCTCGTTGTGGCGGCTGTAAATGTGGAAAGTGCCCTCATGGATCGAAGGACTATACGCTAAAAGAAGAAAGAGAACTGAAGTTAATTGAACAAAACTTGAAATTCAACAATGAAGAAAACACATGGACCGCAGATTACCCTTGGATAAGAAATCCAGCTAAATTACCAGATAACAGGAAAGCAGCAATGGGATTGTTGATGTCTACAGAGAAAAGATTAGTCAAGAATCCAGAACATGCTAAAGTCTATCAAGAGCAAATAGATGATATGATAGACGGAAATGTCGCCAGAAAGCTCACTGCAGAAGACATGAGACATTACAAAGGACCAGTCCACTACATTTCGCATCACGAGGTTCTTCGTCCAGATTCCAAGTCCACCCCCGTACGAATAGTATTTAACAGTAGCGCTAACTACATGGGTCATGTTTTGAATGAGTATTGGGCCAAGGGACCTGACCTGCTTAATAATTTGCTTGGAGTTCTCGTCAGATTTAGAGAAAATGAAACAGCAATTACTGGAGACATCAAGAAAATGTACCACACAGTCAAGATTGGCATCAAAGATCAGAACACTCATCGATTCTTGTGGAGAAATATGGAGAAGGATAGAGAACCCGACACCTACGTTATTCAGAGAGTATCGTTTGGAGACAAACCCGCTGGTACAATAGCTACTGTAGCCTTGAGAAAAACCGCAGAGATGTCATCAACAGAGTATCCTCAAGCAGCAAAGACCATTACAAGCAATACCTATATGGATGACATCATTGACAGCGTCAAGAGCAAGGAAGAGGCTAAATCTCTAACAACAGACATAGAAACTCTCTTGAGGAAAGGAGGATTTCAAGTCAAGTATTGGACGTTCTCACATGAATCTAATCAAGGTGACGATAAACCGCTTTTACAAGACGAAAGAAATTCAAGTTCAGAGAAAGTTCTTGGTGTGGTATGGAGTCCCGTCAAAGACCAGTTCTACTTTAAAGTACGTCTAAATTTCTCCCCGAAGAAGAAGAAGTTAAGAACAGAACCCGATTTGAGTGTCAAGCAGATTCCTGAAAGAGTTCCAGAGCCGTTGACAAAGAGAATGATTTTGTCACAAGTTAACGGGATCTATGATCCCCTGGGACTTGCTGGTCCGTTTACTGTGAAAGCAAAGATGCTGATGAGAAGGCTATGGCTGAATGATCCAAAACTTGAGTGGGATGATCCTATTCCAGATATGTTCCAAAGTGAATGGTTGCAAATCTTCAAGCACCTTTTTGGTATGGAGAAAATATCGTTCAACAGATGTATCAAGCCAAGTAATGCTGTTGGTGATCCTTCCCTAGTCATTTTCAGCGATGGATCTCAAGAAGCTTATGGTGCATGTGCCTACGCAAGATGGGAAATGCCAGAAAATACGTTTGAGAGTAATCTAATCATGTCGAAGAATCGCCTGACCCCAGTAAAGAAGATGTCAATTGATAGAATTGAATTGTGTGGAGCAGTTCTAAACAAGCGTCTAAAGGTCTTCATAGAGAAAGAATCAAGATACAACTTTGTGAAATTCTAGCATCTTGTGGATTCGCAAATTGTGTAAGCTATGGTCCAGAAAGAATCATACGGATTCAATACGTTCGCTGGCACGCGCATAGGTGAAATTCAAGAAAAGACAAATCCCTCTGATTGGTATTGGATTGACGGAGAACTGAACATCGCAGACTGGTTGACACGTGGCAAGAAACCTGATGAACTAGATGTTGACAGTGCCTGGCAAAAGGGACCAGAATTCTTGGAGTTACCAGTAAGTGAATGGCCAATAACCCAGAAACCCACAAGCATAATTCTCCCAGAAACAGTTCAACCTGTTATGATGGCACAAAACATCCAATCAGATACGTTAGAAGTAAGAATCAACATCGAGCGATTCTCATCCTACATCAGATTGCTGAGAGTGACAGCAAGAGTACTGGCTATGTATCAAAAGGACGCAAGTCCAAAAAGCAAACCTAGTTTCAAGAATGCCACAAAACCACTATCTTCTGAAGAGATCGAGAAAGCTGAACTGTTTTGGATAAGAAACGCACAAGTACAACTGAAACAGAACATGAACAACAAGAGCTCAAAACGCCTTTGTCCTACAACCAACAAGGATCATGGTAGGATAACAGTTGGCGGACGAGTAGATAAATGGATGCAAATGAGCTACAATGAAAATGAAGTCATTATCCTACCCTATGATCATCGTTTTTCTCGTCTTTATGTAACGTACGTACATAATCAAGGACATTATGGCGTCGCGACTACTGTTGCCAAAGTCAGAGCACGATTTTGGATCATTAGTGCTCACAAGATGGCCAAGTCAATAAAGTTTCACTGCGTTACCTGCAAGAAATTGGAAAAGAAGACTGAGGAGCAAGTGATGAGCAAACTTCCAGTAGAAAGGTTAAAGCCTGCACCAGCCTGGAGTTCTATTGGCATCGATCTATTTGGGCCCTTTAGCATCCGCGATGAAGTAAAGAAAAGATCCACTGGAAAAGCTTATGGAGTAATCTTCCATTGTCTCGGGTCAAGAGCGGTACACGTGGATGTCTCGCCAGATTATAGTGCCCAGAAGTTCTTGATGGTACTGAGACGTTTTGTTGCCCTGAGAGGTTATCCCAAGCAAATTATCTCAGATAATGGAACACAGCTCGTAGCTGCAAATGAAGAATTAAAGAGCGTGACTCAATCCTGGGACTGGGACAAGCTAGCAGAATTTGGAGCCACCGAAGGAATGCAATGGAAATTTACTCCAGCTGATGCACTATGGTATAACGGTATATCAGAAGCTCTAATAAAGTCGGTCAAGAAAGCATTGACAGTTGCCATTGGAAACAACATTATGACATTTTCAGAGTTGCAGACAGTTTGTTATGAAGCTGCGAATTTGGTAAATGAAAGACCGATCGGAAGACTCCCAACACAACCAGATGATGGCAAGTACTTGTGTCCAAATGACCTTCTTTTAGGAAGATCGACCTCAAGAATTCCAAGTGGACCATTTAAAGAAACAGCCAATCCAAGACACCACTTCGAATTTGTTCAAAGTATCGTGAATGCATTTTGGAAAAAATGGACTCAGAATTTCTTCCCAAGTCTGCTCGTTAGACAGAAGTGGCATACCGCCAGACGAGATGTCAAGGTTGGAGATATAGTGATGATACAAGACTCAAACTTGGTGAGAGGAAACTGGAAGCTTGGAAAGGTATCCAAGGCTGAATCAGATCAAGATGGAAAAGTTCGACGAGTGCAAGTACAGTACAAAGTACCCAAGCAAGGGGAGCCACGGAAAACCTACCAAGGAAGAAACTACACCACTGTAGAGAGAGCAGTCCAAAAATTGGTAGTTCTGATTCCTGTAGAAGAAACTGAATAATGAAGAAAAGAAGGACACTAGAAAGACCTAGTTTGAACTTTAGATAAGAATTATTTATTGAATATGCATCTTGTTTAGTTAGAATTAAGGTTAAGATAAGATTCTTTATTTAGGCCGGGGGGAGTGTTTCGTTATGCGCGAGAAGCATGAATCTAATAATAGATTCCTTTCTGCACGCACGCACGAGTAGCTTGCCTCGGATTAAGTCGCATTTCTATATAAGTAAGTGACGCTAATTTAAATTCAGTTCGTCGAGTTTTAGAGCAAGCTACCGGATTTCGAACCAACTCGTATATAACTCGCGAAGAGAATTAGTTCTGAAACCGTAGCTTGTAACATTTCGTCAATAAACGAAACAGTCATGCTGATGAGAAAACTGCCAGACGAAGGCTTAAAGAGGAAATGGGCCGACAAGGCTGGAGATCTTATCAAGATAAAGGGCAGAGCTGAGTATGCAGACTTCGTTCAGTTTGTTAAGAATACAGCGGGCAGAATTAACAACAGATACGGACAGGAACTAAGGGTGACTTCCTCGACGACGGAAAAGGAAAGAAGAGATCCAAAGAAAGAAAGGTCTGACCAAAGATATAAAGTCACGACCTTAGCAGCCGTTCAAAGTGATCAGAGCCAATGCCCATCTGCGATCGTTCACAAATGCCCACAATGTTCAGGACCTCACGGAGTTTGGAGATGCTGGAAGTTCAAAAGTTCCTCTCTAAAAGATCGCCTTAAGACGGTGAAGCAACACGGTCTTTGCAGAGCCTGCCTTGAAGGAGGACACTGCGCCAAGTCGTGTACAAAGGGATTCAAGTGTAGAATATCAGGGTGCGGTAAGGAGCATCACTACTTGATTCACATTGAAGACAGCGAAGGAGATCGCGTGAAAGACAATAGCAATTCAACTCGGAAGAGCGTCGAGAGAAATGTACAATTAAGAGAGGCAACATCAGGGAGTCAGGAAAGAACAAACTCAGTTAAGACAACTAGTCAGTCAACGCCTTCGACCATCTACCCAAATGCTGTAGCAGTAGAGCCAAGTGATCCCGTCACAGTCAGCGCACTAGAAGTTTGCAGACCGAAAGTATGCTTCAAGGTTGTACCTGTCAAGGTCAGCACCCCTCAGAGTGACAAGCAGATCATCACATATGCATTCTTTGACAGTGGTTCGGACGCAACCCTCTGTATGGAGAGCTTGATAGACGAATTAGAGATCAAAACCAAGAGGCAAGCAAGATTTACGATGTCTACCGTCAGTTCGCAGGAAAGGAAATGCGGATATGAAATAGACTTAAAAGTAGAATCTTTGGCTGGAGACGCACACTTCCGTTTAGAGAACGTACTGACCACGAGACATCTTCCTGTTCTGCCGAAGCATGTGGCGACCAATGAAGAAATAAAGAAATGGCCGCACCTTAAAGTTCTTACCCTAAGGGAAATCGACAGAAGAAGGGTAACCATCCTCATCGGTAGCGACCGTCCAGATATTATAGGGAAAGAACTTGATAGAAGAGAAGGTGGTAAGGGAGAGCCTTTTGCGGTGAAAACCCCCTTCGGTTGGACTGTCTATGGACCTATAGTAGAATCTACAGAAAGTCAAGTGAATGTGAGTCTTACTAGCACCGAACACGAGAAGCTAAACCTTCAAATAGAACGCATGTATAACGACGAGTTCGGGAACTCTTATAATGACGCAGATGAAGGTATGTCCATCAAAGACCACAGAGCGAAAGATATTATGGACAAATCAGTAAAGTTAATTGACGGACATTATCAATTAAGACTTCCATTTCGTCAAGATCGCCCGATTCTTCCAGATAGCCGAGCGACCGCGGAAAGGAGATTAGAATGGTTGGAGAAAAGGATGCAGAAAGATGAAAAATTTAAAGAGAAGTACAATCAAGTCATGGAAAAGTACAAAAGTGAAGGCTCTTCGAGGGAAGTGCCGGAAGAGGAACTCCATAACCTGAAACCAGTATGGTACTTGCCTCACCATGCAGTTTGGCATCCGAGGAAACCAGAGGAACCGCGAGTAGTGTTCGATTGCGCCGCCAAGAGTGGAGGTACTTCATTGAATGAACAGTTACTTCAAGGACCAGAGAATACGAGTCCGTTGATTGAAGTAATCCTAAGATTCAGAGTGAACGAAGTTGCTGTGGCAGCAGATATTAAGAGAATGTTTCATCAAGTCCACGTAGTGCCAGAGGACCGCGGCGCATTGTGTTATCTATGGTGGCCAAACGGAGATTTAACTAAAGAACCCAAAGTTCACCAAATGCTCGTACATATATTTGGTGCAACATCATCGCCGCGCATCGCTGGATATGCACTGAGAAGAACCGCAAAGGGCAACGAGCACGACTTCATGCCAGAGAGCATCGATGCTGTGTATAAAGATTTTTACGTTGACAACTTGTTGAAATCGTTTGCTGATGTTGATCAAGCTATACAAGTGAGCAAGCAGTTACAGACCTTGCTAGCTAGAGGAGGATTCAAGTTAACAAAGTGGATGTCCAGTCAGCGCCAAGTTTTGTCAGAATTTCCAGTAGAGGAACGCGCACCAGCGATCAAGGACTTAGATTTAGCGTCAGAAAGTCTACCTGTAGATAGAGCCCTGGGAATCCGCTGGGACGTAGAACAAGATACCTTTAACTTAGTTGTGAGTAGCAAGGCACATCCGGAGAATCGAAAGGGCGTCCTGTCATCAGTTGCAACTGTTTATGATCCCCTCGGGTTTGCAAGCCCTCTTCTCCTACCTGGTAGAGAAATGAATCAAGAACTTTGCCATCGGAGATATGACTGGGACGAGAATCTCCCACCAGATATACTTGCCAGTTGGATTGAATGGAAAAAGGGACTTGCAAGTTTGAAAGATCTAAGTATTCCACGTTGCTTCAAACCAAAGAACTTTGGTACTGTAGTGAGGGCGGAGCTCCACCATTTTGCCGACACTTCACAAGAACATGGTTACGGAACGGTTTCCTACCTGAGACTGATAAACAAAAGAGGTCAGATTCATTGTAGCTTTGTGATGGGAAAGTCTCGTGTTAGACCTTTAAAGAGCACAATGACCGTACCCAAGCTGGAACTTACAGCCGCAACCCTGCTTGTTCAGATGAATAAGTTGATTGTCAGAGCGTTGCAAAGAAGACTCAGGATCGACAACGTCAGTTATTGGACAGATTCTATTATCGTTCTTAGATACATCTTCAACGAAGTGAGAAGATTCACCACCTTCGTCGCAAATCGTGTTGCCATTATTCGACTTGAATCGGTTCCAGAACAGTGGAAACACGTAAGATCCGAGCTTAATCCAGCTGATTATGCTTCAAGAGGGATCAAGGCAACAGAATCAAGCTGCAGATATGGAAACAGGAACAAAATTTTTGTGGACGGAAGAAGAAGAATGGCCTCCACAGCCACCGGAGATATCGGCAACATTGTCAGAAACGGATGAAGGAGTTAAGAAGGAGAAAGTGACAGTCGGAGCAACGACGCTGCAGAAGGACTTTTGGGACTCTTTGTTTCGCAAGTACTCGACCTGGAACAGGTTAAGAAGAGCAGTTGCATGGCTCATCAGAGCTGTTCGTAAGTTGATTGAAGCTTGGCCGCGTAAAGCTGAGCGCGACAACGCCAAGAGCTTGCGACCCAGTCAGGAGACCTTGTCAGTTGCGGAAGTTGAAACAGCGGAGAGAAGAATCGCGAGATTCATCCAGAAGGAGTCGTTCTTAAACACTCAAGACAGTGAAGGAGGAATCTTGAGCAAAGAAGTAAAACAACGATTCATCCACCTGAAGCCAATTTTAGAAGACGGAGTGATTCGGGTAGGAGGGAGATTAGATCGTTCACATCTGTCCTATGATGCGAAGCATCCCATCATCTTGCCTGGAAAACATCCAGTAACTAAGATGATAATACGTCATTATCACTATCGCAATGGTCACGTTGGAACCAATCAAGTATTAGCCGAGATACGACAACGTTTTTGGATAGTAAGTGGAGTGTCGTCGGTTGGAAGAGTCTTACGCAAGTGCCACGAATGCAGGCGTCAGAATGCTAGGATGGGAGAACAGATTACAGCTCCACTACCTGAAGTGAGATCGTCTTCGGACGGACAAGAACTAGTCTATCCGTTTGCCGCAGTCGGCTTAGACTACTTTGGACCGCTGTACGTCAAAATTGGACCAAATACAAGATCCAAGAGAGATCCTGCCTTGAACAAGAGATACGGTTGCATATTCACGTGCCTAAGGTACAGAGCAGTCCACATCGAGGTGGCACAAGACTTATCTACTGATAGTTTTATCAACGCAGTGATACGTTTCGTTAGTAGACGTGGACCCCCAAGAATCATATACAGTGATAACGGCACTAATTTCAAGGGAGCAGAGTTAGACGTCATCAAGGCAATGAAGACGTGGAACAAAGATCGGATACAGAACGAGCTGAATCAAAGGGATGTACAGTGGAAGTTCAATCCTCCCGCAGCGAGTCACCAAGGTGGCGTTTGGGAACGTCTTATCCGATCAGTCAGAAGAATTCTACACTCCATGTTAGGAGAGCGTCTTGTAAATGATGAAACGCTTCACACATTCTTAACAGAAGTAGAAAAGATCATGATTGACAGACCCATAACGAACGTCTCAAGTGATCCCCGAGATTTGGAGGCACTCACGCCAAACCACATATTGCTACTCCGCAAGAACACATCCCTACCCCCAGACGAGTTAAAGGATGTCGACAAATATAAAGCAAGATGGAAGCACGCCCACCTGTTAGCAAACGAGTTCTGGCGGCGATGGACAAAAGAATACCTGCCGATGCTGCAAGAGCGACAGAAATGGCTACGAGAAAAAGCTAATTTCAAGGTTGGCGACTTAGTCCTCTTAGCCGACAAGAATACCCCAAGAGGTCAATGGCCAAAGGCATTGATACAACAGACAATGCCGGATAACGACGGAGTTGTAAGACAAGTGATCGTGAGGACGGCCGAAGGAGAGTACCGCCGAGACGTGCGAAAGCTTTGTATGCTAGAAGAAGAATTGTTGAAGACCAAGACTGAAGCCGAGGACCAAGCAAGAAGCAGTCCGCAGAAGAAAGACTAGCCACAAAAGTGAACACGAAGGAATGAAAGCATTCAAGACTTGAACTGTTTATAATTAAGTTACAAGAGACGTTAAAAGTGTTAAGTAATTTAGTAAATGATTTTGTTTAGATGGGCAGAAAAGACCCAGAATAGTCTTTGGCGGGGGAGCGTGTAAGATTAAGAATTTCCGCAGACTAGAGGCCCCGCAGGCGCCATAAATATTTAACATCAAGAATCAGTCGAGCGTGCATCATTAACTTGTAAGTAGTTTCCTTTTTTTTTTTTCTTTTTCCTTTTAATTTGCCCCCTTTTGTGAAGCTTATTAATTATAAGTTGTTTGTCGTAGCGAATCGTACAATCTTCTGCGTAATTGTCGAACAATTGTCAAGCTGGAGCTAATAAATACGTATGTTGGAGTCAATGTGTACGAAGGCTCGACTATTTATGTAGTTGGAGACTACAGCTATCCAATGTTAATGATTGGGCGAAGTCAAGAAATTCTTCGGCTATCCCTACAGACGTAATCTTCCTCGACCTGGCGAAAGCCTTCGACAGCGTGCCACACGAGCGCTTGCTCTTAAAACTAAACATGTACGGAATATGTGGGAGCTTACTTCTATGGTTCAGAAATTTTCTCACTAATCGACACCAACGAGTGGTTATAAGAGGAACTTGTTCAAACTGGCTTCCAGTGGTATCTGGAACACCTCAGGGTATAATCGTAGGTCCCATACTCTTCTTGCTATACATTATAATAACGATATTACAGATCGCATTTCCTCTAATGTGAAACTGTACGCGGACGACACCAAGATTTACAAGCAGCATATTGACCCTGTTCTAGACACACTAGCTCTTCAACACGATCTAGACCATCTTAGAGAATGGGTATGCACATGGCAGTTACACTTTAATAATGATAAATGTCAATCTATGCGTATAACCCACTTGCGCGACAAGTCCAAACCGAAGTACATCTTAGGGGAGACTTTAAAGGACGTTAATAGTTTCAAAGATCTTGGTGTTACTATCTCCAATAATCTATCCTGGAGTGAACACATTGGCATCACCGTCAATAAAGCTAACAAAGTCCTAGGGACTATTTTACGAACTGTTGGAACCGACAATACCACAGTCTTTTCGATGCTATATATCGCGCTTGTAAGACCAATCCTTGAATATGCGTCACCCGTTTGGTGTCCACACCTGGTGAAAGACATAACTGCATTGGAAAAAGTACAAAGAAGAGCTTCCAGACTAGCACTTCGACAAACTAGAGGAGAAATGACATACGAAGAAAGATGTAAAATATTGAAGTGGCCTTCTCTCTCGACCTGCAGGGACTACCTAACTCTAGTTGAATGTTACAAAATAGTTTTCGGTTTAGGTATTCTAAATTTCCGTGACTTTTTTGAATTTACGAAAGTTACGTCTACCAAAGCTAATCATTCCTACAAACTTTATGTTAAAGCAGCTAGAGTTAACTGCTACAAATACTCCTTTTTCGTCAGAGTTGTTAATATGTGGAACGATCTACCTAAAGACATTGTTGAAACCAATGGGTTTAGATCATTTAAGCAGAAATTGAAGTCTCCCTTAGGTGTTTAATGTTTACATATTGCAGTACACATCGATTAGTATATTTTTTAGTAGAGTCTAGATTAAGGAGGAGACGGGTTCTCTGTTGCTCTGGGTTTCTCGCGCGTGCGCTCACCAGGCGGACAGACTTCATAATCTGTCTGGTGGGTGCGCGTGCGGGGGTGGGGCTCAGGGTGGCGGAGAGCTTGTCTCTCCTTTATTTAGTACATATTCATATACTCATACTTCATTTATAGAGCATTTTTCGCTAATTACGCTGCTTAGGGTCTTTCTTTATAATGCATTTTTGTCATGTTTTGTTGTTTTTCTTCGTATCGATTTTTGCTAGCCTCTGCTCTTACTTGTATTTTACTATTTGTCAATAATTTATTTGCGATTTGAATAAACTATGTATGTATGTATGTATGTATGTACGTATGTCAAAAAGTAGCTAGTCTTGCGAGCTCCAAGTACGAAATACGGTTATTTCCACATTATCGCTGAATTCATAAGTGGAGCTTTAAAGAGAAGTCATTTGCAGAATAGCGAATCAGCTAACTCAAGAAAAAGGTTGAAATTAACTCAGAGAAAGTTGTTAAAAGAATTAACGTATAGACTCGAAGTCAGAGAACTGTCCAGTTTGGTTGGGAAGAAGTCAGCGGAAACAGTGAAGTGCATTGCAATTATTTTAAGACCCTGAGTGTTGGTCCGGCTGAGGCCTGAACCACGACCTCCCTCACAACAAACCGACGCTCTTACCAACTGAGCTAACTGGGTGGCGATAAAATTAAGGAACCCGCACGCATCGGTGATATCTATGCAATCGAATATTAAGAATTAAACGTAGAAGACTCGAAAATGCTGTGGATATTTAAATTTGCAATTTGTTATGCTCTTTAAGAATATAATATTTTCAACACATTTTAATAAATTATCATGCAAAATTTACGTTTGCACGTGACCATGCAAAGCCTCTATTGTGCAAAATATATTATGATCAAGTTTTTACTCAACACTTTTAATTTAAGGTTTCAAAGGTGGAAAATGCACTATTACTTTCCATTCTTAACCCAAATAGTTGTGATGGCGTTTCATCATAATATAGTAAAAATCACAGTAATAGTGGATTGAAAAAAATCATCGCATTGCTAAGAAAATGTTAACATTTTAATACTCTCTGGCATGCTTATTCTAGGTGTTATCAATTAGCTGAATGGTAACTTTTTTTCTTTAAATGAACAGAATGGCAAAAACTTACAGGGACCCCTTTGGCACGCCTCAACAACCTCTAAGTAAGTCAATATTTAGCCTTGCCCTTGTCATTGCCCTTGCCCCTGCCTAACTTTATTACAAGATCGTTTACAGAAGATTTAACAAAATTGATTACAGAAAATCTAACTGACTACCCTTGGAGAAAAACAACAGGATGGAATAAATGGTAAATATAAAAAGGATATTCTGATCGTTTAAATTATTCAACCATTATGGGAGACCCTTATTTCTTCATCGTTATCTCTTGTTTACCCTAAGGACACTGCATTCAATGGGGCCCGGTCGCAATACTGGGAATTGTTTTCCAAAAATTAACTTATAGGGGGCTCAATGTTTGTATTTTCTTTGCAATATCTCTCATCACCCGAAAAGTATTGCTCACTTTGTTCTTAAAGGGTAAGAAGAGAGCTTAAAGATCACATTGCTGGTTTGGCTCCACAAACAAGAGGCCAATTGGATGTACCGTTTTTCAACATTGCTCTGACGGGTCAGATTGGTGCAGGAAAGTCAAGTTTCTTTAACAGCGTTAACAGCATCTACCATGAAAGAATTATAGGTGGAAAAGCAGAAGTTGGGATTAGAGGTGCAAGTTTAACCAAAGAGGTAGATCACCAACCCAACTAATCCCGACCCAACCCGACCCGATCCAACCCAACTCGACCAAACCTCACCCCACCCAACCCCACTTAGCCCGACGGATGGATGGACGGACGGGCGGATGGATTAAAAAATATTGAAATCTTCTGATGAATAATTGATTGCCAAATGCTACAACTATTTAAGTATTAATTGTTTATAAACATATATTATGATTCACTAGAGATGTTCCGTGTAAGCTCACTAATTCACTATTTATGATAATGAGTCAACAAAATATGCAAATGAGTTTAACTAACCACCCGATCAAGCATTGCGTCTACGAAACTGACCGTATCTAAATCATAAACACTTTGTTCCGCGAATTAAAATTGATATTTTATTGAAAACAAAAACAAGTCAAAGTGACATAAATAACTTAAAGTGCCATTCACATTCACTAAGGCCCTAGAGACTTTGGTAATAAATCATGTCTCAAACTGTCTGAAATAGCTCTATGTGGCGTTGTGCTAGAAATGTGCACAGCTCCACAGTAATAGGTTGGAACCAGCGTGGGTGACGCCAGAGAGATCTAATAGCTTTATAAGTCTTCACATGTTTGATCTTATGCTCCACTGAAACACGGTAGTGAGTTAAGTGTCGGTTGAATTTATGGGCACGGCGTTTTTTTCCTATTCTCATTTGTCTGATTTGCTGCTGTCGAAACGGTGTCACAAGGGGGTCTATATCAAGGTAGGCATTGATTGGCTAAAAGAACAATCCCAAGAGGCAAAATCCAGTGATTGCCCAAGACCTACTGGAGTCATTAGTCTGTATGTCATTTCATCCACCATACTACCAATAAACCCAGTCTATAAAAATCTGATGTTATTTTCATTGTCGGTGATAATGTGTGTACTGAGGAGATGATAATGGCGATGTCCACTATAAAAATCACGCTGTGGTTCTCCCTGTGGCCTATATGTCCTGTGAGGAGTACCATCAATGCACTCTACCGCGTTTGGAAACGATTTCCAAGAGCCTTGCATAGCATTCCATTCAGCTATGGTAGGCCAAGTAACTTGACTTTGAAAATATCTCCAAAGAACGGGAACTACATGATATATAGACGATTGGCGATACAGTTTGAGTGCTTAAGTCAAATAACAAGATAGATCAAGATAGGGATACTTTCTTAGCCAGATATTGACCAGTAACAATTGATTTGTCATATTCAATTTTCCTCTTCTCTCTCTCTCTGTCTAATGTTCCCATTTCTATTAGTACGACGTAATTGTGGAGAAACAACTCTAACTAACATCTCTAAGGGAAGATGGTTGATCAATGAAATGTTCGACTCTGTCAACGGAAAACCCAGAGAAATTAGGACAAGTATCAAAGGAACTACAACACGCTGCAAAAAAGTATTTACAAGCGAAGACGTGTATGGTGTCAAAAGAGGCAAAATAGTACTAAGCAGCTGAGAAAGTTCAAGTCCCCGCCTTCTCCTCTTTTTTCTTCTTACATGATTTCTCCTCTTTATCTTCGACATCATTGAATTCATGAATTACAAAATAAAAAAGACAATTGAATGAGCAAGTTCTTCTTGGAGTTAATTACCTTAGTGAGTATAGTAGGTGTGAAAATGGACAATGCTAATGTTATTTGTAGAACGAGCGCAATAACATTAGCTTACTGTGAATGTGTTTTTTTCGTCATTTCTCACAAGCCACATAAGACGAGCTGGTTACAAGTAAAGATAAAAGAAAGTATCCTACATGAGTAATACGGATAAGTCAGAGCAATTTGTGAAAATCGTCGTTTTATGGGCCGAATTTTAAAGAAAGTGTTTTGCTTAGCCTTTGTTTCATGTGTAACACAGAACGTATCAACACACACTCTTCACTCATGTTACAACAGTTTACAACAGTTTTTTATTTCCACAAATATATATATATATACATAAATAAATTGAATGAGTTACAAACATTGTGGGGGGTGCAAGAAAACAACCTCAGAGGTTAAAACAAGCTCTTACACTCTTAAGACGAAAATAAGTAATATTTACATATGTGTAAGATGGGAAGAATCATATATAGTACAGTAGTTTTCGAATAGAAAAAATAGGAAAAATGATGATTTAAAAATATAATTAGCGAAAAACAAAACAAAACAAAAACAAAAAAACAATCAAGTAATTAAATGTTCTTAAACAATCATTCATCTGAGTTAAGCAAATGCACACCAAATTGTTGTAAACAGGTCCATCTCGTAGCGTACTAGAATTACGATTCCAGAAAAAAGAATTGCTTCTTCGTTGCTATAAAGAACAATGAACAAAGCTGGGAAGACATCCTGGAGCATGTGCTAGACAACCTTGATTCCCTCCCATTTTCGTCTCTTGCTGTGGAATTCTATATGGAGCAGGATAGCCAACAAGCAATTAACCGCATGCGTCGCTATGTAAGTGGTGAGATGAAAACAGCCACTGCCTCTGCCACTGAGCTAAAAAATCCAGTTGCAGGACCTATGTCTGATACCATATCATCAAAAATGGGGTACGCAACAAAATAGAATCCAGAGGAAAGATATGAAACGAAGTTTGGTCATTTGGCGAGCAGTAATTCCAATCATTCAAGTTCTGCAGAGCAAAGTGATTTGTATGTGGACTGCGCCAAAAAGAATGAAAAAAGGAAAAAAGCCCAAAACCAAACAAAAACGCTCCAAGGGTAAAAGCAAGGCCGAGGACGTGCACGTGGCTATGTGCAAGAAGCCATAAAACACTGGACAAGGTTATCATGCGTTTGGACAAGTACGCGGACAGGGGGCGAGACATGGTTGAGTGAGGTTGCCGTTTTTCTCTCTCTCCCGCGAAATTCCAAAAATTTTCTATCGAATGGCTAGTTTCTTATCAAACAATCAAGGAAAAAGAAAAACAAGGTCATCCAAATCTTCAACAGACTCAGTGGGCTCTCCGGATTCCAAGAAGGTGAAAAATTTAGAAAAGAAATCGACAGAAGGAACACTCGACTGAAGAGAACGACGAAGTGCTGATCGCTCTAGATATAACGAAAGAACTATGCGAGAAAATGGACGATGTATTGAAAAAGTTAACTAAATTAGACTCTATTGAATCGGCAGTGAATAATATCCAAACTTCACTTCATAAACTTGAGGAAAGAACCACCAACTTGGATAAAAGCAGCGCCTCAAACAAAGAGGATATGAATGATTTAAAATCGGCAATGGCGTTCTGTGATGGTACGGTAAAAAATGTCAAGTTTGAAGTCGTTCTTAAGAAAGCATTGGAAAGCGAGAACTCCAACAAAGAAGAATTGAAATTAAAAGTCAAAGAAGATTTAAGGATGAAAGATTTATATCTGGAAGCGTACTCAAGACGGGAAAGTATCAAATTCATGAATATAGAGGAAGAAGATGATGAAGACGTAGAGGAAGTGCGGAGACGATTCTTGGAGGAAAAACTTGACTACAGAGATTACAAAGAGGTGGTGTGCTTTTCTTATGTAAGCAAACAGCGTAGAGCGCGCGCAATAAATGCGCGTACAGAAAAAAAAATGGTTTAAAAAAAGCATCAAACTGTGCACATGATGGTTACAAGGTCCTTCTCGTAGTTCATTTTCTCTTGGGAGAACTTATTAAACGGACAAGTAGCTCCAAATTATTAATCATTTCTTTAGTATATACGTTTTCAAGTTTTTTCTCCTTTTCTTATTATTCTTTACTAAGAGTTAGTAGTCTTTTGTATTTTTTGTTTGGGAATGCTAGAAATTGTCGCTTCGTTGCCATGGCCAATAAGAATCCCTTTTCTGTATTTTACACCAATGAACCAATGTAGTTTTAATTTAATATCTCTTAACGTTCGAGGCCTAAGAGAGTATAAGAAAACAAAAAGATATTTAATTGGATATTTAAGTATGGAGGTGATAATGGAGTTGCTTTCTTACAAGAGACTCATAGCACACAAGAAATAGCAGATGAGTGGTCAAAGAGAACAAGAGGCAATCTAGTGATGTCTCATGGGACATCAAAAAGCAGAGGTGCAGCAATTTTACTCGGAAGCAGACTGAATTGCAAATTCCGTGAACAGATAGTAGACAAAAATAGCAGATACGTCATAGTATGGAGTGAAGTACAAGGAAAATATTTTCTTTTCATTAATACATTTTTTCCAAATCTAGAAAATGAACAAGTTACTCTGATGAATGAAATAGTAGAATTCTTAAGTAACATATCCAATAGATTCTCACATTGTATGGGGAGGGGATTTCAATTTCATCCTTGATCAGGAATTAGAAGCCTCCGGTGGAAATCCAACCTTAAAAGTGCGCTCAATAGAAACTTTAGAAACTGTTATGATAATTTTGGATCTTTGTGATATTTGGAGACTGAGAAATACAAAAGCAAAACGTTTCACCTGGCGGGGCAAAGGGCAAGGTAAAAGTAGTCAGACAAACAAGGTAATACATCGTTTACTAGATTATTATTTCGTATCGGATGATTTACAGCCATACGTGGAAAAGTGCGATGTTATTCCATCTCCCTCTACTGACCATTCGGCTAGAACATTGTATTTAAAGATATTCGACACTGAAAAGAGGGGTCCTCCTTTCTGGAAATTTAATAATTCACTTGTAGGAAATGAAAAGTATTGTAAAGAAATAATGAAACGGGTAAACGACTTTAAAATATCATTAGGCAATGAAGAAATATATAACCCTCAACTGAGATGGGAGTTAATCAAATATGAAATTCGAAAATTCTCAATGGCATTTTCAAAGGATTTGGCTAGAAACCGCAGAAAGGCATACCATAATCTGGAATCAAAAATTAAATTTATAGAGGATAATCCGTGATGGGGAAAAAATGAAGCATTGTTTGTTCGACATGATAAACTACTAAAAGTTAGTTAGAGGTGCAAAGCGATTATATTACTGATGGTATGATCATTAGGTCCAAAGCCAAATGGTGTGAACAAGGTGAAAAAAATACGGAATATTTTTCTTTAATTTTGAAAAGCGAAATAAAACTAAAACACACGTTAAAAAACTATTAAAGGAAGATGAAACTGAAACGTTACAGATCCGAAAGAAATACTCCGAAGAAATAAAAAATTTTCCACTCGATCTATAAATTTAAATCAGATAAAACAAAAAACAAGTGTCAAGATTTTTTATCGCAACTTCAAACTCCATCTGTTTTTGAAGCGGATAAGGAAGAATGTGGAAAATTGATGACAAATAAAGAATGTTTTGAGGCCCTGAGACAGATGGGCCGGTCTAAGACACCGGGTAATGATGGCTTAACTAAGGAACTATATATGTATATGTGGGAAGATTTGAGGGAAGATTTGGTAAAGTCTTTAAATTATAACTTTGAAGTGGGCTCCTTGTCAACATCACAAAAGCAAATTTTAATTACACTATTCTTAATGGCTTTCACCTAGATCATCATGATAGTCAAAAGCGTAAATTCGTTATTTCATTATAATAAAATAGAAGTTTTATATTCTTGATAAGCGGTCTAAACTACATATGCTGGCCAAAATTTAAGGCTGTAAAGCGTTTTGTTGTAGAGCCATCGGCGAGTAAACATGACGCAATTTTTGGTTAAAATGTATGGAGCGGCCATCTTGGTGTTCCAAAGGCTTAAAATGATGGAATATTTAATACATTTGACTATTTTTCACTTACAATTTCACTTTAAATAGATATTTTAAACGTGTCTAAGGGAAAATCTTTTAACTAGAGTAAGTTATTTTATTATTTTGATCGCTATTTAGATAGACGGACAGCATTGCGTGACACAAACTCAACCTTCATAACTCGAAAACCAAACATCGAAATGACTCCATATTTTTTCTTGCGACTTATAACATTGACTTCTGAAACATACTTGAGAATTGTCTTTATACGATTTATAGCTTAGATTTTGATGTTTTGATGACGTCATGTGAAAACCAGCAATTAGAAAAACCTGGCAAAGATATTAGAAACCTGGACGCATGGCGCCGTATTAGTCTTATAAACGTAGACGTTAAAATATGTAGTAGAGTTCTAAGTAATAGAATGGCTAAAGTCTTACCCTATTTAGTAAGCTATGACCAATCTGCTAGCTTTTGTTAAAGGGAGGAAAATTGAGGAACCCGTTAGGATAATCCAATATATTATGGACTATCTAAAACAAAAAGATGAATACGCGTTGCTTTTCGCAGCGGATTTTGAAAAGGCATTCGATTCAATTGAACATAATTTTATCTTTGCAGTATTACATAAATTTGGTTTTGATGAAGATTTTATTAAATGGATAGAAATTCTTTTGCATGAAAATCAAAGCTGCATCATTAATAACGGCGTGGCAACTGAATTTTTTATATCCACCGAGGAACGAAACAAGGAGATCCCATTTCCCCTTACATCTTCATATTGACTATAGAAATCATGGCAATTATGATTCGGAGCTGTAATGAAATAAAAGGAGTGAATATCGAAGGAGAGGGAAAAAGTTAGTTTTATTTGCAGATGAAACCACCTTTTTCTTAGGAGACATTACTTCGTTCAACAACGTGTTGGAGTTACTAGAACAATATCACAATATCATCTCCTGTTCTTTTTCTCTTATATGTAAATGACTTCCACAAATCTTCAGATCTATTCTCTTTTCACTTGTTTGCTGATGACAGCAATCTTTTTTGTGCAAATAAGAGTTTGAATACTTTAGAATCTCTTATAAATGTCCACTTGTCTCAGGTATATACCTGGCTTTGTGCAAATAAACGTTCTCTGAATGTTAAGAAATCTAATTTCATTATTATTCATCCATTTCAAAAGAGAAACCCTTTTAATATTGATTTACATATTAATAGCCAATCTATAACAAAGGTGAATAAGATTAAATACCTAGGCATTATAATAGATAGTCATCTTGATTGGAAAACCCATATTTCATTTATATCAAATAGAATAAAACGCAGTATAGGAAAATTATCTAAGACAAGGCATTATGTTAATCTAGAAATACTTATAAATATTTATTGCACTGTTATTTTTCAGGAGTTGATATAACTCTACCAAAAGAGTTAAAGTTACTCTACAGAGTGGAGTAACTTGAAAGAGAGTTAAATCTACTCTACAATGGGAGTAATTTTGACGCTTCCAAGAGTAAAATGTATTCCTCCAAGAGTAAATTTAACTCTTTGGAAATGATGAACAGTTGAACATTACTATAAAGAGTACATTATCAATAATGGAGTAGATTTAAGCCTATTTTTAGATAAAAAAGATAAACCATGCTGTTTTTAAGTCATGTTTGACGGAAACAACCAGAGTAAGTTTGACTCTATTTTTGGAGTAAAATTGACGGGAGTTGTTTCAACTCCTTTCGTTAATACGACCCTAGAGTAATTTTAACTCTGACGTATCATACACAAAACTATAATTGCCTGTAGCACTCTACCCCTTTCTTTAAGTTTCACAAGGGAAAAATCATATGCCGTTTTCATTTTTTTTTTTTTTTTTTGTGGGTCAAATTGTCCATTCTCTGGCCGATCGGACCGATGGTAAAGTTCTTGGGCTCCTAGCTCGTCAGATCAGCTTCACTTGCTCTAGAGCATTCAAACACTTCCAGAGTCGTCATTTTCTGAATCGTCTTGTTGTGTATCTCTCGTGATGATGTGCTTGCGAATTATATGATTTCTGTAAGAGAGAACATCAGTTTTTGTAGGTCTTCGCACAGTACATGAATGTTGGACTCCTTAGACCACGTGCACATTACATGACATGTATCAAATCCTCTTGATCGTGATTGGTGGATCTTACATCGGCAATACCAGGAATGTTTTTGGACTATGACCTTAGTGGTATAGAGTATCACTATTTCCTGCAACAACGTCCTGAAGCTTGGAGTTGGAAAGTGCTTGTCTCGGGGTTTCGAGGTTAAAAACCAGCCTAAAATCTATTGAATTGTTATTTCAAAAGTAACTTTTGTGGTAATGGATGACTTACTTTCAAAGGATTCAATATATTGTGCAGGTAAATTACTATTTTGTTCGTATTATTTAGATCAGAAAGTTTAAAGCTTAAGTTTGTTGTGTTAATACTGACAAGAAATCGTTTAAAAAGTAAAGCTTTCTGTGTTCTGTAACTGCAAAGCGATGCTCCTAAATAAGCATAAGCATCCTTGTATATTGCTGTGTTTGATAAGTCATTAATAATAGCTTTTTTTGTCCTCTCGTAGGCTATGGGTGCTGAATTGTATGATGCTTTGGTCTCCGCTGGAGTAAAGCAAGAGGCTCGCACCTCACCAAGCTTGTTGACGATGAGGTAAATTCGAAACGAAACTGTCTTCCAAGATTTGTATTCCTTCAAGAAATACTGATATATACACCACACAGCTGGAACATTGAAAAAAAAGGGACCGATGGCTTAAGAATGAAAAGATTTAAGAGGATTGTTAATGAGCATGTTTGTCGATGGCGCCAAACATGCTCATTAACGATATAGACTGAAATTTGAATTTGTTTTTAAACTTGTATTGGCGCGCGGTTGTAATGATCTTCGATCCCGACATTAACTGTGCACATATCTGTGAAGACATAAAACGATTTTTATCTGTGCCCGTTTAATTAAATACAAGTTTCAAAACAAACTCGAAATCAGATTCTGAATAATTATCTTCTAGCCTTGAAAGGAACGTTAGCTGGTTTGATTGCAACTGAAAAATGAAAAAGTATGAGTAGAGATTATGTCAAGCAGTGAACGCAGGCGACATAAAATGTTGTTATTAAATATACTTATCAATTCTGCATCATTGGTTGTAACTATATTGCTGTATTGTTAGTAAATTATTATATGTAATAAATGTTTTTTTTAAACCAAATGTTGTTTTTGTAGTCATTTTTGTTATTATTCGTCAAGGGAGGAGGTGATGAGAGGTATCTTTAAGTAGGATAACGTACAGTGGGAATTGATGAAGCTTAAAAAGCAAGAAAAAATCTACTCCTGAAAAGGTGTAAATTTTACTCCTTTCAAAAGTGACAAACAGGGAGTTATAACAACTCCGAAAGTATAAATTTTGACTCTGTTAGGGGGTTCAAAACAACTCCCATGTAGAGTAAAAGTCACTCTTTCATGGGAGTAAACGTTACTCTTCATGGGAGTAAATTTTACTCTTGGAAGGGAGTTAAATCAATAGAGTTAAAGTTACTCCAAAAAAGGAGTTATCCTGTACCTTTTTTTCCTACTCCACTTTTGGAGTTATATCAACTCCTAAAAAATAACAGTGTGTAGTCTGATTTATCCCTACCTTATATATGGGATTGACCTATGTGATGACAATGGTGAAATAACCTGGGAATATTCAAAAGAAATGGACTTCGGGATAAAGATTTCAGAAGATGGACTGGAATAAAAGCAAGCAATCCCGGCGTTATGGAAAACAAACAAAAAACAAAAAAAAAAGGAAAAAAATGTTATCAAACAGAATACTGATAGCTTAAAATTAGCGAATCAAAATAAGGAATCGGGTAAAATAAATACAAAGCAACTGCACCAGTGGTTCATAGAGAGAAAAAATCAAACATCCGACCTCTCAAGGTAATTTAGTAAAAAGAATAAATCAGAATGATCTTAGGGATTGGAATAGTATTTATAATAGGATATATAAGACATCCATAGATACCTATTCTCGTTTTTTTCAAGATGGACGGATGGACGGATGGACGGATGGACGGATGGACGGATGGACGGATGGATGGACGGATGGACGGATGGACGGATGGACGGATGGACGGATGGACGGATGGACGGATGGACGGATGGACGGATGGACGGATGGACGATGGACGGATGGACGGATGGACGGATGGACGGATAAATTTTCATGGACACAATTTCGATAAATCTTATTATGTTTATATTGAAATGTATCAGTAAAAATCGAAACACTTGTTTGTATTCCAGATACTTTTATTTGGCTTTTTTTGTTTTATAAAATATCAATTTTGATTTGTGAAACAAAGTGTGTATGGGTTAGATACAGTCAGGTTCGTAGACTCAATGCCTGATCGGGTGGTTAGTTCAATTCTCTTGCATATTTTGTTGACTCATTATCATATATAGTGAATTAGTGAGCTTACACGGAACATCTCTACTAGTTTCAAAGGTACGAAATAAACCCACATCCTGGCCATCCTAACTCCAAACCCTTGCCTTGGAGGATCTGTGACACAGAAGGCTTGGATCACAGGCCTTATACTGATTACGTTGTGACAAACATTCTAAAAGCAGTAGACGGACATGTACCCGATCGTTTCAAGGTAAGTCGGCAACTAATATCAAATATGGTGATATGAGGTTATTAAAATGCTGATCCTACAATTAAAATATATATATATTAACTTTTACCAGGAAACTGATTCTCAATTAAAGGAAAAATATCCACTAATAGGAAATAAAGTAAAATTGAAATAAATACAAAAATATACAAGCAATAGAGTACACAGCTAGAAGGAACACTGAAATATACAAGTAATATATATATTTAGGCACTGCCTAAAAGCGGAGCTCCCGATACGGAAGTCACAGAAAGAACAATTTGAATGAAAAACTGAAAGTAAAAATAAGATCGGGGAAACAATTCTATCGGGGAAATAATTTCTCACATAATAAAAACCCTGCAGTGAAATCGAATCGAAATGCACTACATTGTTTTGTTGTTGTTGTTGTTGTTTTTTTAATTATTTGCGCGAGTACATATCTCCCACTTAGGAATTTTGTACACAACTCACCACCACCCCCAGGGGCTAATTTTGCTCTTGGAAGATTCTTCGAGAAAGTTTTTCCGAAAAACCGACATTTTTAGGCTTTGAATCTTTACTTTAAAAAATACCAAAGATAACTACAGATAATCCAATACAATATCAAATTAAGTGAAATTTACCTCGGATGTCTTTCATTGAAATCGAAAATCTGGAGATTTAGGACAAATCAAGACCAAAAAACAGACTTGGAAACTGGTTAACGTGAGCAAAATATAAGCTTACTTTAATAATTACGTCTTTTACAGAGCGAGACAAAGTTTACATTCATTTAAACTTGACATGAACTACTGAGATAAAATAGAAAATTAAGGCAATGCAAAAAGGCAATGCAAAATGACGAATTTCTTTGTCAGTAAATTGGCGTTTGTAAATGTTTTTGAATATTTCTTACGGCTTTTTAAGGTGACAGTCTAGGTCTTTCTACGACAACATCTCTCAACAACACAAATTCAAGCTCATTTTTATAATCAGACTTGCTCGAATAGCTTAATAAACAGTTGAATATTTGGTGTAAATTTATATTTCATTTAATACTTAAATAAATTATCTGTAGAAATAAAATTATTAAATGAAAGTCTTCGTTGTTTTGAAGATGAGACCCCGCGATAGGAGGCGAATCTTTTTTGAACGAAAAACATACGATAGTTGGTTATAAAAACAACGTTTTACAACGTTAACCGAATTGCTAAAGATTTACAAAAAGCTAAATAAAGGACGAATATTTGTTGTAATATGCTCTTCATGTTATATTTACTCAACATTAAAATAAATTAAGCTTATCTACAGAAATATTAAAAGTTTTGAAGGAAAGTCTTTGATTTGTCGATTCGTCGAGAAAAAAAGCTTTTCAAAAAATAATAAACGATTGTTTGGTAAACCACACACCTGAATTCTTGAAGAACACTTCTCAATCCATCTTTGAATACATGAAAGTTTTTTATAATTGTCTTTGGTTTATAACTTGCCCTAAAGCGATTTTTTCTGTACATTTGAGAGTCGCCTTAGCAAGTAGTTTTGCTTCAAATTCCTTTGTCTTTCACGCTCTTTTCTCTTTGTTCATTCGTGAAGTTTTGACTCAAATTTCTTTGTATTTCACGTTCATTTTCTCTTTGTTCATCCGTCAAGTTTTGCCTCGCATTCCTTTTTCTTCCACGATCATGTTCTCCTAGTTTATAATCGAAGTCCCCCCTGGATTCACGTTCTCTCTCTCTCTCTCTCTCTCTCTCTCTCTCTCTCTCTGCTTGCCGCTTTTCTTTGGTAAGATTCCTTCGTCTTTGCTTCTTTTTCACGGCACCAGAGTTTTTCCTCTTTCGAAAAAACTCTTTTTCTTCTGGCCTTTCTTCTTTGGCTTCATTCTCCTCTGAGCTTTCTTTCGACATATCGATTTCGGAAATGGGTTCCATCGTAAATAGAGTAAATATAAATATAAGCTTGAATAAAAAAATTAGTTGTTATCTCTCGGTATTTCTATACGTGTGTAAGACGTTATTTACAAAAGTTTAATAGCCGGATTTACCTTTATGTGTACCCGGATGTTGCAACGCGTCGACATTCCCGCCAAAAAAAAAAAAAAAAAAAAAATACCAGCCAATTGGAATGCTTGTGTACACGCCCGGACGGACGGACGGACGGAAGTGACGTCAGCCAAGCCATGAAAAATCAACTCGATAGTTTACCATTTTTTCTTAGGTATGGTGCTTTGCTCGCGCGGGCCTTCGGCCCACGCGGGAGCTCCGCTACTAGAGTACACAGCTAGAAGGAACACTGAAATATACAAGTAATAGAGTACACAGCTGGAAGGAACACTGAAATATACAAGCAATAGAGTACACAGCTAGAAGGAATATTAAAAATACAAGTAATATAGAGTACACACTCTGTTGTTTGATTAACGTTGTTGACTCCCACAATTACAATCCCCACAATCTTTTCAACTCGTCATTAATCTTTTTTGCCACTCTTTCAAGTTTCCCGACCATGATATTTTTCAAGACACCCCTGGATTCATACCAACACCTAAATTTAAAGACAGAGCACACTGTGTTGCTGTGGTGATTAATGGAAGTAATTTTGATCAAATGAATGACAACATGAAAAGAAAACTCAGAAACTTAAGACAAGGCCTTAAAACAAGAAGTAAGTAAGAAAAAATGACTAATTGCCATAATATTTAAAATTGAGTGCCCCTCACCCCTAACTTGATGTTCTCATCATTGATTCTACATCAAGTGAATAATTGAATATTAAATATTTTAATATAATTTTTCAATATGTGAATATGTTACTTTGGGCTAAAAGTTTATAAACGAAAAGAATATGTACTTATTGACTGAGTGGGAGGGCCATACGGGAAAATATTTGCCTCGAGGTGATGCCGTACGGAACGAGCGCAGCGAGGCCTGACCTAACTCAGTCAATAAGCATTTTATCATATAACCCTCACGAAACGGGATTTTTTCTGGCCCGCTTACGTCAACCCGTCCGGCCCCCATCACGTGACTTTTTCCAATGGTTTTATTAGAGCGCGCGAGCAGGGCCGTACGGGTCATATGATAATAACTAGAAGTGTTTTAATTACGATATTTCGGATGATATCCATCGTCCATCATCAGTTTAATGACTCTCTATAAGTGTATTACGTACAGTGAATACTATAAAGCCCTAATTGTGCATAAACATGCATCCCTCATAAATATTCATCCCTCAAATCTTAAAAAACTAGTTTATTATTCAACTATTCACTTCATGTTGAATCATTATTGGAAATATTGAATTACAGGCGATTGTCACTTTTTTATCTAATTTGATAGCTATTAAAATTGAGTTTTCCAATTATTTCCACCTGATGTTTAGTTAATGTATTTATTGGGGAATAAAGCTTTATTTTGTTGCAAATCTTATCGCATATATGTTTATAGTTTGAGATAACAACAAAAGTATCCGACTATATTTTAAGCTTTTATCGCTATAAACCATATTGTTCTAGTTTTACAGGAATGGTTTTAGTTTAATGACAGGGTTTTTTCTTCCAGATATTCCCACGTACATTCTGATCACTCACATTGATGAGGCTTGTGTCGAAGTCCACGAAGACGTGAGCAAAGTCTATAGAAGTATTACCATCAGAGATTTGGTCCATAAAAGCAGCGGATTACTAGACGGTTTTCCTGAGAACCAGATCTTTCCAATCATGAACTACAAAGAACAAGTGGAATTGGAAGACAACATGGACATCTTACTGCTGTACGCTTTGCGTCAGATGTTGTACTCTGCACAAGGCCATCTGGAAAACCAAATGTAATACAAAATCTGACCGAAAAAAGCTAGTAATTAGCGTATCTTAACCTTTGCATTAACAGAACAATTCGTCCTGAGCTTAATCAAAAATATTTGTCTTGCAGGATTAATGATAATAATAATAATGATAATGATAATCAATATGATAATGATTATGATTATGATTATGACAACGATAATAATAATGATAATGATGATGATGATGATGATGATGATGGTAATGATGCATGATGATAATGATGTTGTTGATGTTGACGTCTATGATGGTAATGATAATGATAATGATAGAAACTTTTTTCATATATTATTTTACATTTACAATTGCAAATATCACTACAAATAGGTAATTTCCACGAACTGACTTCTAGAAGTGACTACTGTTTTGTAAATACCGCTGTGTTTTTAGACCGAAGACTCATCTCCGCAGGTTTATCCTCTCTTAAAGTAAATCATTTGCAAATGCCTTATTTAATGTAAACAAGGTGCAGCTTGAACAATACCTATGTTTTGAAATCCCACGGACGTTTAATGGTATCTGTGAATAGCTGACTTATAAACGAGGCTAAGCCTGTGTAAAAGAGTCTTTAAAAACAGCGTTATGCATTGAATATTTGAAACTGGTGTATTGAAGACACACGCAGATAACAGAAGATATAGTATGTTGATCTTATGGCTATTATAATTATTTTTCTAATTATAATTGTTGCAATTGGTAATTTTTTATCAAACCCTATTTTGTCAATCATTTCTTTAAAAGTGGAACTTCAAAAACAAAAACACCAAGAGAACTAATAGGCAGGTTTACAAATTTACGCATTTGAAATCATTACTTAATCTTTTGTGAACTTTTTTATTTTGTATCCGCTTTCTCTTTTTGCTTTCAGCATCATTTTCAATAATTGATTCGAACCCCACAGTCAGTTCTAGAACATAAAGGCATCCAGTTATGTCCGAAGTGAAGCAAAAACCATCAATGTCGGCGTAGATGGAAGGAACTTTTCTTATGATGGGGCAGAAGTTTGGAACTCCCTACAAGAAAACTTAAGAAATCGTAAATCACTGCCCATATTCCAATATGAAATTGCCACTCATATTCTATCTATCTCTTAGTATATATAAATTAACTTACTAACTAATTTACTATGTATTATTGTAGCTTAATAAACAGTTATATTCATTTTATTTTTCATTGTTATTTTTATTGATTAATAATTAGAATCAGTAAAATAGTATTAGCTTTTCATTTATCCACACGCCCCTTGTGGAAATCAGCTTCAGTTGACGGGGCAAACGTGTTTAAATAAAGTTAACCTACCTACCTACCTATTGTTAACAGGTTGTAGTGAAGTGGCGAGGGAAGCCTTGAGGGCAGAAATTTGTCTCCAGGTAAACCGTTCAAGGTTATTACTGCCATCGGGCGACGACGCGAAGAAGAGTTTCAGGACTGAAACAAAAGATACATTCAGAACTTGATGATATACCCCAATTTGTAAATTTTTTAAAATTGTTTTTTTTTTTTTTTTTTAAACTATTAAAATAGTTTACCATTTTTTCTTAGGTATGGTGCTCCGCTCGCGCGGGAGCTTCGCTGTAATGAAAAATTAGGGATTACCGTGATGGAAATCATACATAAAATTGCCAGTTTGGTAAAGTGTATATATAATAATGAAATTTTAGAATATTGAGGCAAATGAAGAGAGGGTTTGTATGTTCTCTAAAATGATCCAAAGCCGTTTCATCCTCCTCAGCTAAAGGCCTCTGCAGATAACATGGATTTGGTCTTGACTATTTACCATATCACGCTCAACCTCATCCAATAATTGTATATTGATATAATGTTATTTACCACCAAGTTTTCTTCTCGACTTAGAGTTTTCAGTTTCTGTTTTACGTCATCGTTCATTTGTTCAAGCCCCTTGGCATTGATAAACATAGCAACACAATGTGCTTTGTCTTTTAGTTCAGGACTGGCTATGTAACCAGGCGTGTCTTGATTAATCTGTTTCCTAGAAAACTTATGAACAAAAAAAACAAAAAAAAAAAAAAGAAAAGAAAAGAAAGAAAAAAGAAAGAATTAAAATGCATTGAAAAAACTTATGATTTAAGCATTTTAAAGTTAATTGTACATTTGAAAGGCCTGATGTAAAAGGAAAAGTAGAACGACAACCCACAACGCATACAACGCAACGCAACGTAACGTAACGCAACGCAACGTAACGCATCGCAACGCAAAACAACAATGACAACAACAAAATATTTTTTTAAAAATGGAAGAAAAAATGCACGGCAGTAAAAGCTAACTTTAAATCTATTTGGTACATATCCACCCGGTTAGCTTAGTTGGTAAGAGCGTCGGTCTGTTGTGCGGGAGGTCGTGGTTCAAGCCTCGGCCGGACCAACACGCAGGGTTTTAAAATAACTTTGTAATAATATCTGCAAATGGTTAGACCTTCAAGTCTTCTCGGATAATGACTTTAAACCGTAGGCCCTGTCTCCCAACCCTTCCTAACCTATAGTAAATGGGGGACATAAAAGAACCTGTTGAATTATTCGTGAAAGAGTAGGGGATTGTCTCCCGGTTCAACAGCCTATCCCAATTTGGAGGCATAACACTTAACGTACTAATAAATCACTCATGATTGTAAGCTGCACGGCTGCTAATAGCGCCTTAATATGCAGCCCGTAAAGTCCTACACTGCAATGTAAAAGCGCATTGAAACCATGTGAAATGCGCTATATAAGCACCATCCTTGAGGATATTCTCGCAAGCATTTTCTGCCTGTGGCTGTGATCCCATTGTGTCGCAGATCTATATATCTGCATTTTAGATGTTAATGAGAGAATATTCTCGAGTACATACGTTGAAGGCAATAACTAGTGTAACTATAATATCACACCTTCGTCATACATTTGGCCCCACGGCCATGAACGACTAAATGCTTGCCTCCTCTACGTGAATGATCAACACTCTAACATACGCTTCACATATACCATGAAAACAGAACGAGATCAACGCTTTCCATTTTTGGATGTTTAGGTCTACAGAAAACCTGATGAAACGTTAGGACACTCGGTCTACCGCAAGAAGACGCATACCAATAGATAGCTACATGCTAACTGACACCACCACCTTTCACTAAAATATTTCTCTCATATCTACACTCTTTGACACGGCCAATAATATTATTCCAGATGCTGCTAGTGTTGATAAAGCGAAGAAACCGTCATTCACGCACTAAATCAGAGCGGATATCACAACAAATTGATTCTCCCTCGTACCACGACCAAGAATCACACAGAACCTGTTCTAGAAGAAAAAAACGGTTTTGCCTGTCTTTCATACATCGCCAACACTACTGAAGGTATGGGCAAGCTTCTACGAAAGGACAACACACTGGTAACATGCATCACCTTTCGCAAAGTCCTTCAACTTCTTCGGCCATACAAAGACGCCTTACCACCGAAGGCATGCATATATCTTGTCACATGTGATTACGGTAAATGCTACATACGACAGACTGGCCGCACCGTTGATTGCCGTATAAAAGAGCATCAATGACAAACTAAGAACGGACAATACTATCTTTCCGCCAATGCCAATCATACTGACGACTACTCTGACCATAACATTGACTTAAATTTTGTTCAAGTTCTCGCCAAGACCTCCTAATACTTCACTCGACTGATCAAAGAATCCATCGAAACCTTCAAACGCTCTAACAATTTTTTAACTCAAAATCTGTAGTATTGCTGGCATTAAAGAATTATCTTGATTCTTGAATCTTGAATTTCAACATTGAAGATTCCTACCGCCTTATTTCTTCCTGGGTACTATCGTCGTGTACGGATTAACGAAGTACGTCATAGGTCTCCGAACACACGAGTGGGACTTAGAAAGTTTGGTTCTTTTCACTTAGAAAAAAAAAGTGAACACACCAAGAATCGAACTCTGTACATGTACCTTCGACACCAAAGAACTACTAAGCATATTGTGTCACACAGTTTACTTGTACCATATAACTTTACTTTTAAGAACAACCTTTTGCTTTGGAAAGAGAGGGCAAAGACCGAAAAGAGCAAATATTCCAAATGTATGGGCAATATTTTCCCAATGCATAATCATGATTTCCGGTTAATTAAGCTTATTATTTTGGGTAAATGTTTTACAGATTTCGAGTCGAGTCCATGTTTTACAGATTTCGAGTCGAGTCGAGTCCAGTCCAGTTCAGTCAATGTTTTACATATTTTTCTCAGTCCAGTACAGTACAGTCCATTCCAGTCCAGTCAATGTTTTACAATATGCCATCGTAGGGTGCGACTACTAGCCGATTACTCAAAATTTGCATTTGAATAGGATTCCCCTGACAATTCCCGTACGTACAGAAAGACCCGATTTAACGTTGTTTTGCATTTTCGAACGGATAGGGTTCGGGACGGGGTTTGTTCTTTAGCCACTTGTATTACCAACAGCAAAATAGGAACTATGTAAATACGAAATATAAAAATCGAATTATGGAGGATTTGTGTGTTGTGTGTTTTCTTTTATTTTTCTTTCTTTCATTTTTCTTTTTTTTTCTTTTTCTTTTCTTTTCTTTTTTACTTTCTTTCTTTCATTTTTTTTCTTTCCTTAAGCTTCCTAGCTTCCTTCCTTCTTTCCATCCTTCCCACTTTGTAAGGGACGAATACCAGTTAAATTGGACCTTTTTACACACGATTTTACAATGATATTTCACTTGGCGAATGTAAACGATTATTGTAATTACATTATTGCAACACTTTTTTTTTACTAGGTAACTTAGGATATAACATATTTTTGTAACATGCAGTCACCAATTATTAAATTTGGCGAATTAAATATATAAAGCATTTGTATGATGGTATTACGTCACATACCGTCACCAACAGATAACATTTTCAAATTTTAACTTATTCGTTTATTTCATAAGGAGGCTCTGGGTAGTTTTGGTCTGGCACACCTAGGCGCATTGAAACGGCTACAACTTCGTCTTGAATAACTCTATCTGCAAGCACTTTTCACACAATATCAGGCAAGGATTAAAGGTTTCAAAAATGATAAATTAGTTTAAAGCGGACTTTTAAATTATGACATAATGATGACATCATAGAAATCGTTTATCGCTTATTTTCTCCAAAACTAGACCTAAACTTGTAAAGCAACTTACGCCAGTCAATAGTATTCATTAAGGCACCCAACATATTGCAATAAAGGATCTATATATTAACCAAGGTGAATAGTTTTGATTTAGCTTACGACGAAATGCTCTGTTAATGCAAAGGTTAAGATACGCTAATTACTAGCTTTTTCGGTCAGATTTTGCATTACATTTGATTTTCCAGATGGCCTTGTGCAGAGTACAACATCTGACGCAAAGCGTACAGCAGTAAGATGTCCATGTTGTCTTCCAATTCCACTTGTTCTTTGTAGTTCATGATTGGAAAGATCTGGTTCTCAGGAAGACCGTGTAGCAATCTGCCTATCTTATGGACCAAATCTCTGATGGCAATACTTCTATAGACTTTGCTCACGTCCTTTCTGACTTCGTGACAAGCCTCGTCAATGTGAGTGATCAGAATATACGTGGGAATATCTGGAAGAAAAAGACCTGTAATTAAACTAAAAAAAAAAAACAATATAGTTTAGCGCAAAAGTTTAAATTGTCCTATGGTCACTGTTGCTGTTATCTCATACTAATGTATAGTCAATAACATTTTGTAACGAAACAAATCTTTAATTAGGCAAAATACGTCAAAGAGGAGGGTGTTACTCATGAAATTTAGAAACTAAACTTGAGGTGGAAGTAAGTGGAAAACGCAACAAATATGTAACAAATTAGATAGAAAAGTTACCCTCGCCCATAACTCAATATTCCATATTCTCATAATAATTCAACATGAAACGAATAGTTGGATGGTAAAATACTTTTTATAAGATTTGCGGGTTAGTTGCATATTGTATCCTAAACACTTAATGTTGTGTCGTTAGTGAAATAGTTATTGTTTTCCCGCGATTCTCGGGAAACGTGAGGTGCACGTGATCAGAACGTGAAAAACGCTGGTGGCGTGATATTTTGCACCAATCACAAACAACAATGCAAGAGCAGATATTTGCCCGAATTTTAATTACAAATGAAGCTCAAAGCAAAGCAACAGATATTTTTCAGTGTTTTTGAGTGAGGAAAAAGTTTTTGGAAAATACAAAAAATCCGCTAAAAATGCTGTTGCTTCTCTCTTCTCTCTATGTGAGTTGCATTTGTAAAATCATTTGTCAGTTTTCACGCATTTAACTTATTTAAGTTTTTTCCTTCCTAAACTAACTTCTCAATATTTCTCAATTGCTATATATCAAAATACTTAATGTCTGGTTCCTCGGAAAATTAGCTTCATTAAGTTTCACGTGACAATAATCGTGCAATTAAACAAGTTCAAGTGATCAGAACGTGAAAAGCGCTGATAGCTCGCGTGATATTTTGCGCCAATTACAAACAACAAAGCGGGAGCAAATATTTTGCTTGCATTTTCAGTACAAATGGAGCTAAACTACAAGCAAAACAACAACAGAGATATTTCAGTGTTGCTACAGAGAATTTACAAACTCTCATTGTGAAAAAGGATTCGGAAAATACGAAAAATGTGGCTAAATATGCTGTTGCTACTCTCCTCGCTTTTTGGTAGAAAAATGCAAGAACGTATTTTTAAAATCATGGTCAGTTTTCTTGCATTTAGCTTGCTAAATAAAGTTCTTACTTCCTAAACTGACTTCTCAATATTTCTCAATTGCTATATAACAAAACACTAATGTCTGGTACGTCGGGATGTTAGTTACTTCTGTTTCCCCTCGAGTTTCGATGTTCCCCTCGCCTTCGCCTCGTGAAACACCGAGACTCTCGGGAAAACAAAACGAACTATTTCCCTCGCGACCACACTTGAGTTTATAATGCCTTTTATTACACCACAACACCATTCAGTTATTCACTTGATGTAAGATCGATATTGCCCAATATTGAGTTAGGGGTGTTGGGCTATCAATTTTACTCGAATATTTCTACTGTCAATCACGTGACTCTATGGGGTTGACTAGGGGACAAACTAGCCGTTGACTTAGGTGCAACTAGCGGATGTTAAGTCAAAACATGTGAAAATCAGTCCTCAAACTATTGTATTTGACTTTTTCTACGACAAGAAATGAGAGATCAAAACAACCTCCAAGATTCTACGAGCCATTAAAACGACGTCTATTATGATAGCAACCTATTGAATACGAATATTGTAGAAGGTGGTCAGGGGGTATTGGGGAGGTTGGGGAGATTAAAGGAGGAGGAAAGAAAAAATATCACGGCATTGATTAGTAGACGTTATTTCTTACTTACTTCTCGTAATAAGGCCTTCCCTTAGTTCTTTGAGCTTTCTTTTCATGTTGTCACCCATTCGATCAAATATAAGTATACTTCCATCAATCACCACAGCAACACAGTGTGCTCTGTCTTTAAATTTAGGTGTTGGTATGAATCCAGGGGTGTCTTGAAAAATCTCATGGTTGGGAAACTTGAAAGAGTAGCAAAAAAGAAGTATTATAAATAAATCATTATGATGGATGAGTTGAAGAGATTGTAGGGATTACATTTTTAGGAGGCAACAACGTTATCCAAATTATAGAATGTACAAGGTATGCCAATGTGTTGGCACTTTTTGAACTTTTTTTTTGTGTGTGTGTGTGTGTGTGTGTGTGTGTGTGTGTGTTTGTTCCTTTCATGTCTTCCTTCTAGCTGTGAACTTCATTACTAGTATTTTTTGTGCTGTGCCTATGGGCACAGTACATTTGTTTTTGTTGAGTTAGGTATGATCGGAATTTAGTGTTAAGAATGCCATTGGTGGACCTCGTCATGATTGACATTGGTGAAACACGAGGTGAAAATGCATGTTGAGATCTGTAAGATCGGGACACGGAGGAGGTAAAAGAGGTTGAACATATTTGGTTTCGGAGGCAAGAGTGCCTTAATCCAACTTACTTTAAACTTAATTTGGTAGTTCTAAGCAGATAATTAGAAACTGGAGCTAAATTAGAAACTTTAAGTGCGATTTTTGTTTTTTTATACAACTCGAATTAGTAGTTATCCCTAGCTGTCATCAACTGTCCCTAGCTATGATTACAATTTGAACATTTTTTTACTTTAACGTGTAAATTTGTTTAACTTAACATTAGCGTATCTAGGGGGCTCAGGGGTGCCTGTGACCCCATTTTCAAAGCCAAAGATAAATCATCTATTCGTTGATGCAGTATGTGATATGATGTCATAATGATATATTGTGACCCCCAGGCCCACCCCCCCCCCCCCCCCCCACCCCCACCCCACATGACAGATCCTGGATAAGCCCCTCCTTAACGTAATTCAGCCATGTTGCCTGCAAGTTTTTAAGTTCATTAAACTATATAAGGGGAAGTTAATCTATATATAGGTACAGGAAACCATTAGTACAGAATGTTGAAAATAGCTAGGGATAGTTGATCATAGCTAGTGACAGTTGATCATAGCTAGGAACAGTTGATCATAGGTAGGGACGGTTGATCATAGCTAGGAACAGGTAATCGTAGCGAGGGAGAGGTGAGGTATAAGTGTGGAATACTTCTATGGGAGAGTATACGTAGGGACTATATGACATTTTACCATGAAGTACATCCCTTCTAAGGAAAACAAACACTCGATCGATGGATAACAATCAATAAAATACACAAACTGGACGACAAACTCGATGGAGATTCAATGTTTTGGCTGGTTTCAGGTGGTTTCAGGTGGTTTTAGGTCGTTTCAGGTGGTTTCAGGTGGTTTTAATATGGTTTCAGGTGGTTTCAGGTGGTTTCAGGTCGTTTCAGGTGGTTTCAGGTGGTTTCAGGTGGTTTCAGGTGGTTTCAGGTGGTTTCAATATGGTTTCAGGTCGTTTCAGGTGCTTTCAGGTGGTTTCAGGTCGTTTCAGGTCGTTTCAGGTCGTTTCAGGTCGTTTCAGGTCGTTTCAGGCCGTTCCTTGTTTTAGTAACAGTATCCGCACGGGTTATATGATATTGTATTAACTAAAGTAATAATTTTTTGTTTTGGTTAGCTAAACGTATCTATTTCTAGTCGAATATGTTTATGAAAAAGGGATTTTCATGCCGAAACCCTCAACGAGTGGGTGGACGTGGAATTTACTGCGTCATAATTTACATAAAAGAGTACTCACACGAGTTTTATTCTAGTTTATTTATAGTTCCTTTCACGGTTTCCGACGCCATATTGTTTGGGCAGAAGTGTAGGGAACGAAATACGTTTTTCTTAATATTTCCATTCTGAGGTTACCCTGCGAGCAAAGAGTCTTCTTTCCTTTCTCTCACTCGGGGGAAGGTAAAGAAGACTTTGCTCGCAGGGTATTCTGAGGTAAATGTTCGAGACCAAACTTTTTCTGTAGATGGAGAATCTTCTGTTCAATAATGTTTTGTGTGGTGTTTTTGAGCCGATGGAGCCACCATAACGCTGGTTCTCAGAGAGACGGAGGCTTGCTTTGGGGTTTGCGAACAAGACTCGTTTAAAAAAATATTTAAACCGAAGCCACGGACTTTCTTTTGTCTTACAATGACTAAATCCCGAATAGTCTTGTACTCTATTCAAAGTATCTAATGTGCACAGCACATTTGACACGTTTTCCCGTGTCAAAACTTGTTATCTATTTATTTTCTATTTTCCTTTATTTTAGTGGGTTTATTTCTTATTAATGAGAATTAAGTTTTCTGATAAAACGTAAAGGATATGACTATTTTTAGTTGTAGGATCAACTATTTGATAACCTCGAATCCCCACATTTGATATTAGTTACCGACTTACCTCGAAACGATCAATTAAATGTCCATCAACTGCTTTTAGAATGTTTGTCACATCGTAATCAGTATCAAGGCTGTGACTCAAGCCTACTGTATCACAGATCCTCCAAGGCAAAGGATTGGATTCAGGCTGGTCGGGACGTGGGTTTATGTCGTACACTCGAAACTAATAGATCATAATATAAAAGTTTGTAAACAGTTTAAATACTTAAATAGTTATGGCGTTTGCCAACATTCATTATTTTTGAGAAGATTTCAACAAACAAAAAAAGTTTAATTCCATGCATCCATATTTACTTTGCTTTGCTTTGGTTTGGTTTGGTTTGGTTTGGTTTGGTTTGGTTTGGTTTGGTTTGGTTTTGTTTGGTTTGGTTTGGTTTGGTTTGGTTTGGTTTGGTTTGCTTTGCTTTGCTTTGCTTTGCTTTGCTTTGCTTTGCTTTGCTTTGCTTTGCTTTGCTTTGCTTTGCTTTGCTTTGCTTTGCTTTGCTTTGCTTTGCTTTGCTTTGCTTTGCTTTGCTTTGCTTTGCTTTGCTTTGCTTTGCTTTGCTTTGCTTTGCTTTGCTTTGCTTTGCTTTGCTTTGCTTTGCTTTGCTTTGCTTTGCTTTGCTTTGCTTTGCTTAGGTTTGGTTTGGTCTACCTTTCTGGTTAAACTTCCACCTGCAGTCGCATCAACTTCTGATTTTCCACCTATAACTTTTTCATGATAGATGCTGTTAACGCTGTTGAAGAAACTTGACTTTCCTGCAGCAATCTGACCCGTCAGAACAATGTTGAAAAACGGTACATCTAATTGGCCTTTTGTTTGTGGAACCAAACCAGCAATGTGATCTTTAAGCTCGCTTCTTACCCTGTAAGAAAAAAAGTAGCAAATGCTATATGAGCCAATGAAACATTTAATATAATAACAACCTGCTGGACATGGCTCACGGACCAAACGCAGCCCGTTAAGTCCTCCACTGATCTCGTAAAGCGTCATTGAGCTCCTGGAAATGACGCTATATAAATCCATCCTTTACCTTTTACCAGACTAACATTTTTCACATGGCCCCCCGATTTGACAAAGGCAAATACAAAATAATAATCCTTGCAAATGTTGGTTTTTGGAAAGTAGTAGCTGTTTTGAGTCGGGTTTCGATTGACCCTAGTGTTCTTGATCGTCACTAAAAGGATTTCCCCTTGTTAAATATAGTTTTTGTTCAATTTTCAGGAGTTTATGATTTTTGAAAAGCTGTCAAACAAGCTTGCAAATCGGGTTGGTATCAAACCACTCGACGATGCCTCGTGCTTTTAAACCCGATAAACATACCCCTCGTAGTTCATTAAACACACATATAGTCAATTCAAAAATCCGTTGTCGTCGACCAACTCAAGCGACACCCGCTACTGTACAGAAAGGAACTCTTGGGTAGCAATCATTGAATCCTGAAGTTGACTCCATAACTTTATTTGACTAGTTATGCCTGGTTTACAGCATGAATCTTCGAATTTTCTTTAATGCCTTCATATTTTCGAAACAGTGAACTGAATCATAACTACTTTGTTTTTATTTCCCTAAACCCATAGACATGCATGTAATGGATTGTTTCTCGCCATTATAATATTATTACTAGCGAGAACTAATATGAGAACGAATATTTGACCGCTTCAGTTATTTTTACCCTTATTCCCTTTTGGTCCAGTCGCGAAGGCTTGAGCCGGTTGAAGACATGGTTTTTTGAATTGACCCTTTACGAGTTCCAAATTACCGCTGTGTTCCTTGATTACAGACTCATTTACTCAAGCTTTGCCTCGATTTTGTGTAGAATATTCACTTGTCTCTGTCAAGGTCCTTCGAATTTCAAAGTGTTCGTAATGTCGGAGTTGTGCATTCTCTACTTTTGAACACTGATTCGAGGCTAAGCCCGTGTAAATGAGTTTTTAATCAAGGAACACAGCGGTAATTTGGAACTCGTAAAAGGTCTATTGACTGTATGAGCAACGTGAACAGGATCATTTTGATATTTACCCTCGATTCCATCCTTTTGTTTTTCTCCATGGTTCGTCACTCAAAGCATCTGTAAACATTGAATATTTTATTTTTATTTTTATATTCTTTCTTTGTACACATTGACAATGGTTGTATGTGTCGTCGTGTACGGGAGTTGTCAGGGGAGTTTTATTCAAATTCAAATTTCGAGTAATTGGCTAGAAGTCGTACCTTACGATTGTATAAATTAAACTATAATAAATATTTATGTAAACATGCTGATGATACATCGTTTAAATATGACTAAAAAATGAGACCACCCAACCGAATTTGCTTTGTGGTCTTACTAGTGGTTAGGTTTAGGGTTAGGGTTGGGATTGGCATCATAGTAGTCCTTTTGGGCCGTAGGTACTGAGTTTGATTCTTGATGTCTTCACTTAATTTTTTTTCTAAGTGAGGAGAACCAAAATTTCTAAGTCCCACTCGTGTGTTCGGAAACCTATGACATTCTTCGTTAATCCGTACACGACGATAGTAACTGACAATGATATCCACTCACCTACGGGTGTTTGATTTGGACATGGTTCGTCACTCAAATCGTCTGTAATTGAAAATTTTTTTTTTTTTTTTTTTTTTTTATCATTCCATTTTGCTTTGTACACTTTGACAATTATTATACTCACTCACCAGGCTTGTTATCGGGAGTCCAAATGAAGGAGGATAAGTAGTTAATCATTCTTTTGATTTAGAAAATTCTTTTGAAGTTAATCAGACAAATTAGTATTACTTAATATGAGCTCGAGTAGGGTAGATGGGGATAAAAACTTAAGTAGATATGAAGTACCGGTTCTACATCACTCAATTGAGGTTCCAGTGAGGTTCTATTGAGTTACTCCCCCCTCAGGAATATACCGATATATATGACTAAATGGGATTTTTATCAGGTATAATTTTTTCTAAAATAAAAATTCTTAGAACATGATGCACTATAAGTTAATAAGATAAGATTTATAATGACTAATTTTAACTATTACAAAGGAACCATCCTTTGCATCCGTTCATCAATCAGTAGTGCAAGATCTTTATTACAGATGCGATCTTTACTAAATCATTTAGAGATTTACATGTTCTCCACAGAACAGGTCCTAAACATCTAAGGGCATGTTTTCCAAACGTGATTGTGTTGAGTTTAGGTATATGAAAATCTGAGTGTCCTAAACTGCAAGAAGAATCACGCAGTTTAAACAATAGTTAAAAAATATTTCAACCTTTACTTTTTATCCTGCTTTATTTTTTAAGCTGACACTTCGACAATGTACGACAATACATAGGTATATTTGCCTTGGTTTCGAATATTTAGCTTTTGATATATGAACAAAAAAGCAGTTGAATTAGTATTTCATCTTTGGATTTGTTTCATATATGTTTAGCGTTCTGTCTGGCTCTATATTCAGGAAAGAGGATTGAGGGCCGTATATAATGACACCCAAGTCCATCAGTTATAATCAATTACTGATGAGGGCCAACTTGCCAACACCATTGACTAGACCTCTTCAAGATATTTGCATCATGAATGTTATAAAGTTCACAAACTAAGATGTGTTCCGAGGCAATAACTAATTTGTATAAACTACGTGATTCTTCTTATAATTTAGGACACTCAGATTGTCTTATACATAAACTCAACACAATCACAGGGTCCTTACAGAGGAAACGTTATGGTTATTCTTACTTCCCCGTGTTTTAGTTGGCTGGATTATAGTTCTCGCGGGACCTGCTTGGATATTGTCATTTTTATTGTTGAACAAAACAACAACATCTTTTCCAAACAATCGATGCTTTTCTAACAAAATCCCTATTTTGAATACTGATGGTATAGGTATTTTACCCTAGAATGATCATGTATAACATAGAAAACCCTGAAGCCTAATTATTAACGCATACATACATTAATGTTACAAAATTTCTCTCAGGGGCTGCTATAGCGCAGGCGGTAAATCGCGAAATTTATGATGGAACCAAACTAATTCAGAGCGAATATTGGACAATTTTATTCTCGCTCTCTTCGCAAAACTATTATGTCCATTTAACTGTATTTTTCATATAATGTGCTTAGATTATCCTAGATGCTAACAGTATATTTTATTTTAAAATTTTATTAATGTTTAGCCTATTACGGCCGAAAATCAAACAGTGCTATTTTTAGCTTTTTTCTCTTCATCCCCAGATGCGATTTTTCTGAAATTTTCAGAATCTTATCATCTAGTAGTATAAATTTGGATGGAAAATCTTGGGCAGAAAAAAAGTTATGACGCCGGTTGAAAATTCGATCCAAAATTTGAAGCATATACGACATCGCGCTGGAGAAATATTGCTATTGAATGGATTGCCTTGAAGTTTTCACATATCTATTTTCCTAACATCCGTATCTTCTGGTTGCCCTGCGACTAGATCTGCCAATATTATTTTGTTGCGAATAAGATTCTTGTCCAAATCAAGCTCTGCCAATCTACTGGTAAAAGTTTTGAGTCCTCTAGGGGCGTTAACTTCTGGGTTGTAAGTTAACAAAGCATACTCGATTAATTCTTTCATGTTGGCTAGTGGAATTCTACGTTGATGATGTGTCATTTCTTCATGAGAAATTCAATACAAAATATTTTTTGATGCTACTAATCTATGAAGTAAATCATGTGCTTTTTGTCGCGGTATGTTTTTAGAGAGCTGTCGTACCATTCGATTGATTTCATTCTCATCCGATTTCGAAAATTGCTCCTCCTCACACGAAGAATCTTCACTCAGCTCGGATTCTGTCTTGCCCTTCGGATATGGGAATTGTTCCTCGCAATAAATCATGACATACTTCACAAATTACATGACTTTGTTCGGGGCTGGATGTTGCAAGCAAATCCTGCCTCTGTCGTTCGGGGCAATGGGCTAAAAGATGCCAATAGCCAAAATTATCAAGGAGCAATCGACTCATGTTTACTCGATTAAAGATGCATAGAAATGAAAGTTGTGCATATAGGATTTGGCCGAGCCTACGAGCCGAGCCGAGCCGAGACGAGTCGAGCCTATACGAGCCGAGCCGAGCCGAGCCGAGCTGAGTCTATAATAGTATTTTTAACAGCCCTGTACGGAATCATAAATAGCTCCAGCTTCAAAACTCCTTGCTCATTCTCATTTAGACTCGTAATGGGGCAGTTGTGTCCTATTTGCGGCAAGTCAGTGCAGTACGTATGGTCTCAATTAAGTCGTGTTCACAAAATCATGGGTCAGCAGCGAACTCTACTACTACATGGAAAAAATAGTCAGGAAAATGTCAGCCAAGAGTTACCAGTCACCATTCCACTTATGTTGCATACGCTGACTGCTCTGGTAGCTGGAGTGACTGGATCTGGAAAAACAGTTTGGGTTACAATATTTAGTCATAAGTTCACCACCACAGCGTATTGTATGGAGTTACGCACAATGGCAACCAGCTTACGACCACATAATGAAAACCATTCCCGGGATCAAGTTCGTCAAAGGCATACCCCAAGATATTGACGAGGATGGTTATTTCGACTCCAAAATCAATAATGGGATTGTAATTGACGATCAAATGGCAGAGACATCCAACGACAAACTAATCATGAAATTATTTAACAAAGGATCTCATCATCGAAAACTTAGTGTATTTTTAGTGTAAAAATTATGCGCACCTTAAGTCCGAATGCAAAAGTACGAAGCATCTGTTCAAAGACCTTATGGATAACTATTCCTGGATCACAAACAAAGCACACCAGAAGAATGCCGGCTTCGGACGAATGTTCTTCCCAATGATCTGCCTGCTTTGCAGACGAAGCTGTCAAAAACAATAATATCACAACGTACGTGGTGGTGAACAGTCAGATGTCACAGAATCTGTTGCTAAGCGTATTTCGAACGTCAAAGCTATTTACAATTACCTAAAACAAAAACAATGCAGACTTTAAAGGAGCAAATAACTATCATTCTCAGGGATTCCATACCCTCGCAGAACTAAAAATCAAAGCATATTCGCAGCTATACGATCGATATCTCAATCTACAACAGCAAATTCAAAGTGGTTCGCCTCACAGCTCAATGCTAGAAATGGTGCAATCACCACAGGTACCACCATTGACAAGTCCCAGTCTCCCCACTAGTCTAACATCCCCAGAAAATGTTACTTCAACAAGTCTCACCGATAGCGGCTACACCACACCCAAAACTAAATTTCTTTCATTCCTAGAGCGGCTAATCTCAAAAAGTAGAACTCCTGCTCTGGAACTCAGTCTAGTAGAACGAGTGCTTCAGATTCACCGGAGGTTCCATCCACTCCATTAAGAACCAGAACTAGCCTTGATCAACCCTCTTCTATTGCCTCGTTTAGCACCCCCAAAACACAATCACTGCCACCTCCACCAAATTTCCTACCAACTCTTCCGTCAAGTAAAGAAAAATCTGTGACGTGGATTAGCTATCAAGATTCAGATAAATATCTTGGTAAAATCTTAAAACCGCCGCGACGATCAGAACGATTGAGAGCGATAGCCAAGTCGATACCCGACTGGCAAAATGTTTAGTTCGGAAATTAGCTGTAGTGACTAAACTATGAAAATCAATCAAAACACTGTGTTTGTTGAGTCTTCTATCGCTTACAAAGATTAAGATTGAACTACATTAAAAACCATTTGTTTGAAACTGCTTTTGTCAGTTTCGTTTTGCTCTATAAGACACCACGCAAGAAAAACGGTTTAATTAAAAGATCTATTCCAACTTGGATTATAAGAAAAAGGACAGACGTGAATTCTGACTTTATTTAACCGCCAACAGTGCAAGAGTCCGCTATGTTATCAAGATTCTAAAAATCTGATGAGTTGTTTTCTTAATTACACAGAATCCATTTCTTTTGTTCAAAGCCGCAAGTGTTGGTATTGAACATCATTGACATAAGATTTGTTTAGTTTTGATAATAAAAAGTTCATAACAAAATCTTTGCGTTTTCTTTATCCAAGTACGGAGATATAAAACTAAAAACAAGCAGCCCCTGAGAGAAATTTTTAACATAAATGTATTTATGCGTTATAGATTAGGCTTCAGGGTTTCTATTTTATACATGATCATTCTAGGGTAAAATACTTAGACCATCGGTATTCAAAATAGGGATTTTGTTAGAAAAGCATCGATTGTTTGGAGAAAATGTTGTTGTTTTGTTCAACAATAATATCGGACAATGTCCAAGCAGGTGCCGCGAGAACTAAAGAACAATCCAGCCAACTAAAAACACGGGGAAGTAAAAATAACCATGAGGTAACCTCTGTAAGGACCCTGTGATTGTGTTGAGTTTAGGTATAAGACAATCTGAGTGTCCTAAATTGTAAGAAGAATCACGTAGTTTAAACAGATTAGTTATTGCCTCGGAACACATCTTAGTTTTGTGAACTTTATACATTCATGTTGCAAATATCTTGAAGAGGTGGCCCTCATCAGTAATTGATTATAACTGATGGACTTGGGTGTCATTATATACGGCCCTCAATCCTCTTTCCTGAATATAGAGCCAGACAGAACGCTAAACATATATGAAACAAATCCAAAGATGAAATACTAATTCAACTGCTTTTTTGTTCATATATCAAAAGCTAATTATTCGAAACCAAGGCAAATATACTATGTATTGTCGTACATTGTCGAAGTGTCAGCTTAAAAAATAAAGCAGGATAAAAAGTAAAGGTTGAAATATTTTTTAACTATTGTTTAAACTGCGTGATTCTTCTTGCAGTTTAGGACACTCAGATTTTCATATACCTAAACTCAACACAATCACGTTTGGAAAACATGCCCTTAGATGTTTAGGACCTGTTCTGTGGAGAACATGTAAATCTCTAAATGATTTAGTAAAGATCGCATCTGTAATAAAGATCTTGCACTACTGATTGATGAACGGATGCAAAGGATGGTTCCTTTGTAATAGTTAAAATTAGTCATTATAAATCTTATCTTATTAACTTATAGTGCATCATGTTCTAAGAATTTTTATTTTAGAAAAAATTATACCTGATAAAAATTCCATTTAGTCATATATATCGGTATATTCATTATAACTTTAATATAGGTCAGGTGCTCTGTATTAGTAGAGAGTTTCTTCCCCGCACCTTAATCTTTTGACAGGTAAACAAAGTTTTTACCTTTTTTTTCAATCTATCTTGTTTTTCACAATGTAAAGTTTTCAACCGTTGCTTGATAGTACTTATTCGTATATTCAGTTGAAAAATAATAGCCAGTCCAGCGTTTGAAGATATTTTATTTGTACTATCGAAAGTTTCCTGAATAACGTAAGAGAAGTCAAACATTCGCTCAATTTGCTGGTTCATTGATAAACTTGTAAATACGACTCGACTCAGGCAATGGCTTATTGAAAACGATAGTAATTTTTTTGCTTACCTTCCTGCTTTGTACGTTCTGTATTGCAAACGAGAAGAAAAAAGTACAGCGTTTAGTTCTGGAAGAACGATTTCTTCGAATTCGAAAGCTTAGCCCTTCTGTCACGGCGGGTCACGGTGTGATCTTGTTGTAATGTTATAATTGGTTGGGTGCCAGACGCACCAGTAAGGTGTTTGCTTGATCATTGTGTTTGGTGTAATCATAAATTTCGAAGACCGATTTCTTGGAAATCCAAGCCCCTCTGTCGAGTTAAGCCCGCGGTATGATGTTTACAATGATCCTGATTGGTTGAATACAAGACGCACAAAAGTATGGCGTTTGCTTAAATTATGAATGCTTTATACCAATGGATAAAGTCCATTTATTCTTTGGGTTTGTTTCAAATATGTTTAGCGTTCTCTCCGGCTCTATAATCAGGAAAAATGATTGAGAGCCGTACATGAGGACACTATAAGTCCAGTTATAATCAGTTACTGAAGAGGGCCAATTTGCCAACACCATTGAATAGACCTCTTCAAGATATTTGCATCATGAATGTATAAAGTTCACAAAACTAAGATGTGTTCCGAGGCAATAACTAATCTGTTTAAACTACGTGATTCTTCTTGCAGTTTAGGACACTAAGATTTTCATATACCTAAACCCAACACAATCACGTTTGGAAAACATTCCCTTAGAAATTTAGGACCTGTTCTGTGGAGAACATGTAAATCTCTAAATGATTTAGTAAAGTTCGCATCTGTAATAAAGATCTTGCACTACTGATTGATGAACGGATGCAAGGGATGGTAAAATGCATGCCAGACAACATTGCTACGGGTGGAGAAGGGGGATGGTCCTCCAGAATACTAGGTGGCACATTTTATTTTGCAGAAGTTGGTCAGGTCCGATTGCTTCCAGGAAGTCTGTCGACTTTTATGACCTCTTCGTAGTGAACCATGTGAAATAAATACAAACAGAAGCGCCTCGCGGCCTCCATAAATCTTGTAAAAGGTCGCTTCTTTAAGCTGCTTCTCGTTTATTGAATACTGTAAAATGTATATAATTTCACAGCATTTAAGCGACGTGTGATATGAGGAAAGGTTGAAAGTTTTAAACATTGCTGAATGATTGAATAATCATGTTTGACGCGTAACGCAACACCGATTTTTGTGAGCGATTTTGAAAACTGCAGTAAAGTCCTGAGATTAATGATAGTTCGACAGAATTATCATTCTTCATGAATAAATGAAATTGGGATACTAATATTTTAGTTTTAGTTTTTTTGGGGGGTGGGGGGAGGGGTGTGCTTTTTCGTTTGTTTTCTTTGTATCGACAGTATGATTATTGGTTGCATATTTAGTTTGTTTTCGCGGCTGGTTTGTTCACTACTGCTTTGACTTCTGCTTTGTACACTATCATAGTATACTCCATGTTTAACCTGCATTTGTATGTAGAGTTAACACTAGCTCGAATACTCTGTAAAACCTTGGGAGTACTCAATTTATTTGGCACCATATAGAACCATTGCAGCAAGTCTGAATACAGATCAATTTGGAGGGACATAACCGCACTTGGTTTGTAATTATCATGCTAGCTAGATTGAAATCAGTTTCTCGACCATGCTTGTAAATAGCCAACTGGTTGCCTCCTTGCTAGTTGGGATTCTTAAGACACTTTATCTTCCTTTGATTATTTCTTCATTTCAGTATAATTTCAGTGTCCCCAATTAGTTGTATAAACTAAATACATCGACACTTGAATAAAGTTATTTATTTTATTTTATTTTTATGTGAAACAGTAACATATTCATTTTAATTTATTTTGTCCTCTATGCGTGATTAATTAATTTTTATCATTTCGATGAACATAACTAGGAAAACCATAGAGTTGCAATACTCCAGAGTAATCAAAAAGTAGAGTTCGTATGTTTTCAATATTAATTAATAAAGAGTTTTTAAGCTCCTAAGAGTTCATCAATATAACATGATTGCGCGTGACAAGAGAAAGCAGCTCTTGATACCCGACTGTGTTCTGACGACAGTCATACAGTCCCTCACGGCCAGAGAATGCAAAGTGAGCGATGCCTGCCATTCTGTCTGTCATCGTGGGATCCAGAAGTTCTTCGTCATCAGACAGGTCACCTCTTAACAAACTGCTGAGAACACTGTACCTAATAAAGGAATTACAAAATTATGGTCAGTAGCGTTACAAAGCTATGTTTGGTTATATTTGTTCGAAAGTTTATGTTCCTGTGTCCCAAAGTCTAGTTGCACTGAGTGATCCAACCCTTTAATACCATGGAACAGAGGTTAAAAATTCTAGTCCTAAAGAAGAGTTAGGCTTCAATACGACGGATGCTGAAAATAAATAAATATCTCAGTGGCAGTGGCAGTGGCAGTGGCAGTGGCAGTGATAGTAGTAGGGTCTATTAATAAGATTATTGACAATACAATAAATTCTTACCATGCACCCCTCTCATCGCGTTTTCTATGTCTGTTCCGATTCGCAAAGAAATGCTACAAAACACAATTACTGGTTGTTGTCCATTATCCAGATCTTGCTTCCAGGCCCTCTCAACAAGTTGGAAGCAGTCATTGTCCAGGTCATTCTTTAGTGTTTTTATGATGCGTTGCTCAATGTATCTTGTACTGGGCTGATCACATCTTTTGATCATCAAGTCTAATGATGAAAAGAAAAATAACGTTTTAAGAACTTGGTGAGTGGTGAGTGCACAAGCAGCCCAATCTCTTGTTCTGTGGTATTGTAGTATTTGAATATTAACGGTAATATTTCGTATTATGTAAAATTTGTCTGCAAAAATGCTATCAAGAAAGTCGGTTTTATTCTTAAAAGTACTAATTGTACTTGATACGAAATTGGGTCGCCTGTAATAAGTGGTTAGTGGTGAAGCAAAAATAAATATCCGCAATTACAAAAACTTAATTTTGTTTACCCATCTCCTTTTTCCCCTAGAAAAACCAAACCTTGGAAATGGCCGCGTGTTGTCTTGTTTGACTTGGTATTTTTGCGTGACACTAGATCTTAAATGTGATTGGTTGGTATTATAGGTCAATAGCAATAAAGTTCTCGGAAATTTGCTACTTCTTGTCGTTCTCAACAGTTTTAGGTCTGTCAGACTAAAATATGAATACAATTTATACCTTTCTAACTACAATTCGAGCCAAAAGAAGAGGTTAGTAACTGTCTGTTAATCCAACTTTTTCCTTGGACTTTGTTTGGCTGTTTTAATTAACGTCCGTGCTTTGTTTTTTCTCAGATGAAAAGTCTGTTCAATACCTTCGATACATTCTCTTTCACTTTGGACGTTATTGGTTTGATTATTTCAATCCATCACAGTTCGAAGATTCGTGGACGGTGATCTGGTTCAGTGTATACTATGGTATTAACACTATTCTCGGTTCGTTGGTCTGCTTATGTAGAAAACGCAAATCAGGTAATCCATTGTAATTTAGTAAAACATATTCACCTTACTTTTGTACTTAAAGTACCTCGAAAGAATGCTTGCCAATCGAATGTGTTGGTGGTGAGCTCTCTATTTATTCATATGATTCATGAAACAGCCGCTAAGACAACATTTCCGTTGTAAAACTTGATCGAGCAGAACGTTTTCCTTCCTTGGAAAATAAAGAAGTATATAAAGCTTGTTTATAAATACAACTGATAAGACCAGAAACTTCATCATTAGCTATAAGGCCATAACTGTAGACGAACATGATTTTCTTTACTTTGTGCATCAAAACACATGAAGCGAAGCATGAAGCGATGTCGTTTGAATTAATTATTAATCTTTTTCAAATAGCCTCATGGCCTACACATTTTGTGTAGTCTTTTCTGTGGCGTGACCAAACGTTTTCTGTAATCAGACGCCACTCGCGCGCCCACCACCAAGTGAGTAACTTGGTTGCGATTTTTTTACGCTCAATTGAGGAGAAAAAAACATTGCAGGGCCGGGTACTTCGATTGGAAAATGGATCTGATGCATTGTGCCTTTTTGTATTCCAAATCTGCGATTTAGCACTTCTTAGGATGTAAAAATTACCACCAGAGAGCAATCCCATACCGTAAGGCCGTTTCTCAGGTTATAAGATATCTGAGATTATACAGATGACTGTTGGAATACTTGTTGTAATTCATTGAGGATATTTATTTTTGCTTCACCACTCACCACTCATTACAGGCAACCCAATTTCGTATCATGTAAAATTAGTACTTTTAAGAATAAAAAGGACTTCCTTGATAGCTTTTTGCATACTAATTTTACATGAAACGAAATACTACAACACCAAAGAGCAAGAGATTGGGCTGCTTGTGCACTCACCACTCACCAAGTTCTTAAAACGTTATTTTTCTTTTGATAAGAATTGATGATCAAAGGATGTGATCAGCTCAGTACAAGATACATTGAGAAAGACATCATAAAAACACTAAAGAATGACTTGGACAATGACTGCTTCCAACTTGTTGAGAGGGCCTGGGACCAAGATCTGGATAATGGACAGCAACCAGTAATTGTGTTTTGTAGCATTTCTTCGCGAATCGGAACAGACATAGAAAACGCGATGAGAGGGGTGCATGGTAGGAATTTATTGAATTGTCAATAATGTTATAAATAGACCCTACCACACTACCACTACCACTACCACTACCACTACCACTACCACTACCACTACCACTACCACTGCCACTGCCACTGCCACTGCCACTGCCACTGCCACTTTTCGCCAGTCTTACAATAAGGGCTAGAGATAGAGATCTTTATTTATTTTCAGCATCCGTTGTATTGGAACATAATTCTCCTTTAGGACTAGAGTTTTTAACCTCTGTTCCGTGGATTTAAAGGGTTGCATCACTTAGTGCAAATGGACTTGGGGACACAGGAACATATACTTTCGAACAAATATAACCAAACAGCTTTGTAACTCTACTGACCATATTTTTGTAATTCCTTTATTAGGTAACCATATTTTTGTAATTCCTTTATTAGGTAACAGTCGTGTCATACTAGTGTTACTACACAGTGTTCTCAGCAGTTTGTTAAGAGGTGACCTGTCTGATGACGAAGAACTTCTGGATCCCACAATGAAGGACAGAATGACAGGCATCGCTCACTTTGCATTCTCTGACCGTGAGGGACTGTACGACTGTCATCAGAACACAGTTGGGTATCAGAAGCTGCTTTCTCTTGTCACATGTTTGCCATGATGTGGGAAATCATGTTATATTGATGAACTCTTAGGATGTTAAAAACTCTTTATTAATTAATAGTGAAAAAATACGAACTCTACTTTTTGAATACTCTGGAGTATTGCAAGTCTATGATTTTCCTAGTTATGTTCATCAAAATGATAAAAATTAATTTCATAAAATCATAGACTTGTGCAATACCTCAGAGTATTCAAACACACGCATAGAGGACAAAATAAATTGAAATGAATAAAGTTACTGTTTCACATATTAATTTTTAAGACAATATTTATTTTCCTGCCAAAAAGTACACTTGTGAAACTATTTAAAAAAGTACATTTTCGTACTATAGACGTCCCCTTGCAAGCAGCTAAATTTGACAAAACAAAATAATTCAATCTAGCTAGCACGATAATTACAAACCAAGTGCGGTTATGTCCCTCCTAATTGATCTGTATCCTGACTTTCTGCAATGACTCTATATGGTACCAAATAAATTGATGAGTACTCCCAAGGTTTTACAGAGTAATCAAGCTGTTCACTCTACATACAAATGCAGGTTAAAACATGGAGTAACTATGATAGTGGACAAAGCAAAAGTCCGTGGCGGCTAGTGTACAAACCAGCCGCGAAAACAAACTAAATATGCAACGAAGCATTATACTGTCGATACAAAGAAAACAAACGAACAAACACACCCAAAAAACAAACAAACAAACAAAAAGCAAAAAACATGGCATGCACGAAATTAACAATTCAAAATATTCACGACCTCAGCCTTTCTGTCAAGGTATATAATAAAAATATAAAATCAAGGAAGTAAAGCTTTAAAGAAAGGTTATTGATCTTCAGTCATCAACTGGAAAAATTAAATATTAGTATCCCAATTTCATTTATTCATGAAGAATGATAATTCTGTCGAACTAAAATCAATCTGAGGACTTTACTGCAGTTATCAAAATCGCTCATAAAAATCGGTGTTGCGTTACGCGTCAAACATAATTATTCAATCATTCAGCAATGTTGAAACCTTTCAACCTTTCCTCATATCTGACACCTTCGTCGCTTAGATGCTGTGAATAACATTTTACAGTATTCAATAAACGAGAAGCAGCTTAAAAGAAGCGAACTTTTACAAGATTAATAGATGCCAAGGCGTTTCTGTTTGTAGTTGTTTCACATGGTTTACTACGAAGAGGCCATCATTTCATGGAAAGTCGACAGACTTCCTGGAAGTGAGCGAACTAGTATTGTCGTTGAACACTGAAATCAGTTGATTCTTGGAATTCTCCAAAGTCCTGAATATCAAGCTTCGCCATGTACGAATTTATCCTCCCCACTTCTTCCAACCAGTTATATCACTGGACGGGATTTGGCAGGTTTTTCCAATTTTTAGAGTTTAGTGCAATATATACATATCCGGAAGTGTATGAGTGGCTTTATAACACACGTGGTAAGTACTCTCTATGTACCTTGTTATATTCCTCGAATAAACGTTCTTGGCAATTAAACATTCTAGTGACCAAGAAACAAGAAAAACACCCTAATTCTTTTTAGGTAAATCCCTAATTTCAAAGTTGGAATATGTTACACGTACCCCAATACATCTGAGGTTTTTGACCGCCATGTTTAATTTCTTCTATCGACAGCGACCGTGATATCTCTCCCCGCTGTTATCTGGGATTGCCTAAATAAACGTACCTTCAAGTTCCTACTTCTAGGAGGAATACGTCTTTTAAAAGATGCTTCAAGAAAGATATCTTGCTCTCGCTTCTTTTGTTCATGGAGAAAGTCTGTGCCCCCGTGTGTTGTAATAATATTTTTTTATTTCTGGCTAAAACGACAACAATACTGGAAATTTGGTAAGAAAACAAAACAATATAGGTAATGTCTTATTTATTTTCAAATTGTTTATTTTATTTATACAGACGAATTTGTACAATTTATAATTTTGTTCTACTCACGTGACATGTTGTGTGACTTTAACACATTACCTATATACGGTTGATATGTATATTCAAGTTGAGCCATTTGGAAGGGGGTTTCTCGATGGATGACCAATCACAGATCACAATTTCGATCTCAGATCGTGGGTATTCCTTCGAAAGCAAAACAATCCTTGGATGGCTATGTGATTATTGTCGTTCTCTAAGTGTTACTTGAATGTATACAAATTCTAGAAATTGGGATTTTGCATGTCTTGCTTAAAAAATTGTAGATGAAGGATGGAAGGAAGTAAGGAAGAAAAAAAGGAAGTAAGTAAGTAAGAAAGAAAGAAAGAAAGAAAGAAAGAAAGAAAGGAAGGAAGGAAGGAAGGAAGGAAGGAAGAAAGAAAGGAAGGAAGGAAGGGAGGAAGGAAGAAAGATAAAAAGAAAGAAAGAAAGAATAAGAAGGAATTTGAATTGCAGAAGAGAAGAAAAAAGGAAGAAAGGAATAAAGAGCATTCATCTTCTCACTCATGAAGATAACCAAAAGAGCAAGTATTGCATTCTGTACAATTTCTATTTTTATTTACAGCGATTTTATCCAAAAAACTGACCAGTCGCGTGTGAATAATAATATAAAGGACATCGAGGAGCATATCCTGTCCAGACTTCAGCAAGACTTGCGTAATGAAAGCATTCAGCTAGAAGAAAAGTCTTGGAACCAAGTTCTAGATGATGGGGAGCGACCTGTCATTGTGTTTTGTGTCATATCTTCACGAATTGGCACAGACATCGAGAACGCCATGAGAGGAGTGCATGGTAAGATTTTTATAGCATTAAACTATAGTATTTTAGAATATTTCGTAGTTTAGCTCAAATAACTAACAGCAACAAGCTTAGTAGGTGACGCAGGATCATCATTCTGGATGATGTGAAAGCACAGTATTGGGACTAATAAAATGTATAATTACTTATTAGATAACAGCCCTGTCATCCTTGTATTGCTGCACTGTGCTCTTAGCATTTTGTTAAGAGACCGCAATTTGTTTGATGACGAACAACTTCTGGATCCCACAATGAAAAAAAGAATGGCAGGCATCGCTCACTTTGCATTCTCTGACCGTGAGGGACTGTACGACTGCAAACAGAACAGAGATGGTTTCAAGAAGTTGGGTTGCACTATCAATGTTTTGTTTAGCTAGAAACTACTTGTGTTATTGTTAAAGTGCACAGCCTCGTGCTTTTTTACACTGTCAGGTCAATGATTATATGGAGAGCCTCGCAAGCCTGAGTAAAAAAAGCACCTGTTCAGTTTGGAAATTGCAATTGATTGAACTCAAAACTCATAGCCACCGGTAAGGTTGAAAACGGAAAGTGGGGAAAAATGTAAGAAATATGACAAAAAACCCTCGAAAACCGAGACAATCAGAAATTTCCCGGACCAATCAGAAAATTTTGTCTACTGCCCTGTGAAAGTCAAGATGTTAAGATGGTTTTTGTCATGATGACTTAACTTTATTGCGGGGTTCCTGTGGTATTTGAGACTCCCGATCCCAAAGGATAATTATGCATTTGAGACTGATAACCACATCAGTAAAACGAATGCCATTTAACATTATTAAATATAACTCCATGATGGCTTGCTTTTGAGGCTGAAGGTTCTCCCTTTAATTGCATTTCTTCGTAGGTATCGGGCTCCCTGTGGTACAACGTTTGTTATCATTTCCGGTGCAATTTCCAAGAACAAGGTGTTGGTTTTTCCCAGAAATACTGAGCTTAAACATAAAGGTTTTTGACTTGTTTTTGAAACTGCGAGGCGAGTTTATTGATATATGATTGTGCTACGGTAAGTGTTGGTGGCTTAGTAAATAATAACTTAACTAAGCTAGTAGGAACGCCATTATTATGTTAAAGAATATCATCATGATACAGTTTGCAAGATGATACGTTAAATCAATCCATAGTAAATCGAAAATAATGTGCTCCTTAACTTAAATGCCTTCTAAGAAAGATTTTTTTATGCAAAGAGGAAGCAAATATACCAGCATAGGAAAGAGAATATCAAAATTGACAACAACAAACATTGGAAGTTGATTATCATATTCCACACAGATACATGAACATTGAAACACTTAAAATTATTGCATCATGAAGCTTCAGTATCAGAGAGGTAGGGTAGGTATTACCCCAAGCTAGTAGACCAAAAAATGGATAATGAGTAATACATTGGAATTAAATAATTAATGGGAAGAAAGTGTCTAGGTTTTGAAAGAATTCCATTTCCCTACAGACTTTACCCATTACATATTGGATATAATATTTCCAACTAAGATTTTCAACAGTCCTAAGTATTTAACATATGGTTTACAAGATAAAGTTCTTTTATTTAGGAATTTATTAATAGAATATGCCTTCTTTTGTCGTGGGTGAAAAAAAAAAACATAGTTAGATTTATTATGGCAAGCCGATCGTAGCAATATTCAATTCAGCTCGTTTATTCAACGTTCAACCATATTTATTCAACGTTCAACGATACGTCCCGTGATAGGCACATGGCGTGCGAAAAGGTCTTGTTGTTTTCCATATTTATTGGTAGCTAGAATTCCCAAATAGTTCGGTGAGTTTATATCGTTGGTAACTTTATAGCATTTGTAAACAACTGATTTAGGAGGTTTAAATATCATTTATGTAGAAAACCGCCATTCACCAACGCAGTGTTTTGTTGATTGTATAAGGTTATGCAATAAAGTTTAGTAAGATGAACAAGCAGGCGCGTTTTCGTCTAATGATTTCCGCACACGCAGCCCAAACAATGTTCCTGTGTATGGTTATAATAATAATAATAATAATTGACTTTATTGGATAAACACAATTACTAGCGAACCAGTAGTTTTCATTGTAGTCCATAGATTTATAAGGGAATGTATGGGAGTTATGATAAAGTCATGACAATAAAATGTTTTACTCAACAATTCGCCTCAAAACTTGCGACAGTTGTTGCTTTTACTTTGTTCATTCTTCTGGCAAAGTTTCAGTGCGATTTGAGGCCATTTAGTTTTTTTTTTTTTTTTTCAAAATCATCTCTCTACCTCGTTTGCTTATCTGTTTTTTAGTTTGTTTGAATTTGGTCTTTAAATTTAATAATTCACACTTTTTCATATCTCCACTCAGAAGATCAATCGCAGCCTTCCAAAACATTCCATAACAAAACCAAAAAACTGTCAACTGTGATCTTTGTCAATACAAAAGTTACTGTGAGACAGTACAAGTGTTAACATTTTTTATAGCGGAGCTCCCGCGCGGGCCGAAGGCCCGCGCGAGCGGAGCACCATACCTAAGAAAAAATGGTAAACTATCGAGTTGATTTTTCATGGATTGGCTGACGTCACTTCCGTCCGTCCGTCCGTCCGTCCGTCCGTCCGTCCGTCCGTCCGTCCGTCCGTCCGTCCGGGCGTGTACACAAGCATTCCGATTGGCTGGTTAGATTTTTTTTGGCGGGAATATCGACGCGTTGCAACATCCGGGTACACATAAAGAAAGGTAAATCCGGCTATTAAACTTTTGTAAAAAAAACGTTTTACACACGTATAGAAATACCGAAAGATAACAACACAAGCTTATATTTATATTTACTCTATTTACGATGGAACCCCTTTCCGAAATCGATATGTCGAAAGAAAGCTCAGAGGAGAATGAAGCCAAACAAGAAAGGCCAGAATCAAGAGTTTTTTCGAAAGAGGAAAAACTCTGGTGGCGTGAAAAAGGAAGGCAAAGACGAAGTACTCACCAAAGAAAAGCGGCAAGCAGAGAGAGAGATAGAGAACGCAAATCCAGGCGGGACTTCGATTATAAACAAGGAGAATATGATCGTGAAAGAAAAAGAAATATGAGGCAAAACTTGACGGATGAACAAAGAGAAAATGAACGTGAAATACAAAGGAATTTGAGTCAAAACTTCACGAATGAACAAAGAGAAAATGAGCGTGAAATACAAAGGAACTTGAAGCAGAACTACTAGCTAAGGCGACTCTCAAATGCACAGAAAAAAATCGCTTTAAGGCAAGTTATAGACCAAAGACAATTAAAAAACTTTCATGTATTCAAAGATGGATTAAGAAGTGTTCTTCAAGAATTCAGGTGTGTGGTTTAGCAAACAATCGTTTATTATTTTTTGACAAGCATTTTTTCTCGACGAATCGACAAATCATTCGCAAAGACTTTCCCTCAAAACTTTTAATATTTCTGTAGATAAGCTTAATTTATTTTAATGTTGGAGTAAATATAACATGAAGAGCATATTACAACAAATATTCGTCCTTTATTTAGCTTTGTAAATCTTTAGCAATGCGGTTAACGTTGTAAAACGTTGTTTTTAATCAACTATCGTATGTTTTTCGTTCAAGAAAGATTCGCCTCCTATCTCGGGTTCCCATCTTCAAAACAACGGAGACTTTCATTTAATACTTTTATTTCTACAGATAATTTAAGTATTGAATGAAATATAAATTTACACTGACCAAATATTCAACTGTTTATTAAGCTATTCGAGCAAGTCTGATTATAAAAATGAGCTTAAATTTGTGTTGTTGAGAGATGTTGTTGTAGAAAGACCTAGACTTTCACTTAAAAAAGCCGTAAAAAATATTCAAAAACATTTACAAACGCCAATTTACTGACAAAGAAATTCGTCATTTTGCATTGCCTTTTTGCATTGCTTTTATTTTCTATTTTGTCTCAGTTGTTCTTGTCAAGTTTAACTGAATGTAAACCGTCTCGTTTTGTAAAAGACGTAATTATTTAAAGTAAGCTTATATTTTGCTCCAAGTCTGTTTTTTTTGGTCTTGATTTGTCCTAAATCTCCAGATTTTCGATTTCAATGAAAGACATCCGAGGTAAATTTCACTGAACTTGATATTGTATTGGATTATCTGTAGTTATCTTTCATTTTTTTTTAAGTAAAAGAGATTCAAAGCCTAAGTTTTTTGGAAAAATTTGTCGAAAAATCTTCCAAGAGCAAAACTAGCCCCTGGGGGTGGTGGTGAGTTATGTACAAAATTCCTTAGTGTGAGAGTATGTACTCGCGCTAAACAAAACAACAAAAAAACAATGTAGTGCATTTCGATTTGATTTCACTGCATGGTTTTTATTATGGGAGAAATTATCTTCATCGCGAATAAAAAATAATTGAATATTTTTCCCCCTATCTTATTTTTAACTTTCAGTTTCATTCAAATTGTTCTCCCTGTGACTTCCGTATCGGGAGCTCCGCTTTTAGGCAGTGCCTAAATATATATATTACGCCGCATCTGCATGTTTTGGTTTTGACATGAACAACGATGTCTGAGGTCAAACTGAATTGTGATCTGTGATTTGACGGTTTTCTCAATCGGGAAACCCCCCATCCAGATGGCTCGAATTGAATATGCAAGTCGTCTGTATGTAAAGACAAAAGAATATGATATACAAAAACTACAAATATAAATCCATAGAAATGAATAAGTAATACAATTCACTGATAAATAACGCCCTTTATCTTAAATGTTTGCCTTCTTTTCCTAGACTCTAGTTTCGTTTTCGTCGTTTTGGTCAAAGAGAGATGACAGGAAATCATATATTCCACCAGCAGATTGTCGGTGAATCTTTGACCTCGTCGATGGATGATAATCGTCTAACGTATAAAGATTCTAGAAATTTACCCATTGAAAAGGTTTTTTTTTTTTCAGCATGAAGTGCTGTTTTGTTTCTAGACGTGATTGATTTAAAGCGCAAATGTTCGTTAGAGAAGAAAACATTATCAACGGACAGACAAGTTAAGTAAACCTCATACAGGACAATGGTTAATGCTAAAATAAGGCAACCAATATTATTGATGAGAGGTGTATAAATGAAAATGATGCGACCCTCCTTGGTACATAGCATGAATATGGTACATAAAGGCATTGTTGTTGGTGAGAGATGTATAGAAAATAATAATATGACCCACTTAAGGCCCTAGTATGAATTAAACAAAGTTCCTGTGAGTCATATGCAACTCGAGTATGTAATAATGGACTTTTTTATCGATTGTGATTTTTTCTTTTATAACCAGAAGAATCGTTATCAACCTAAACAATCGATAAATGATCGGGAGTACTTACACGGCCTGTTTTATTACATATATCATCATAAAGCATCTTATAATCACATTAAAGTAAAGTCCACTGAAATTCTTGTTCATGCTTTCATAACTTCAAAACTTGACAATTATAACTCTATTTTATTTGGCCTTCCGAAATACCTCATTAACCGTCTTCAATCTGTACAAAATGCATCTGCCCGCCTTGTAACTCTAACCAAGAAACGCGATCACATTACTCCTATTCTCATCAACCTGCACTGGCTTCCTATTGAATATCGAATAAAGTTTAAAATTCTCCTACTAACCTTCAAACCTCTATATGGCTCTGCTCCTATGTACATTCAAGAATTAATAAATAGATATTGTCCTGCTCGTAATCTCCGTTCGTCGTCTCAAGTATTGCTGTCTGTAAAACCGTATTATCTAAAGTGTTATGGTTATCGTTCATTCACTGTTGCCGCTCCTGTGTTGTGGAACTCTCTGCCTAATCCTATGAGGAACAATACCTCTCTTGAATCTTTTAAAACTGAACTTAAGACTTATTTATTTAAACTTGCTTATGATTTGTAATCTATGTTTGTATCGTATTTATTTATTATTTTTTACAGCGCCTAGAACTGGCTTGTGTAGGCGCTTTACAAGCCTCTTTATATTATTATTATTATCATTATTATTGTTATTATTATTATTATTATTATTATTATTATTATTATTATTATTATTAGCACAGCCGAAAATCATTATATCATTGTTTATTACGTAATCAGTTGTAGGCTACATAATTGAATATCTGAATAGAACTAATTTCTGTCTGTTAGGGTGCGGGTGTTCCAAGGCTAGAAGAGTGGGTATATTCTTTGAGATAAGGTTACTAATGTGTTACTGATTAAAAGTAGGAAAAACGGATATATGGCTGAGAGAGTACAGCATACAATCTTTATAGTTCTAATGGATTACAATGCACACTGCCACTGGTAGATGGCCGAGAGAGTAATGCATACAATCTTTATAGTTCTAATGGATTACAATGCACCCTGCCACTGGTAGATGTATGAAATAGTGCAGCCTACAATATTTTCAATCATAATGAATTACGATGCCACTGACAACTATCGACAGCTTGTATATTTTATGGACTGCAAATGGCAAGTAACAACGAAGCTTCCATGAGGGTATAATATTTTTTTTCTTTTATAAGAACAAATATAATATTGACCAGTATTTAAGTAGAAATGTGCATCAGGAGCAAAAAGAAATGAAGGGTGGTTCCAATCAGCTTTGAAGCTGTACTGCGGGACGGTTTAGCCACTTCAACATATGTAGGTTTAGCTGTAGTGCGGGACGGTTTGGCCAATTGAACATATGTGTGGTTAGTGTATTTGTACTTCGAGCATACGTCATCGTTAAACTGAAAACTATTCGGTGAAGTTGTATTAGAATTTTGCGTTTCTCTCTTCTTGCGCCTCGAGCGAAGACACTTTGTCTTCCAGAATGTTCCAACTGGAATGCTGAAGTAGACTTTGTGTGTTTCTAAGTTGAGAAACGATGGCACTGTTGTGAAACTGCAAGATGCATCTTCGTTGTATGGTTTGCCATGGCATTCCTTGTGCTGTGAATTTGGGCTGGTGGCTCTCACTTCGTAATAAGCTTCCACTCCGTGATGGTAAGGATTATTAAGGATGACGACGGTCGGGGATAGCAAGATTGGAAAATGAGGGACGGGATCATCATAATTGACAACGCGCCAGCTGTTGTTCACAAGCTTATCATGTTCCAAAGCGTAATCGTAATTTCCAACTCGAGGCATTCCGAAAGTGTATAATATGATATTCGTAGGAGAACCAACACGGTGATAGGCAAGCCAGGCACTTGCCATTGATGCCATCGCTCCACCAAGAGAATGTCCAGTCACCCAAACTTGATACGATGGGTAATCGGTAACGAGAGCTTTTACTTCCTCCTTTAAGCAAGTCCATAATTCCTCAAATCCTTTCTTCCAGTAGGACTGAACTTCGCCACCCAAAAACGATTCCTTAGGCGTAGTTAAAGCGCCTAAAAACACCTCAAACACTTGATCAGAATCCAAAGATCCGCGAAAAGCAACAGCAATAGCTTTCAGAGAATGAGAAACGGCAACATAGGCAGAGCATTCGTTACCAGAGCTGTCGCATTTTCTTGTGACAACAATTCGAAGCTGAAACATGGCAGATGATAGAGAATTATTTAGACATCCCTGAGGATCTACCGGGTCATACGCTGCCGCTGACAGAAGTAACATCTTCATGGATAACTCTGGCTTGTATCGAGATAGTGTGTTGTCGCAATGTGATTCCTCGACTATGTTTTCAGCTCTCTTGCATGGGTTTGTGAAAATGGCGCCCGGGATATGGCAATCGCCATCTCTCTTGCACCATCTACAATTAATACTTGATTTAACGCAGTCTTTGCAATTGTTGCCATCACAAACTAACTCAACGGCGGCGGGAAGTTCCAGAAGGATCAAGAAGTATAAAACAGCAGTACAGAACATTCTTTCCGATTGTGTTCGAAATAAGAAGTGATACTTCTGTTAGCAAAGACGCCGAAATGAAAGCTTTTATTTCTGAGAAATGTACTGTTTAACCATAAATAGACAAAGGACGCGGTCACTTTTTAAAAACATTTTTCCGAGAAACATATTTCTGAGAATTACACAGGGTACCCAGTTAATGACTCGAATACTCTTTGTTACTAAAATGCAACCGATTTTTGTGAAGGTTGATCGTCCGGGTGAGTATCGTCTTGAGAAAGACAGTCGTTTGTGGCGACTGACGTTTCGACAACCCGAGCGAAATTCATCTTCAGAGTCCAGTGGGAAAACTATGAAAGACAGTCGATGGTATTTATACATCTCATGACTACAATTAAAAAGGCAATCACATTTCACAACAAATTAATAACACCTTGATAACACTCCTCAAGCCATAAATTTATTCAAAGTATTGACAGTAGAATTTACTCTTGCATTTATCTGTTTGATTTTTTTTTCCCTCAAGCTGGATTTGATCGTTCAATTTTGTCTTCAAGCTCAAAAAGATACAACTTCATCTGTTTTGGTTTCGATATGACCCGCAATGTCTGAAATGAAAACTGCTATCTATAATTGATCAGTTTTCTTCCTCGGGGAATTCCCTTCAAGAAGGCTCGATTCGAATATGCAAATCATTCGTAGTTAACTCAGTAACGTAAATCAACTTGAAATAAAAAGTCTACAAACTTATTTATATTCAATTACAAAAGAGTAAGCATTATAATACATAAATAATGCCCTTTATGTTCATATAGGTATCGATTTTCTCGCCTTCTTAGGCCTACAATCTAGTTTTGTTTGATTTTTGTCCTTTTTCGCCAGGAATAGAAATCCAGCAGATCGATGCACCTCAGTGATCAGGCTTCGTCTATGAATAATAATCGTACCTCTAACAAAAATTTTAGAAATCTCTCTCTTACGAAACGAATCTGTTAAATTGCATTTGTATTTTGAAACGTTTTTACCATAAATTCATTTCTAGCTTTGGTTTATGAATAATACACACTGTCATTGGCGGAAGATATACTGGTTAATTGTGGTAGTCAGTAGCGGTAGTTGGTGTTTACAAACATTAGCATTTGCCAACCATTATTATATCACAATAGTTCTTGAATTGCCAAGTTCATTTCTTTCATCTGCAAATCGATCTATGGTTGGCTGGTAAGGACAATAGCGTCGGTCAGAAGGAACAAACATTATTCAGAAGTTTATTAATATGATTGTATTTTATTTACGAATCCTTTATTACAATAGCTTCCAATAACACAATGTAGTACTTAGCTGACTTAGACATCTTCGTGTGCTGTATTGTCTTGGAATTACGTGTTTTTGTATGAAAAGATATATTGGGTTGATAAACATCGTTCCCGCTTCTAGGAATCAGTAAGAGCACACTATTAGTCATCAGTGCCTGAGTTTGATTGTTTTCCTGTCTCGAAATGGAGAAGAATGTGTTACAGAAATCGTTTACCTTGAATGATAACGACAAAGATTTCAAGACTAAAACATATCAATATGTCTGTGCTCTACTGAATAGCGGTGGCGGTACACTGATACTGAACACCAAAAAGACGACCGATGAAATCATCCGTCCGATTGAGCAGCGTTTTCAGAATCTTATAACTACGTTGGGCATCACCAATAAACTAAGCCGAATTTCCAGTGACACATGCGACCAAATTATTTTGGAAGTCAAAGGACATGACGCTTTATGTACGATGAATTACAACCTCTACTTACCAACCGAGACTCAAGTGATGCTGGTATGTTCTCTCGAGGTTAGTACCGTGAAGGAGATATTAAACATTCACAGAATCGTTGATGTTACTGAAACAGATAAAAGTGTTCCAACTACATTTATTTTCGGCCGGGATATCGGCATAAAAGAATCAAAGACAGTGCAATTCAAAAAGCTTAACTCGAATAAGTTAGGAAGCACAGATCTTGCCAGCCGACTTAAAAACAACAAGTTGACTCAATACGTCTCTGCATTCGCTAATCATTGCGGGGGTCGTCTGTACTGTGGTGTTCGAGATGACGGAATAGTCGAGGGGCAGAAAGTAATGGACGAAGAAAAAGAAGACTTGATTAAGAAAGTCAGTGAGTGTATAAACGAGATGATATGGCCTGATTATTGTGGTGAGCCAAAAAGGGGAAGACATGGGCAGTGGGATATCTCTTTCGAGCCTGTGACAGACGACGAAGGTAACCCGATCCGATTAACATTTGTTATCGTGATATTTGTAGCTGCTTGTCAAGGAGGAGTATTCTGTAGTGAACCAGAGAGTTACCACATTGTTGATGACACAGCCAAGAAAATGAAATTTGCGGAGTGGAAAAGAAGATTTTTTTATCCGATCACAGAGCGAAACACTAAGATAGTTCCTACAGTGTCACGGATTTGTTGGAGTTCGCCGAAATTAAGGCTATATTGTGACGAACTTGATGGAGAACTGCTGAGAGAAGTAAATAACGGAAAATGGGATAAATTTAATCGACATCTTGCAGAGTTGCAGAAAGGCGATAACAAGGGTGTCGAGAAGCGATTGGTTGTCTTATCAAAGCGGTATTTGTTTCATTACAGAAAGAGCCAGTACGAGGAGGCACAAGTTTGTTTCACAGAGTTTGATAATCTCTTATCGAAATCAAAGATGTCATAATATTCGATGTTAGGAGAAGCCTTATACTTTCGGCAATGGAACGATCGCGTGGCAATCACAAAGAAAGTTACGAAATTGCAAGGGATTGTTTATTTAAAGTCGAACAGCTTGCTCCAAGTATTTTGACTGCAGAATTTTACGTGCACTTTGCTACCATGCTCACGATCATCGAAAGCAACAAGGACCTAAAAGACTTGCTGAAGAAGGACCTACAAAAACATTACGATTTCAAAAACGAAGCCCTCTTATTCTACAATAAAGCACTCCGACATCTGGAAAAAGCCGATTACGTTCCAGAATCAAAAACTGATATGCAACAAAAAACTTTTATCAACAAGGCTATTTTGAGATTAGGTTGTTCGCTTTCTGGTGATGTCGTAGATGATTTGGTCACTGAAGAGGACATTAAAGAAGCAGTCGCATGCTTAAAAGAAGCAAGTGATTTGGAGATAGATTCCGGTTCAATGAATGGTTTTCGTAGTTGCCAACATAGCTTTGCGAAATCCAGCCTTTCCTATCGGAGGTCTCAAGCTCAAAAAACGCTAAAGAAACGCATTGATATTCTTGATCATGCTATAGATGAAGCTGAAGAAGCTGAGGATCGTGCTAATAAACACCATTTTGATGAATTATCACGTTATGCTAGACAGCACGCACGAGTGTTCAACTTGTTCAAGGATGGAACTAGATAAACTATATAACACTGGATTAATAATAAGGTAAATATCTAGTAAATGTCATGATCAAAATTTGCTCATGTTTGTTAAACTTTGTTTAAAAGCAAAAAATAAAACTAAACAGAATTACTAAAAAAAAAACTTAAAAACTTAACTTAAAACTTAAGTTAAACAATGTTAACTTTAATATAGTAGCAAAGATGGCAACATTGCTAACTCATGGTGAGTTTTCCAAAGTACCATTTACAACTCGTCTTTTGATTGCGAACACTTTTTAAAGCAAAGGTCTTATCTATTTAGTTCTAATCCAGATCCAAGTACTATACATCCGTAAAAAAAGATAAAATACTAACAACATTAAGAGACGGAAACTTTTGATTTAAATGTGTTTGACATTGCTAGACTATTTTATGGAAAAATAAATAGAATAAATAAATCACTTTATTTAGGTGTCTAGTCGTTCTATCGCTTTCGCACTAATTGGGGACACTTTCGCTCACACGCACTACCACTACATTTAATATTCTATGCACACAGCGCTCGACTCATGCACATGTTGATTTTTACGGAGGGAGAAAACCGGAGAATATCCTCGTAGTATAGGAGAGGACAACACATCAAACAAACTCAATTCACATGGTGGCGACCGCAGGGCTCGAACCAGCGACCCGACCCGTTGGACTCACAGCGGTGAAAGACGACTACCCAATAATGCTAATGTATTTTTTTTTGTTAATGTAACTTTTTTTTTTAGTCCTGATGATCTATGATATCAATTTTTCTTTCTGTTAGCTTACTGAATTGTAAAGCCCTATATAATGTGTATATATAGCGCTATATAAATGTAATACTTATTATTATCATGATCACCATATATATGAGTATTGGGAAAACAAGAATATATTTGCAGGATACATTATACATTGTTTTCAAGAATCAAGTAATCATGAGAGATTTTCTAATGATGTGTGCAGTTCCCAGGAGAGCGATATTCTGTACTTCTGCGATAGAGATATGTCCCCTCTTAAATGGTTGACATTTACCTCTGTGCCCCAATGACAATAGGTATGGTTTTTGTTTCCATACAGGCCCACATTTTGTTAATTTCTATTTCTAGTCGATCTTTGTACTTAGAGAGCTTTTCTACTTGTTTTAGGGGCACATTTAGTTCTGCTGGGACTAACACGTCTATCAAGGAACATCGTTTCTCTACCTTGTTCTTCACCATAATGTCGGGTCTATTAGCTGTGACGGTTCTGTCCATAAGTACATGCATGTTCCATAGGATTGTTGCTGTGTCGTTGTCCATTACTTTTTCAGGTTCGTGTTCTTAACCATTTTATGCAGAAGGTTAATACATATTGCTTGCAAATATAACATCATCATCATCACCATCATCATTATATTTATTGTTATTATTATTATATAAATTTTTCAGCGATTTTGTAAGTGATTTTTTAGTCTTAATTTACGTAAAACCCAAAGCAAGTTCTACATGGGGCTGAAGTCATTACCTGGTAGGTCTTGAATTTTGCTAATGTAGTAATCGGACACAGTGCCCATCCCGAATTTTGACAGGCTCCAGGTAAACCAAGTCCTCAGTCAAAAAAGGCTTCTGGACAGAATTTTCATACGATTAATAATTCATAACGGAGTTGAAACGTGTATCACTATAACCAATATATGCTACAAAATATTCAGAAATGTAAATTAGGAGTTTTGATTACTGAATCTGAAACTTCAAATCAAACATTTGTAATATATGCCTGTAATTTAGTTTTGGGAGTTTTTGAAGCAAGAGGGTGTTATTAACTAGAAAAAAAAATGTCAAGATAAAGTTTAATATTTAGAAGCATCACAACGAAAGAAATGTATGGCTGTTTCATGTTTTAACTCCTTATGAGTTTCTGGATTAATGCTAACGATCAGACCTTGAGGGATATATTCGTTCCCTCTACTATTTTAAAAAGAAAAGAAAAGAAAGGAAAAGAAAAAATAGGAAAGACATTAAAAAGAAAAGGAAAAAAAGGAAAGGAAAAGAAAAATGGGAAAGAAATAAAAAGAAAAGGAAAGGAAAGGAAAGGAAAGTGAAAAAAATGGACAATATGGATGAAAAATCAAATAACCAAGGGCTAAAGAGAATCGCCTTCCCTTACATTTCTCGATGCGGCCTAAAGTTTGAAAGTTTTAAAATGATTCAATGAAATTGAAATTTTGACATCTTGTTGCCTATATATTTCAGTCAATGTTGACTAAATTTAGAAAATTTTCATCGAGTAGATTAGAATTTATGAGCATGTTAATTAACATAACACTATAGTCCAAAAAATACGGCTCATAGCCAAGTTAAGTCGACCTATTATTATGAAATATCGAATGTTACGATTTCAATACAATTTTACCCAATATTCCAAAAGTGATTTACCAACGTCTTTAGATAGAATTAGGAACTCAAAACTGAGAAAATACTGAGTTTTTGTTTTGCTTTTGCAATTGTTTCATACTTTAAAACTTCAATATGAAATTTCTCAAAAATGCTCATATATATTTTCTTCAAATTTTCTGTACCTTGAACAAATTACTTATCCTCCAATATCTAAAGAGCAATTTAAGAACCTAGATCAAAAAGTGGAGAAAATAGGCATTGAAGTAAACCCACCAACGCTTAACAGCAATCTTATATTAATTCCGATTTCAGTAAAAACATGCTCATTCGAAAATTTCATCTTCCATTTGAAATCTCTAAAAAAATTAGTATTGAATTGTTTGCTTCCGAGTATTTGCGATTTGAAGTTGCATGGTATCGCGCGGATAAAACCCAGTGGAGCCATCTTAAGGCGCTATTAGCAGCCGTGCTGCTTACAAATCATTAGTGATTTGTTAGTACATTAGTGTTATGCCTCCAGATAGGGATAGGGAGAACAAACCGGTTGACAATCCCCTACTCTTATACAACAGGGTGACAGCCTCGAACACCAAATATTTACCGTTGACCACTAAATCCTTTTATCTAAATTAAACTATCATGGTATATATGGCAATTATTTTAAATAGTTTCAGTCGTTCTTACAAAATTGCTCACAACAATGTTCGGTGAATGGGTCGTTATCTAACAGTTGCTCATTAACATGCGGTGTCCCGCACGGGACCATCCTCGCTTCACTATTGTTTTTGTTATACATCAACGATCTCCCAAATTGTTTATCGAATTGTGAACCAAGGATGCGGCTGATGACACGCATCTCATATGCTAGTAGCAACCTAGAAGACGTCCAATTTTGTCTGAATGAGGACTTAGCAAATGTTTTCAACTGGCTACAAGCGAATAAACTCACATTGAATATAACTAAAACCGAATTTATGCTAATAAGTTCAAGGCAGAAGCTGAGTACTCTCACAGCTTCACTGAATAGCGCAGCGCGCTGATTCTAAAATTATCTTAAAGATTCGGACAAACATTGCATTCTGTTTAACCGGTACGAGGATTATACGGACCGATTTTACTACTTTTACTTAATGTTACAATAATAACCCATGTAAACTAAGATCAACTGCGATCGTCTGTGAAAATTATCTGCTGAAAGTGAACTTTGTCTTCGTTTTTATGACGCCACGGTTGCGCTGCCCTATTACAATGAACGGTACTCAAGTGAAATAAGATACAACTACAAAATCGCTTGGTGTGATAATTGACGATAAACTAGATTCGCATAGTCACATCGATAAATTTGAAAGAAGATAGTCTCTGGTATCTGGGCCATAAAGCGAGTGAGGCACCTGATCTCAGAACCAACTTTACATCCTTTTATACCAAGCTTTAGTTAAACCTCACTTTGACCACTGTGATTTTGTTTGTGGGAGCTGCGAGGTAACGTTACGAGACAAACTGCAAAAACTGCAAAATAGAGCAGCCGTTGTTTTGACATTTTCCAATTATGATGCTGATGCAACTGAACTATTTGAGATTCTAAGGTGGAAAAATCTTGACCGCCAGCAACAAATCCATAAAGCCACAATGGTTGTTAAATGTTTACAAGTGATAGCTCCTGAATATCGAAACTCAACATTTTCTCGGCGTGACTCTGCTTACAACCTCAGGGACTCATAAAATTAATTCAATGTGCCTTTGCCACGCACTAATTATTTACTTTTTTCTGTGTTAGCTGATGAATTTGTTCGTGCTTAAATATATATTATCTATCTATCTTCTGTTGGTTAGGAAGGCGTTAAGTCCTTGACAGAGAAGACTTAAAGGTCTAACCATTTGCAGATGTAATTACAAAGGCAGCAACTTCTCCTCAGTTATTTTAAGACCATGAGTGTTGGTCCGGCCGAGGCTTGAACCACGACTTCCCGCACAACAGACCGACGCTCTTACCAACTGAGCTACCGAGTGGCGGTATATAGGAGTAATAAATTTTGCGTTCGGTGTGTGTAATGAAATAGAGAGAATAAGAGAAAAACATCTAATGCTCTTGGTGGGAATCCAACCCACGTCTTTAGTATTCTAGTCCAATGTGTTAACCACTACACTACAAGGACCAACCAAGGGTACTCATGAGGATCCCAGAGCGATTCCCGCCAAGGGCATTTGATATTTTTCTCTTATTCTCTCTATTTCATTATACACACCGAGCGCATAATTTATTACTTCTATACTATGTCCATCCTTTGCGTACATATTTACGGTGTTCGACTTACCTATAGAGAAAAAAATATCGCTCTGGGATCCTCACGAGTACCCTACATATTCCGGCTGCGCTACCAGCGTGGTTGGTCCTTGTAGTGTAGTGGTTAACACATTGTACTGGAATACCTAAGATTCCCACCAAGGCCATTTGCCGATGTCAATTTAATGACAAAAGTGCAAATTATGATGAATTACTTAAACGGGCCAAATTGCCAACTCTCTTAATAGGCGTCTACAAGACATTTCGGTGCTAATGTATAAAGTGAAGAACAAATATGTTCCAGATTACATAGTTAATATTTTCCAGAGTCAATCAAATACTTATAATTTACGTAATTCAGATTTTTGTATTCCAAGTTTTAATACAGTTAGATATGGGAAGCATTCGATAAGATATTTAGGACCATTTTTATGGAGTAAAATTAGTAAGGAGTTACGGAATAAACCTTTCGTACTGCTATAAGAGCAGTTGATTTCTCGGGATTGCTGGATGGATCCTGCCGGTGCATAGCATGCTCAACCTAGAGTTGGTTGAGCAAGCTGTACACTTTGGTGGCATGTTTTTTCCCCCTTTTGTCTGGTAATCTATCCAGAGACCAGTTGTTCTAAAATGTTTTACATAACATATATTTTTATATATATTTAGTCTTACCAAATTCAACATAACACATTTTTATATATTTTAGTGTATATTTGTATATATATATATATATTTATTCATTTATTTATTTTTTATTTTTTATTTATTGTTTCTTTAAAGTGTCCCCAATTAGCTTACTATTTTAGCTCAATAACTTGACACTCTTAATAAAGTTTATCTATCTATTCCCGCCAAGGCCATTTTATATTTTTCACTTATTCTCTCTAATAAAATCATTAGCCAAGCTTTGAGTAGGGGTGACGTACTATTCAAAGCATAAGTCATTCTCAGTTTTTCTTCTCCACGTTTGTGCCATCTCACGTTCAAGTGTGCAGTACGACATGTGCAGGAAGTAATCACATGACTATTACTGGATGGAAAATCAAAATAGGCTTCCTTTCTAGATTATACTAATGCATATCCAAAACCTTCTTTTTTTTACTTCTTTTTTAATAATGAGATACTTTCGATTTCAAAATATGAAGCAATTCAAAAGTTGATTTATAAGGGACCTTTGGCTTAACTAGTTATCCAAGTGATAAAACAGCAAATGACTGTTTATTGCAGGTGAGTTTATGCATCTCCGCGTTAATTAACAAATAGACATGTTTTTTTATGTGTCTGTCCTCATCGTCATTGCATTGCCAAAGAAGTGTCGGCTACGAAATTTATCGTCAATAAGAGGACAGACACATAAAAAACTGATGTAAATTTGTTTTTTTACAATAGCAAAAATGAAAAAAACCTCGTTTTTAGTGTTCAAAACAATCAAAAGAAAGATTTGGTTGATGACACTGGTTGATGTCAGCTTTATCTGTCTCTCCTCTTATTGATATAATATAACCAATGAATAATTAAAATCAGTGCGAGAAATCCCAGCGAGGTCGGAAATTAATTTTTCCGAATTTAATTCCAAGGGCTTTCGCTAGAAATAACCTCGTTCCCAAGCACTATAACTTACTTCTATAACTTCAGCGCGAGAAATTGTTAAGTTATTGTACAAGGTTTTTCGTGAGAAAGTTTGTAAAAGGTGAAATGAAATCGCGGGAAATGATCATCTACCGTTTGCGTTAAGAAGACAACCTGTATGTTAGTAATATTCACTCACGTATTCCATTAAGGCTTAAATGAGATTTAGACATTTACCAACTTCCTTCGTCGCGTTTACGTTTGTAGCTACATGGCTTTAGTAGCATCCGTCATTATAGTAGTAATGGCTGTGTTTTTAGACATTTACCAACTTCCTTCGTCGCTCTTAATTAAAAACGTTTACGTCTGTAGCTACATGGCTTTAGTAGCATCCGTCATTATAGTAGTAATGACTGTGTTTTGACTATTGTAAATAGATTATATATATAGTCCAAAAAATGTATGTTGAAATATATGAGTAAATAAAGGCAAAAAGATAAAGAAAGTAAAGGAAGGTGGGTGATCTGGAAATCGTCCGTAGATTAAACTGAACATCATTTGCATTTCCTGCATGCAATCTTGTGAAGTAATCATATTTATACTTTTTATACTGCTCAAGAAAAAAAGAAGATCCTTCAAACTGATGACCGGTCCCTATAAAATCAGATAATTTCATGGTCTTGCATGATCGAAAAGAGTGTATTTGTTCAATAAGCCAGTTACCTGTTCACAGTTTAAAAATCCTACGTTTTCAGTGCGCATGCAATTTTATCCCGAATTTCTCACCTTTTAATTTTCTAGACCTTCTTTTGTTCTTAATTAAACAAAAGAAGGTGAGAAAATTGGGACAAAATCGCATGCAACTATGAAAGATTTTCAGAATTGTTTCAATTGATTCTATGACTACAACGGGTAAACGGCAGCAAGCAATAACAGCATCAATTAGCATTATTAGCAGCAACATAAACAAGTTGACGAGTATCCATCGTATGTGTACACCTACTTGCAAGAACGTCCTTGTCATACGAAAATAGAACATTTATAGTGATTTTATAGTGGGATAGGAATTATATTAAAAAACAAAAGAAGATCACTGAAGCTGAACCCTTTTCTTTTGTCTTTTAATGTATTCCATTCTCACTAAACTGCTAATGTTCTTCTTCGTGTGACCACGTTCTTGTAAGTAGGTTTAAACAATATATTCTGTTTGATGCATTCCAAATGTCTTCGTGCTGTTTTAAAGACACGTTCAAATTTGAATTTGGATATTCCGTATTTTTCTGCTAGATTATCTAGTTCTTGTTCATCATATGTTTTCACAGTTTCGTCGGCGTGAAAATTTGCCATAAGGCAAAGTGATATTTTCCGGCTTTTCATATTCTTAACTTCCTACTCGGCTTTCCAGTTTTTTTGTTCTTTGTTGCTAATTTGTTTTCTCTTTATTTTACTTTCGACCTTTTCATCATTTCTATCAATTATCAGAATCAGATTCTTCGAACTGCTTTTCAAAATTAAACCTGCTCTTTGTAGTTGAAAGTATATGCTTTTCCATTCCATTTCCGAGCGCTTAATCTCTTTCTCTTTTTCGTGCCCATCTTCACATCTTCAATCTTCTTTCTATTTCTTAACTTTTTATTATTGCATTATTGCGTGTGTTAAAAGCTCGAGACTTTCTTGTATCCATAGTTTCTCCTTTTCCTGTCCCTTTTCATACCTTCGTTATCATTTTTTTTCCTTTCATTTTTTCTTCAATTTTAATATGGTTGTTCTATGATGACGTTTTTTTCGTTTTCAATTGCCTCGGAAATAATTCAGCTTGCATTTCTTTTTCAACAGATCTCGATGGCGTTAGTTGGTGTACTTACAAGTACTAGTTGTTCGCGGTCTGTCAGCAGTCATTCGCTCTGAACAAGCAGCTTAACTAGAAGCAATCGCATACAAGGTAAACCTTAAAATTAGTTAAAGGAATTAATGTTATAACCGAGATAAAATGCCTAGCCTTTTACAATTTGTTGGGAAATTATTATCGGCCAGAGTGTCTCATATCGAGTTTGATATTCGATTGCTGTGTACAGTTTAATGACTATGTACTTTTGATATATTGAATAACCGTTCTTGATGAATGCTTGGTCGAGAAGATGATATAAAATCTAACCAAATCACGATAAAAGATATAAAAAAAGTAGTTTAGTTTGTTAGATGCAGGAAAGAGATCTCAAAACGCGAAGAGTTGCGTTTTGTCTGAGCGTCTAGCTGTAATTAAAATTCGGTAATCGGGCAGCAGTCTTCCGAAAAATGGAATAATGACTCTGCAGTTGCCCAATACAACCACTTTGGCAAATAATTTTTGAAAATAGCTTTTCAAAGTTCAAATATTCTCGCCTTGACAATAAAGGGTTTTCTGTCGAGGTTGCAGGAACATTTTTTATTTTTTAATTTAAGCCGCTAATTTTGCCATATCGCCGTTTGCCGGACAGTTGGAAGAAGCAATCGTTATTTTTCATAGAATCGCATCTAAACAGCCAAGTATTTCCTGACATTTTTATTTATCCTATAGTATGACAGCAATTTGCTTTAATTTTCAAAATTCTATAACTTTTTGAAAATTCATTTTGAAATTTTTCAGTGAACAGGAAATGAAACTAGTACACCTTGATGGAACTGAGAAAAAGAGCAAATATTTCCATATGAAAAGGTATGACCTACATATATCAGTTTTACAGAAATTTTTCTTCATTCCGAAAAGTTGAACCTCCATAATGACTGTATCAAATTATCTTCTTTACCCGTTGAAATATTTTCCTGGCAAAGTGATAATGTGTCTAAAATGTTGAGCTTAAGAGTCATTAAACAGCCTGCGGTAAGGTCATTTTCGGTATATATAATAATATCTGATCTTGAAAGCATAAGGATTCAAAATGACTTTATCTCAATATATATAACGGCATGTCAAATCTCATACCAGGAGAATCTGTAACATTGTCTTTTTCAAAAAACTACGGGCGTTAAGTTGCAAAATAAATAAATCTATTTATAAAGTAAGTATTTTTTTTATTATTTTAAAAAGCCTGATTCGGTTACATCAAAGGTAACAACCAACTTCTTGATAAACAACAGATAATTTAAACCGTGCGCATATTTTCCAACAATTATATATTGCCGTCCACCATTTTATTCTTGCCCTAATCGTGCAATTCTCATATTGATTTTCAAGAGTGCAATTGAATATTTACTTACTAATTAGAAAAAAAAACTGAAATTTTGTTCACACCGTTGTAAAAAAAAAAAAAAAAATTGTCTCAAATAACATATACCTATTTCAAGAAACGTTGTCAACGCCAAAGGCGATAGGTTATTCCGACATGGAAATGGTTTCGTTGAATATAAAGAACAACGAATCAGTCCTCAACAGTGTAAGGTCCATGTTCTGGACGAGAATAGGAAAACGGGTACATTTTGATTCGTACAAAGAAAGGGGCAGCACCATCTACCGCATGTAATAGTAGAACTTACCCATTCATGATTGAAAACCAGTAATTGGATAAATAAACATCGACGATTTTTCGAAACCGTTGGCCAAATGTTCAATATTTACATACATTCTCTCTTGACAAAAAAAAAGTAGAAAAACAAAACCCACATTATAGCACTTGCCCAGAATTACTACTTATATTGTTAATGTATTAATTATAATTGTCATATTTATATAGTTTTTAATTATTAGACCACACAGCTCCCAGGAAGAGCATACAATGTATGATGAGATACTGTGTATAAATAAAGTTTATGTATGTATGTATGTATGTAATATTTCTAAATCGAAGTTTGCGTCTTTACCAAAAGCATTTTTATGCCCAACAAAAAATATAAAACTAAGCGTCAAGACATAATAAGTATTTTAACCATTCATGAAAGATCTTAATAAAGGCTGAGTTAGGGTTGTTCAATAAATACATTGTAGTTCGAGTCCCGGTGGCGAACAATTACTTCCTAAGCTACTTTATCCTATTTTATTATATCCAATTCTAAGCTGTAATTATTGCCTCTAGCTTCACCTCAGTGCTTATATTTAGTGCAAATATAAATTTTCATTCCCATTTTATGAAGAAAAAAATGAAAGAGAAACAAAAAAAGTTTGCTTTTTGTCCGTAACATATTTTAAAAACGCCATGCAGCCAAAAGCCATTAGCAATACTGCACTTGATAATACCGAAAGGAAACTTATTTTAGAAACAAGGCAAGTTAATTATCGCCAATACACGGAAGTCTAGGTTAGTTGTTTGATTGTTAACTGTTGCTTAATGATAACCTCTATTTCGCCTGCGTTTGTTTTATAATAATAATAATATTTTATTTGTTGGAATAGGCTGATTATTCTGGCTGCTTACAATGAAGTGGGCCTTCTTTCACTCACGCTCACTTCCACCACATTTATTACTTTGTGCACACAACACTCGACTCACGTGTTGAGGGACAAAGCCGGAGAACACGGAAAAAACCTCTTGTGGCACAGGATAGAACAACACATCAAACAAACTCAATTCACAGGTAGCGAGCGCAGGGCTCGGACCAGCGACCCGACTCGTTGGACCCACAGCATTCTTGCTATTTTTAACAGCAATTTTAAATTGTGAGTGACATTTAGTGATTTCCTGGCAGTTTGTTTTAGAAGTTATTAAATTTCTGACCAATCACAATCATTGAAAATCACATAGCATAAAAAATTCATTGTCGAAACGCGTAGATGCACCTGGAAACAAGTTAGGGGAAGGTGTCTGTTTTGGTGTTGGTATATGAATATGATTTAGCAATTATTCGCCGAATGAATAAATATCGAGAGAATAAAGGAGAATATTTACCTAGACGCGATATATACCGAGACATATTCAATGAGCCTGAGGTGAATAATTGTTTTAGCATATACCAACTTGTGTACAGAGTAACTTATTTTTATATACAATAATTCAATAAAAACAAACAAACAGAAACTTTTAGTTTGCTTGACAAATTCATGCAAAACTTTTGGCAAAACTTTAAAGACGTACTTCGTTGCCTTTTTAATAATAATTATAAAATAATTATTATTATTATAAAATAATAATAATAATAATAAAATCACTTTATTGACAATAATAATTTCTATAATAAAAAAGTTTCTATAATTATTTAAAAAAAAGAGAGATTATGAATATAAAATAACAAATATATATAATTATTACTTATTTATCTATGAAAACATATTTGTAAGTAATGTTTATAGAATGAGTGACCGTGTTTTATCGGCAAATAAAGACCCGAGCCGGAGGCGAGGATCTTTATAGCCGATAAGACACGGGCACTCATTCTATAACCGACTTCTAAAACTCATTAATATTGTTTAAAAATATTTAAGTTATTTTTCCATGTTTTAATGATTATCCTAAAACCATGTTTTAATGATTATCCTTTTTTTCCATGTTTTAATGATTATCCTAAAAGTTTACGTAAGAGAACCAGAGTTACTGCAAATATGCCAATATTGAGAGTATTCCCTTGTGGTAGAAAAGGACTTCTAAGGGGTACTAATGTACCACAATAGCACAAAAAAAAATTGTTTGCCAAGTTTGTATCAATTAGCAAATTATTCAGTTCTTGTTGGTTTCGAAATAGTCCGCAAAATGAGTAGATTCAGGAAACCTAAGACTGAGAAGGAAGAACAGGACTGCATAGAAGCTGGAATTCCTTCAAGTACCAAGTATTCTACCAAATGGGCTGCTAAAATTTTCAATGAATGGCGGGAAAGTAGACAAAATCAGGATGTTATGAGTGTAAAAAGCAGCTTGAAATTCTGCAACAAAGAAGATTACCAAGATCTCAAACCAGACTTGAGAGCATGAATGCAGAATCGCTGAACTTTTGGCTCATTAAGTTCGTGCAAGAAGTGGCCAAAGTGGATGGGCAACCATATCCGCCTAAATCTTTGTATGCCATATACTTGTGGAATTAATCGCTATTTAGCCACGACTAGACCAGAAGATGGATTAAACATTCTGGACAAAGGTGATAAAAGGTAGGTTCTGATGAATTGATTATGATAAATTTAAATTTTTCATTAGGGTCATATAATTGAATTATCTTTGATAAATTTCAGGTTTTCCCTTTTTCGAAAAGTTCTCGATTGTGAAATGAAGGATGGCACTAGGATGGGTAATGCTACAAAGTACAAGAAGGAAGACAGAGAGGAAGTTACAGAAGAAGATGAGGAGACAATGTGGACTAAAGGACTTTTAGGCAGCTCAACAGCTAAGTCTCTTTTGCATACCATATACTATTATAACGGTAAACTTTTTGGGTTGAGAGCCCAAGACCATAGAAATTTGCTAACAAGTAATTTTAGAATATCGAATAATACGATTGTTTTTGATGAAAGTCGAAATAAGACTTCCCATGGGGGTTTGAAAGACCTAAAATATAATCCTCGAATAGTCAAACATGTTTGCCATAATATAGGGTCAGAAAAACATCCCAGATGTTTAGTAGCTCTCTACAAAATATACATCGGAAAAGTCAATTTCGCTGAACAAGTAGGGGCGTTCTACCTCAAACCTCATAGAAATTTGTCTCTTTTTGAGTATGAGAAAAGCCCTGTTGGTATTAACACCCTGAAGAAGATTCTTCCGGAAGAATTATGTGTCAAGGCAGGCTTAAAGAGAAAAACTTCCCACTCATTAAGAGTAACTTGCGCTACTAAGCTATTCCAAAGTGGTGTTGAGGAAAAAATCATAAGAGAAAGAACTGGGAATAGATCTAATGCCCTTTTACGCTACGAAAGACCATCAGAGAAACAGTTCATTAAGGCTAGCTCGGTCTTAGGGCCTTTAGGTTTCCAGAGCAATTCCTGCACTAATACTTTATCTCGTGACTTAGGATTGTTTGAGGATTTAAATAAGTATATTGTGGATGACAAACAAGATGAAATTAAAGATAAAACGTTAGCTTTAATCGATTTGCATCGCAAGCTTCTGCTACTTCAATTACAGCCCAATCAAATTCTGAAGATTTGGGCATAGAAATGCCTTTGTTCGACTTCGACTTAATGCTTGAATTAGATCAGTATCTTAGTGAAAATCTAGAATACGAAGTTTCTGATGAATTACTAGCAGCTATGTATTTACCAGAGCCAAAACGGCCAGGTGTAGCTAGGGCGCCGGTGTTTAATAATTGTTCTTTCACCTTTAACTTTAATAAGTAACTTTAATAAGCAAAAGGGTATTGCCAATGAAAATGAAGTATTTCTCAGATACTTGGAATTAAATAAAATAAACTGATCTTGCTCATTTATTAAAGTTTATTTTTACTAAAAAAAATTTTTCCAGAGGAGTGCGGGGCTGATTAGAAATTCATCAAGTGCATATAAAGAACGGATGAATAAGAGATTAGTTCTATATCACTGATATCGTTCTCTATATGCACGTGATGAATTTCTAATCAGCCCCGCACTCCCCTGAAAAATTCAAAGCCGCTCCCGACTTTAAGCTTGAAAGACCTTTAGCGCCGTATAAAGGTACTGTCACGTGGTATTACTAAGGTCATGCGATTGGCCAAAAACCCTAACGAATATTAATGAGTTTTAGAAATAATACATGAGGAGCTTTACGAGGGTCATTTTGCGACTTTTTATGACGTAATGGTGGATTCAAACCACCATCTCACTTGAGAATTAATCCAAAAGTAAACACCTCTGATTTTAAGCCGGTAGTCGATGGTGTTATAATCACTGACATGCTAAAAGCTTAACTAATATAATATCCAGCTTTCTTTCAGGCAACAGCAAACAAACACAAAAACAAGAATATAAGTTGTTGAATAAATTGCCGAAATAAATTGCAAAACATAAGTGCGTAGAGCTTTTGTACTTATTTAGCCTTACTCTTACTCTATGAAATCCACCGTTTACAGTACTAGGAAAGGCAAACAAGTGCTGATATAGGAAATACATTCTTATAGTTATGAATTAATTTATCATAATATTAAAACAGGAATAGTAACGACAACAGTCTCGAGTGTCTTACAGTAGCGCCCCAATAAAACAAATGTATCCTGGCCATATTGGTGTTGAATGTTAGACTAGATAATACCACAGATAAACTGGTATCCAGGTGATATTTTGAGGAAGATGTTATAATATAATACCACAGATAAACTAGTATCCAGGTGATATTACAAGTTACTACACAAAATCACAGATAAACTTGTATCCAGGTGATATTTTGAGGAAGATGTTACCAGATAATACCACAGATAAACTAGTATCCAGGTGAAATTATTAGAACTATATAAAATCACAGATAAACTAGTATCCAGGTGATATTACAAGTTACTACATAAAATCACAGATAAACTTGTATCCAGGTGATATTTTGAGGAAGATGTTACCAGATAATACCACAGACAAACTTGTATCCAGGTGATATTACAAGTTACTACACAAAATCACAGATAAACTAGTATCCAGGTGATATTACTAGTTACTACACAAAATCACAGATAAACTAGTATCCAGGTGATATTGTGAAATTAGTTGTTTCTGTATATAGATAATACTTAGATTTGTTTAGTTTAGACTTCCCGCCAGAATTTCGCGCGCCATTTGGATCATACACGATGCATTGAAATAAGTACTTAAATCATTTTTACCACCAATAAGTTGTTCGAACCATTGAAGAGAAATGGGAATATGACCTGTGTACTCCTTTTTGTCCTAAAATACTCCCTGCACGTCCGTTGTTGTCGATTATCCAATCTGTCGATTCTTCATCAAAAACATAAAATCTTCGATATCCTCATGACATTCGTCGAAATATACCGCGCTGCAACCATAAATATGTGTCCTTTTCGTCGGTGTCGTAATGCTTGAGGCGAAAAACATGTTGACTCTATGACGTTTAGAAGCGCGCGTACAACAAGAAGAGTAGGAGATCGAAATTCTCTATTCATGAATCATGAGCTGTTCTGCCAGATCTAAGTTTACAGTTTTCGCGCTCAAGTTGAGTATTAACTTTGCACGGCATTATTAATCTGCACGTAAACCACAAAGTACAATATTCATGATGACTTTGAAAACACTATTAAACTACAATGTGTTATATCAAAATACCTGTACACTAATAGAAAAAGAGTCAAAAGAAAAAAAAAGGCAATATACAGTAGCTCATAATTTATGGCTAATAGCTAGTGCAATGCAAAGGCTTGTGTATTCATGGATTTAATCTGTCATTGGTATGGTAGGAAACTGGTTGCAGAAAGTAAATACTCAAGAGATTATCACTAACGCCTGCACAGGGCAGTGATTGACATATGATAACACCTATGAATGGCCCCCACTGAGAATTTTTTTCCCTCATAAAGCTCCTCATGAATAATAATAATAAACTTTGCTTATAGAGGATAACACCTGACAGTAATTCAACTGATAAACTCGTGGTCCTCTGTTAACGTCTCTAGTTGAACCACGACCTCACGCACAACAGACCGACGCTCTTACCAACTGAGCTAACCGGATGGTGGTTTTAGTATTGATAGGAATGTCATTTAGTTTCACGTTTTTAATTTCCTCATCGGGAATTGTAGCAAAATGATTGATGGCAGAGGTCATTTTGTTGTCGACTCAATATTGCGAGATACAGAGGTGAATATCTTACAATATGACCTCCAATTAGCCAATGAGCGCGCGCGTTCTTAGGAAGTACACAATTTGATATACGCTAATTCCCGATATTCACTAATCCTGAGGTTAATAATTGTTTTAGTATTTTTAACACACGCGAATTTGATAAATAACGGAGAAAACGGTTTATTTTCCTGACGAAAATGTCTTCACAACTATATTCAGTTAGACTGTGAGCAGCCCCTCCAGAGTTAGTTGAGTCGGGTTTTTTTGGTCTTGGACGCGCGGAGTGGGGGGGGGGGGGGGGGGGGGGTGATTTGAAGCAGCCGCTGCGAGTAGGGACTGTGGACAACACACGAGGGATCAATTACCGCTGCTCTTTCGCATCCGTCAAAATCTCGTCACTTTCGGCTTCAGCCAGTCTGGGAAATGTTTACTTTTATATCGACCAAAATAACTTTACACTTGTATTATGGAGTTTAAACTGATACACAATTATTCTTATTCATGTGAGTTTGCGTTATTATAGAAACCGTTATGTAAATAAAACATTGATAATGATTGGATCCAAACGTGACCGAGAACCAAAGCAATCGCGCCATTGTGAATGTGGGAGATTTGAAAATGGTATAGATATCAGTTCAAAAGAACATATTCTTCCTTTATTCGATCCTGTGTCCAGGCGACCGATTTATATTTTCTGCTTCAAACTCGGGGTATTTTGATGAGATTCTAATAATGTTTCTTTCAAAACATCAGCCGATACGAAAAGAAGAGCTGATATTATCAAGATCAAAATGTCCTCCTGTGAAAAGGCTATGGCTATAATTTGTAGCAACCTTTCTTCGGTCTAAAAATTAGCAGACAAAAAATAAGATTTATAAAAAACACAATCAAAGTCTTCCTTCTTCTTTCTACAAATGGACTCCACACAAGGTAGAGAGAATAAGAGAAAAATATCATATGCCCTTAGCAGGATTTGAACCCACGTCTTCGGTATTCTAGTCCGATGTGTTAACCACTACACTACAAGGACCAACCACGCTGGTAACGCAGCCAGAATATGAAATGTAGGGTATTCGTGAGGATCCCAGAGCGATATTTTTTCTCTATAGGTAAGTTGAACACCGTAAATATGTACGCAGATAATAGACATAGTAAAGTAGTAATAAGTTATGCGTTCGGTGTGTATATAATGAAGTAGAGAGAATAAGAGAAAAATATCATATGCCCTTAGCAGGATTTGAACCCACGTCTTCGGTATTCTAGTCCGATGTGTTAACCACTACACTACAAGGACCAACCACGCTGGTAACGCAGCCAGAATATGAAATGTAGGGTATTCGTGAGGATCCCGGAGCGATATTTTTTCTCTATAGGTAAGTTGAACACCGTAAATGTGTACGCAGATAATAGACATAGTAAAGTAGTAATAAGTTATGCGTTCGGTGTGTATATAATGAAGTAGAGAGAATAAGAGAAAAATATCATATGCCCTTAGCAGGATTTGAACCCACGTCTTCGGTATTCAAGGTACAAGAACTATGATAAATCAGCCCTTACGCCAATGCTGCAGCAAGTGTTGTTTGCTCCCCAAATTTGCTGCCTAGTACTAATTCCGAAAAGGAGAAAATGATGATGATGTGACATCATACTGGGAATTTAATACTCCAGTTTTGAGTTCTCTTTGTTCAACCTTAGCCTTGGTTGTGCGTCATAACATTATTCAACCAAAGCAAGGAGACTGAGAAACGGGCAAACTCAAAATGATACAAGACACAGACCATTATGAGACACAGAATTTTACATAACTTTGAGTAAACTATAAATATAATAATGATTCTTTTTAAACAGTTTCTGCTTGGGCAAGTTATAATTTGTATGCCGGCATGACGTCATCATCATTTCACCATTGCACTTTAATGGTCTGAAGGAACAGACTATTTTCGAGTTCCGTATTAGCGAGGTTAGCCTCAACTCTTTCTAGAATATTCATATGTGTTCCAATGAAGGTCCGCGTGGATTTTGAAAGCTATGCATTCTTTACTTTACCGTTGGTATTTGTCTAAACAGTGATACGAGGTTAACCCTGAGTAAATGATTCTGTGATTCTGAAGGAACACAGCGGTAATTTAAAACTTGGCAATGGTCTATTGAGTATATGTATATACACTCGCCAGACTTCAAATTTCTACTTGGTAAACTTGGTTATCTCAGTTTGTCGTTGAACTTGTAATAAAAGTAAATACATAAAATTGAGATCTTTTAGATTAACTTTTAGTCCTGAAGCGGATAAGCTTTGAGATTTTTAAGAACTTGTCAGTTTCAACTCAAAATACGGAAAACAAATCGTAAACCAGGAAGGGAAAGGATAAACTAATTAGGATATATTTTTCATATTCTTATCAACCGTCTTTCTTTCAAAGACTTTTCAAAGTGCTAGGCTTATAGTTGTATATCCGGCCCTTATTCACAGGCTACTGTAAACCAACGTATTTGTATATTTTCCATTTTTCTTTTGACTAAGGAATAATATACGTTCCTACCAGAAGCAAAATATATGGAAAGGAAGCATAAAAAAACAATAACACTTTACAGCCTTGTTTGCTTCGTAGTTTCGAGCTAAAAAAAATGCTTAGGACCGGTCATTTTGTACACTCATACTTTGCGCGTGGCGTTCACCGCGCTTAACTGCAAAAAGCATGAAGGGAAAGAAAATGAATTAATAAAAGAGAAATTGCAAATGAGTATATATGAGTTGTTGAAAGAAAAGAATGGTTGGAATCGGAGAAATCAAGAAAGTTTATAATAAGAGGTAAACAAAGAGTTATAAAAACTGTATATATGCTGAAAACAATTTGGACATAGCGCACGCACAGACGTTTTTCACTCTTGCCAATACGAGCAAAATTTTGCTCTGCAATTTGCAACTCAACAAAATTGCGCAATTATGTTGCGCGTGTTAGCGCACCTTTAGTGAAAAGATAAGAGAGAAAAACGAAGGACTTTTCAATGTGAAAATGAACTAGGAAATGGCTTAAACCATTGAGCAGTCAGACAAATACGATTAGGGAAATGTAAGTGCGGATCAGACTGTCAAAACGCAAATCATTTGTCCTTTGGTGATTGATAATAGTTGACCATTAGATATATTTGTCACGTGACATTTGCGTGAGTCTGTTTATATGCCACAGCGGTGAGTTTAGTCATCAGAAGTGTTGTATCAACAAATGCCGTCAATCGTACTTGTCTACTTGGCACAAACTCAGGTGAAATAAACATTGGAAAGGTAGGAGAAGTGTTATTTCTTACTACAAGGGTTTTTCTTGACGTCTCATTTTTTTCTCACTTAGAAAAAAAAATCAGCATTTAATTTCCAATTTAACTCGATGACGAAACAAAAACCCGCTCTGTAAAGCTGCCATTCATAGCACTTATCGTTTATTCATCGTTATTCATCGCTTACTCACCTCAGATCACCTCTGGGGTTTCGCAGGGTCGATTCCTGAACTTGTGATCACATGTGAGAAGCATTTATTTGTTTTCTTCTTTGATTCAATATTTTTTCTCGGGCTTTTACGGTGTTCCTTCCTGCCAAAACTGACAATCCCAGAGGTTGTTTTAGGGCATCGATAGAATTTGAAGGCTTTGTCTGCGAGAGAAGGAATTATTAGTTCCATCAAGTGTCATTCGTATTGCGGTTTCTTAATGGTATCCGTTGTGATAATGCGAAGGAAAAGTGAATATATATTTAAAATAATAGAACAAGCATCCTAAATCCTTCTACTTTGCGAGAAAGCTTGCAGGAGCCCCTCGAGCAGCTGGCCTTCTCAGACATGTCGCAATTGGATATAACTATTTTTATATATCGAATATGAGTGGAGTCAATACAAAACATTCAATATTCTTTATTATGATATATCAACGAATATTCAATTTTATCGATCCATCGTCTTGTGCTCATTATTATTTAAACATTAATTGACGATGAATTTGTATTCTATAAAACCAAATTCTAAACAACAACGTATTTAAACATAAAGAAATTAAACATCAGATGTGAACGATATCATAAAGAATTGATATTGCATTTCGCAAAAGTGCAGCTGTTTGAACCTGCGATCGCGTATAGACCAACGCAATTCCTAAAATGCCTTATGGATATATAACCACGTATTTCTCAGCTTTTGTATATCGGACTTCATGTGAAAAAAAACGACATCATTTCAAAAAAATCGCAGAAGACGTACGAAATCGCTTTAGAGAGAATTGCTTTTCTTAGTACTCAAAATATATTGGCTTAAAAATGAAAGTTCGAATTCTATAACCATAGTTAATGGGGCGGAATGGTTGGGAAATATATTGTTCTATGTATTTGTTCGACTTTATCCGTTGTTATATGACGTTGACCGTGTACAGTGAAGAAAAAGTAATGTTGCTACGCTAGTTCATAGTATTTGGGAATATAGAAGTTAAGGTGGAACCAAACTAATTCAGAGCGAATTTTGGACAATTTTATTCTCGCTCCCTTCGCAAAAATATTGCGTCAATTTAACTGTATTTTTCATATAATGTACTTTAATTATCCTAGATTCTAACAGTGTATTTTATTTTAAGATTTTTTATATGTTTAGCCTCTTACGGCAGAAAATCAAACAGTTCTATTTTTAGTTTTTGGCTTTTTTCTTCTCATCCCCAGGTACGATTTTTCTGAAATTTTCAGAACCTTATCATCTAGTACTATTGCAGTCTGTGTATAAATTTGGATGGAAAGTCTTGGGCAGAAAAAAAGTTGTGACGCTGCTTGAAAATTCCATCCAAAATTTGAAGCATATGAGACACCGCGCTGTAGAAACACCACCATTAAATAGATTGCCTTGAAGTTTTCCCATATCTATTTCCAAGTATTGCGGATGAGCCTTACGAAAAATCAGCATCAAATCTTAAAATCGTATTGAATAAATGTTTTTTTTACTAATTGTCGTTGTAAACCTCAAATATTAGAGTTTTGCTAAAAATCACATTTTAGCCTTTTTCTTCAAAAGGGCTCCAAGTTTTTTCTTTAAACTTCCTATCAATAGACAAGAGCATTATCTAGATGGTAGTGAAATTTTTACAGCTCGTCCTTTCCACATTTTGGAGAAAACATTTTTGAAAGTGAGGTGCACCTAAAGAGCTCACATTGTGGGTCGACAGCAACGCTCTCGGTCGTTCCGCATCGTTAAGATCGGGAGAATGTTTGCATAAGGACATCTTCAATGTCATTGTGTTTATGCAAATATTCTGCCGAACCTGTCCCGAAGTTAACATTGTAGCATGCCCGAGAGCGTCGTTGTCGACCGATATTGAATTAAATATTTCTAGCGGGGTGAGCTCTTTAGGTACACCTCACTTTAAAAATTGCTTTCTCCAAAATGTGGATAGGACGAGCAGTAGAAATTTCACTACCATCGAGATAAAGCTCTGGTCTATTGGTGTAGGAAGTTTAAAGAAAAAACCTGCAGCCGTTTTGAAGAAAACGGCGAAAATGTGATTTTTAGCAATACTCTCATTTTTGAGATTTACAACCACAATTAGTAAAAAATCGTTTATTCGATGAGTTTTTAAGATTTGATGCTGATTATTCGTAAGACTCATCCGAAATACTTGGAGATAGATATGTGAAAACTTCAAGGCAATCTTTTTAATGCTGGTGTTTCTAATTCGAATTCTCAAGCGGCGTCATAGCTTTTTTTCTGCCCAAGACTTTCCATCCAAATTTATGCACAGACTGCAAGAGTGCTAGATGATAAGATTCTGAAAATGTCAGAAAAATCGTACCTGGGGATGAGGAGAAAAAAAGCCAAAAGCAAAAAATAGAACTGTTTGATTTTCGGCCGTAATACGCTAAACATTTAAAAAATCTTAAAATAAAATACACTCTTTGAATCTAGGATAATTCAAGCACATTATATGAAAAATACAGTTAAATTGATGCAATAGTTTTGCGAAGGGAGTGAGAATAAAATTGTCCAAAATTCGCTCTGAATTAGTTTGGTTCCACCTTAATCCCCCTTTTAAAAAACGCTCTAAAATACTTATTATTTGTTTATCAATCTTATATGATTAATAATATAATTGTTTATTGAAAAGGAAAATGCCTTTTTTAATGCTTTCTTATTTATTTTAACTGTATCTACGCGGAAATATTTATCCGCATAGTTTGTGGTCATCGAATGAAAGTTTTCACTTTCAAAATGTTTCATACATGAAAATAATAAGGAAATGAGTATTTCCAGCCATACTTGCTTTGCTTCATTGTTCACCGTCAGTATCATGTGATGGTACCTTTAACCTCTAACGTAAAACAATAAGCTTTGTTCTATGTAGTTTCCAAACCATACCCCTCCATCATAGTTAATAGACAATGCGCTCCACTAACGATGCTATAACTAATAAACCTTCGTTTTGGGAACATTTTAGGATGAAAGTTTTGTGGAGGTTTTGAGAGGGGCGTTTTTAAGGCTGATTTCTGATACAAACAACAAAATCCTAACAGATCGGAAATCAACTTCCAAAACGGCTATCTCAAAACCCCTTAAAACGCTCTTTAAAAAAAACAACACAGAACCACGATTGAAAATGTTTTAAGGGCACTTAAGAAAAGTTGATATCTATAGAACCTTTATTTTTTAACATGAAAGTTTAAGGCTTGAGAAGCGATTTCTTTCGTCTTCTATAACTCTTAAGATATGACATCTCAGTATCACAGGAAGACGGCGCCACGGAGGTGAATGAGCATGAAAAACCTGTTGGATAACAAAGAAAAGAAAAGAAACGAGAAAAATAAAGCGTTATCTTTTGAGAAGTCTGTGTTGGAAAGAATAGAATCACTTAAATTAATTTTATTACATTTGCATTCACTTAACACATTTTCAAATTAATTTTCATTGGGAAAATTTCAAATTAAAAAAAAACGAACAAAACTTTAACTGAAAAAATAATCTGGAATTAGGCACTTACAGTTGACTGATATTCCATTACTTTTAATGAATAATATTATGGTTAGCACTGCGCACACCGACCTTTACCTACTGGAACACATTAATATTTTGCACAAAGTGGAGGTCTCTGAGCGACAGAGCACTCGAAACAGTGGAGAGTATTACTTACGAAACCTTAGAGGTGAGAAGCGAGCGCTTGACATATTGCCGAATCTCCTCTCTGCCGAGTAGTTCTCATTTCTTTAAAATTCTCTTTACTCTTTCCTTCTTTATTTCTCCTCTTTTATTATTGACTATTATTTGGCGAAAGATAGCATCGAATCAATTCTTTTAAAAAAATGTAAATGAGATGTTGATTAATAGTTTCCAGCACAACTGAGTTCGCACAAAAACGTAGAGGCTTCTTTTCCCTAGCTACTTTGAAATAATAATCTGTTTTCTTTCCACATATTGAGACTCTACTCCAATAGTTTTATTCTTTAATTATCAAAATCCAAAAAACAGAACTAAGTGCAACGAAAAAGTCATAATATTGAAATTGTTTACAAAAATGATCAAATATTCATTCATCTTTATGAATTTTTTTAAACTCTACTTTGTTTGAGCTATTATATTTGAAAAAAATAAGCAAATGAATTAAGCAAAAAACATTGGAACGTGTTTTTTAACCATAGGTGTGTAAGTCAATATGATGAAGGTATTGAAAATGTAGGGTAGTTCAATGACAAAGCTATATTATACCTTTTCTTTAAAGTTTTCAATCTTGATTGACTATTTCGTCAAACGTCCAGAGCCCTAAAAGGTTCTGGAATAACCAAAAAAGTACGTGGTTTATTGCAATGACCCATTGTCAAACACTAGACAAAAAATGTTAATCAATATTCATTTTGATTTCAAATTTTTAATTTATTTTTTTATAAATTATATGAAACGACTTAAAGTAGAAGAATACTTCATATATATAGTTAATCAATATTTTAAGCATATCTATTTGTAATTATTGGATTAATCAATTCATTGCAAGACATTTCATTTGATTGTTTTATTTATCTGTCAGTAGACAACGACGTTTGTAACCAATTCAAATGATCAAAAACACCAAAATAAAGTCATCTGCATACCCGACAAACGCTGACCTGGAGGCTAGATTTTGAACGACTGATATTCAAAAAGCTCTGCAGGAGTGAAGAATTGAAAATAGATATTCGGGCGGTGTTTGGTGATATTGAGCCGCACTTCATTCAAGAGAACGTTTCATTGTTTTTGTCTGGAAAAATAGTATATGAACCACAAATATATCACACACACACACACACATATATATATATATATCAGGTTAGCAGCAGCAGTTTACCAGCAACAACTGAAGAGACAATAACCATTTTTTTTTTTTTTTTTTCTGACAGGAACGAAAATGGTAGATCGTTTTACAACAAATAACAGTTCGTCAGTTTTCGCTGTAACTGGAAAAACTGATCTAGAAGTCACAGATTGCGATGGCAAGTGGGTTTATGGAGGCTTTATGTTCTTTGTTCTATCTGTTGGGATTTTGGGGAACGTTTTAACAATCATCGTATTTCTACAAAGAGAACAGAGATCTAGAGCCATTGCACCGTTCGTCATCAACCTGGCTGTCGCAGATCTTTTCATCGTAGTGTTTGGATACCCCGTCGCTATTACCGCGAATTTGTCCTGCAGAAAAATTACCACAGGTCAATCGAGATGTACCTGGTCGGCATTTGTAAACGGTGCAATAGGCATTGCATCTATTGTAATGTTGACTGAAATAAGCGTATTAATTTGTTATAACATCACTTCCATGAAACCACATCCTTACAGATCGGAATTGACTTCAAAAAAGTTTAAAACCCTGGCTTTATCTGGCGCGTGGATTTACGGAATTTTGTCCATGAGTCCTCCATTGCTCGGCTGGAGTACATTTGTTCCAGGCTCAGCAGGGATCAGCTGTGGTCCTGAGTGGGGTTCCAATACTATCGAGGCATTGACCTATAACATTGCACTGCTGATCGTAGGGTTTTTTCTACCCATGTCAATCATAAGTTATCAGCTACTACAAAATCTACAGGTAAGGTTGCATGTTGAGCTACCTTTCCAGCAGCTCCCTGCGAGCTAAAGGTAGCAGAGATGGTCTTGCTAGAACAGTGTTCGTAATTCGTTAAAATCTTTAAAGCTTCTCAGGGCGAATGGTTAGAGATATAGCGATGAATAAAAAAGCACAGCTAAAACATTTCAAATATAAGATCACAATAGCAAGTTCGTATATTTTCAAGAAGTCTTTTTTGAGGGGGGAGGAGGGGGGAGGAGGGGGGGGGAGGGAGACTACTGTCTAAGCATGCATGTTAGCAGTGGAAATCATTTTCTGACACCGTAAAATCAATATATTCAGCCAACTGGCCAGCCACATAGTGGAGCCAGATGAAGTTGAATTCCCTCAGGATATTATTGAAGAAAGCATTTCATTCGAATCCCTCTAAGTTTTAAAGCCAGACTTAAGTTTATTAAGGACAGGATAATGATTTTATATGGCCATACGAAATTAAGAGTTTGTCTCAAAATTTCAATATTCTAGACAGACCTATTTTTTCGAATCGGTCGCATCCTGAGGAAATTACATCAAATACTCCAGTTTTGCGGAATTCTCTTTTGTTCAGCCTTAGGCCTCGTCCACACTATGCCGGATAAATTTGAATCCGCAAACTTTATTCATCCGGTTAGGCCTTCCGTCAATACTAATCCGAACGAATCCGGAACAATTCTTCACCGAAATTAAACGGAACTTTTCGGATAAGACAATAGCATAATAGAGTGTATACCATATATCCGGCGAAAGGCGAAAGTCATTCCGACGTGGAAATGGTTTTGTTATTACAAAGAACATTGAATCAGGGTTCTTGACGAGAATGAGTAGCAGAAACACAAGCCATTCCAGCTATTCTTGGATCTTTGAATGACCTCTCTCCTATTGCTTTTCGCTTATCGCCGTGTTTGGCGATGACAACGTTTATTGAAATAGCTAGGTGTATACACGATCCATTTAGGGAAGAGGTAAAACAATTGCATTGTCAGCTTACGGGACAGCACAAACCTTTTGCAAATTCGCTCGGGTAAACCAAAACATTGGCTTCAAGTAAATGTTGAACTCTGATAAAATACAGTATATGTCAAACACATCAAGTCCATCCTGGAATTGGAGCCAATCAAGCTAATTTTCAAAAGGTTTATGTTTCAAGCTATTATGTCGTTTAAATATTCACTACACACATCTAGTTGACCGCCGTTAATAACTACGTTAGTTAACTTTCACGGCTATCCTTTTTTCTGCAGTTCCCTGACTCTCAATGCTATGTTAGCACGACAAAAAGCCCTATTACGACGAAGACGCCTTTCCAAGTTGAAAGTAGCTCGTATGATAGGAATAGTAGTGTTGGCATTCGTCGTCAGTTGGTCGCCGTATTGCATCGTCAGCATCGTAGCTATCTTTAAGAGTACTAATATCCTCAGTAAAGGTGAAGCTGAAATCCCGGAATTGATGGCTAAAGCTTCAGTGATTTATAACCCTCTAGTTTACGCATCGATGAGCTCTGGGTTCAAAAAGACAGTAAAACGACTTTTTAGAGACTGGCCCTGCCACCGTGCGGGCAAAAGAGACAGTCAAGCATCTCCAGATAAGGACATGATAACCACAAAGCTTCAGATCATCAGACTGGGCAACCTTTCGAGTAGAGAGAGCATTAATTCTGTGTGAATGATATTGGTTATTCATTCAAGGTTCGAAGAGAAAGGAACCTTACTATAAATCTTTCAGTGGCGTTATCTCGACCCAAATAAGACCATAGGCCTGATTTGCTGGTGATTCGAAGTGTTTTCGGGAAATCACAACTTTAGAGGATTGTCTTAATTTTGAACATGATCTTAGCAATAAAGGGATGGAGTGATTCGTGGGGGATGTCTTTTAACTCCAAGAAGTGTAAGATCATGCGCATAACTCGATCCTCTAATCCCGTGACTTATCCCTATTACATGAGTGATGGTCAACTTGATAGTGTAAATAGTTACACTTACCTTGGTTTTGAGGTTTCACACGACTTTAAGTGGAATAACCACATTGTTATCATTTCAAAATAAGCCAACCGTTCGCTTGGGTTTGTTTAACGTACTCAGTGTGGTTGGAGGGCGCCTTTGGTTGCCAAGAAACTGCTCTACTTATCCTTACTCCGAAGCAAGTTGAAACTTGGAGTCCAAGTCTGGTCTGCTCATCTCTAGCGTAATCTTGTTAATTTAGAAGGTGTTCAACGTAGAGCAACGAGGTTTATCCTACGCTCTGACGCTGACTCTAAGCCTAGACTTATTTCCCTCAAGCTTTTGCCACTGTCCATGGGAAGAGAATTGGCAGATATCTTTTTCCTTTTCAGATGCAGAGTGGGGGTCTACGATTTAGACTTGTCAAATTATCTGAGCGTTTATAACCCTGACAAACGTACAAGGAAAGCAGATAAGGGACCACTTTATAATTTTTGACTGAGACGTTTCTTATTCACCTTACTTCAATCGCGTGGTTCCCTTATGGTGATATGATCTGCCGGCTAAGTTCATTTTGTCTCAATTTTTGTCTTCCTTTGAGACCACTAATACCTGTTCTTGGGTGACGTAATGCTGCTGCTACAACTGTAGGGCTTAGTCATTCCTTTATTAGTTACCTGTTTGATGTTTTTGTTACCTTTGAGACCACTAATACCTGTTCTTGGGTGATGAAATGCTGCTGCTCCAACTGTAGGGCTTAGTCATTCCTTTATTAGTTGCCTGTTTGATGTTTGTGTTCCTTTGAGACCACTAATACCTGTTCTTGGGTGATGAAGTGCTGCTGCTCCAACTGTAGGGCTTAGTCATTCCTTTATTAGTTGCCTGTTTGATGTTTGTTTTCCTTTGAGACCACTAATGCCGGCCTGTTCTTGGGTGACGTGATGCCGCTCACCAACTGTAGGGCTTAGTCATTCATTTATTTAGTTACCTGTTGGATGTTTGTGTTCCTTTGAGACCACTAATACCTGTTCTTGGGTGACGTAATGCTGCTGCTACAGCTGTAGGGCTTAGTCATTTCTTTATTAGTTACCTGTTTGATTTTTCTTCTTTTTTTTTTTTTTTCTTTTACCTTCTTAATTTTAGTTGGAGGCTTTCCTATAGGTGGAATGTCACCTGTATAGTTCTCCACAACAGTTTAATTGTTGGAAGCTTAATAAATAATTAAAAAGCCATGCCTTTGCTGGTAAATATAAATACACAAAATGAAGAATAAAAAAACCTTTTTTCGATTCCCCAAAAAAGGTGATTTTATGATAATTTAGAAAAATAAAGTAAAAATTATATGATTATGTTTGAGCTTTGTGCTTCAAGTTCAACTTTAGCTATTTACAAGGAAAGGTTTGCGGGGAGGTAAAACGGGAATATTAATCCGCCTAATATCTCTATAGAATTTATGAAAAGTCGTTTCAATTGCTCACAGTCATTTAAAAGGAATAGAAAAAGTTGCTCTATGATCCTTGAAGTACTCTTTAAAGCAGATATTGTGTGGCTGTTTGTAACACAAAATTTTTTTTTTACTTGGAAAAATTTGGCAACAGTGATTTCGTTTTACTTCCAGGCCACCTAGACATGTTTTTAACCAAAGCCTAATTGCTTTATTGAAATTGTCTAAGAAAACCAATAAAAAAGGAAGCCGCAACTTTGGTAGTACGTTCAGACTCAGAGTTATATGCGAGTTTTTTCTTAACATACTTTGTTAGGTGAGGTGTCAACCTATTCTTTCTATTTCTTTCTATTCAAAAACAAAAACAAAAACAAAAACAAAACAAAAACAAAAACAAAAACAAAAACAAAAACAAAAACAAAAACAAACAAAAAAGAAAGAAAAAGAATGCCTAGCGTGTCTAGCGTGTAAAAGAAAGTGTGTACTATAAACTGTAGGAAACGAGTGTCCGTAGCCTGGAAGACTGAGTGGTTTTCCTTACTCTCAAGTTTGGCCAGGCAAAAAGACACTTTAAGAGATTTGCCTTAATTTGGTGAATTAAGGTTACTAGAGACATTCAGGGGTATGTTTTTCTTAAACTCTCTACACGCAACACGTCAAACAAAACCCCCTAATGCTATATATATATATATATATGTATGTACAGCCTTTTGCAAAAATAATGGCCGCTTCTTTGAAAATATAAAGTTTTGAAAATATTAGAATGAATCAACCGATATGAGCTTTTGCAGGTACAGATTATATATCCTTGAGAAGATGTAGATAAATTTGACAAAAAATCGTTCGAGCTGTTTATGAGAAATCGTGGAAAACGCAAAACATCGCCGATTTGCTAAATCTTTACTTAAAAACACTCTTCGGAAAAAAATTCGTTCTCAAGACCAGCAAGGAAATAGTTGACCAAACTAGCACAGTTTAAAAGCAAGAGCAACAGCAACATTTTAGAATTTTGTATAATTTTCTTCGATAGTAATTTTTTAAACCGAGTGCGGCAAAAGAGATAAACAAAACTGAGAGTATGAAATGTTTGTGCGATTTTCTCCAAATCTAACATAAGAATTTCTTTAAATCCTTGATATTTTATTTGTCATGAATTGGGGATTCTTAGGAGTTAACAGCTTTTTCCACAGCACATCTGAATCGCGCGCACTTTTATTTTTTTTCTAATTTTAACTTTTCTCTATTGTCTTGCGTTGAAGAACTTTATTATAATAAAAATATACATAATTACAAACTTCAAACCAAGAGCAACAACTGGTATAAATTCTAAAATGATCCAGCAAACAGAACATTGTCAACGCAGCGATTGAAAAAGTTCTGTTTGATGATCACGAACCTGTATCGAAACACCTTAAAACTCAATGACTTTTTACAGAAGCAAATCCCCTGAAGGTCTCTGGTAACCTTAATGGAAGAGGACAGTTTCCTGTAAAAGAAAAAGGCACATGACTGGACTAAAGACAAAACAGCATTTTCTTTTAACAAATATCTCGTTCCCAATAACGCGGGCGGAATACTCAATTTTGGATAGTATTTAATCATTTAATCAAGTCGTCTGTTTCCAAGACTTTCATAAACAGATGTGCTTAATAGTTTGTCCCAGAAAACATGTCTTGGATATAGTTTGGTGCGTTTCCCAAAAACCTACTTTATCCCGATGTCCATTCCCCGTGGTCCAAACAAAACGTTTGCTGATTTGCTACTTAAATTCTGTCTGATGGAACCAAGATCCCCTGGGATTAACTACGTTTCTTTTTTTTACAGACTCCAAAAAATGAAAATCGTAAAAATTATATAATACTTTCGTCCTGAATATCGAGAAAACACTTTATACAGTCATTGTATTGGACCTTTAAGGTGAGAGCATTCTTACTGAGTTTTAGCTGAATCCAAGTTTGAGCGATTTTCGTCAGAGTAGCACTTTAATTATTGAGTGAGAGTTAAAGCGTTAAACTAGGGCCACTTTTATCCTGCTAATAAAATTTTGCCAGTTTTTACAATGACACAAACTCAGTACAGATTTTCATTAATTAAATGAAAATAGTGTATTAACTAGTTGCATACTTTTACGTCTTTTTGTGCTATTACCGTTTCGTTTTTTAGGTCTTTTTGAATTACATAAAGTGTTTCTTTCTGGTCGAAGCCTTTTTTCCATAGGAAAAAGAGAAGTACCTTTAATATGGACGTAAATACAAGAATTTTGACAACCACCATAAAGCTTAATATATATATACGCAGTTTTCCTTGAATCAATTTTTATTCCCCTCTCTCTTTTCTCGGATCCAGCCCTTGGGTTTATACATGGCTTTTTTTCCCCGCCTTGTCTCTCGACATCATTTTTCTGTACTTTTGTACCTTAGTTGTACAGTATCCAGAAAATTGCAGCATTGTATCATCAATCAATCCAATTTTAAATGTGTTTTAATATTCTGTCTTATATACAGCATCAGATAGGTTCGATACATCAATGAATTAAAAGACTTGGTATAATATTCTAAAATTGTATAATTTAAACGATCAGAAATTAAATCCTTACATCTTAATATTATTTTCCTAGATAAATTATAGCTTTGGTTAACAAATTAGCAAACTTTTCTTGTACTTTTTAACTTTATTAAATGTTAACACTTAAAGAATTTGTAATATCGAGGTTGAAGTACGAAATCAAGTTATCATAAGGCTGGCAGCCATGTCGTTTGGCAGTCATAGCAAAAACAACGGGACATATCGGTAATTTTGTTTTGAAACGTTTTCTAAAGGATATAAATGTTTCATGAAGAGAAAATCTTAAGGCACCGGCCGCCATTTTGGATGCGAAAAATAAATGCTATATTCCATGTATCCAACATGGCGGCCTTATGACGTCACAAGCTCGAAAACCAACATGGCCGCCATTTGTTGAAGTTTAAAAATTGTAAGGAAAAAGGAAGAGTACAAGAAGCATCGACCTAGAAATAGTAAATTTTGGCAAATTCTGGAAATAGGACTAGGGAAATGCATTTTTAAGTTCTGTATATTCTGCAACCAATACAGAATTAGGTTTAGTGGATTCTGGTTTTACGGTTTGATTTCGACTTTCTTTTGTTCGTTTCTTTTGTTCTAAGTGAACAGTAAACTACGGGTAAGCTAATTACTGTGTTTCACTTGACGTCATTTCAGAATGTCGGAATGCTCATCAACTGAAACACAAGTTTTCAATAGAACTTTTCTGGCTGACAGCACATGGTGGTCAGTATTTGACCACCATTTAGAACAGATAAGTGAGGTTCAAAGACGCCGCTGCTTCAAACCCATCAATGATTTGAATAGGTGATTTGGATACATGATAATACAACATATACTTGGTTACTAGATAAATGTATCTGAACTTAAATGCATGCGTTATTTCAACTTAATTCAAATATTTCTAGATAAAACAAATAGTTAAAATGTTCTTAGGCCCAATTTGCTGAGTGTCAGAATAAGTCACCGCTCGCTCAATCTATTGCTGGGATCCCTGTTTACTTTCTTCGCTTTCTCAAAATTGTCGGAGCGCTTCAACACTAGGACTGCACATATTGGACAGAAGCTCGTTAGCCTGTTAGAGCAGTTCTGACATTTTGCCTCGTCTTTCCAGACCGAGAAAAAGTCACATTTATATATTTAAAATCTAACAATATCAATCAAAAGAAACCTTTCTTTTTCTTTTCCTTCTTCTCTTTAACGATTCCATCGACAGATCTGAGGAATGATAAAAAACAATTTGATAAGCGTCCCTGAAATAATGGCTACTTTAATCATAATTAGAGTATGACTTGTCTATTTTCCTCTTGTCAAATTACTGGGATTATACAATGACAATAAACCTCTTAGGGGAGAAAAGGCGCTCCACTTGAGAAGTAGTTAAGTACAGTACTTTAATAGTTAATCGCAGGAAAGAATATGGAATCCGACAGCAGACAATAATCCTATTGGGGAAGTGGACCCTCGCCCCAGTCTAACTGACTGATAGTGACTAAATGTGCCACATTAACAAAATAGTAAACACGTGCAAAAATATAGGATATGTCAATGGGGTAACATGTGCAAGTGATATCTGGGCTTTTTTTGTAAAATGAACACAGCTTAACATACATGCAGTGTTATTGTGCAGGGTATATACTTTACTAGCAGTATTATCGAAACTAGAAATATTAATCGTATTGAAGCTTTTTCTCTAATCATATGGTCAATTGAAAAAGTGAAAGCCTTTACCAGGTAAAGGGAAAACCCGAGTCGAGTTGCCATCGCAATGCATTGTAGAGCATTGTTGGGGACATATTTCAAGATGGCATCTATTTCTTCGCCTGAAACAGCCCCACGATTAATTTACTGCAAAGCCAACTCGACCCAGTTTTTCCTCAACTTCGGAAAGACTAATACTTCCAGTTTCGAGTTTTATGTTGCTCAAAAATAGACTCCATTATGTGTAGGATATTCATGTGTTCCAGTGAAGATCCGTGGAATTCCAAAGTGTTTGCGTATTGTCGACGTTGTGCATTTTGTACGTTACTGTTGGTATTTGTGAATATTTAGACAATGATTCGAGGCTTGCCCTTATTAAATAAGTCTGCAATCAAGAAACACAGTGGCGATTTGGAAGTCGAAACCGGTCTATTATAATCAAAGTCCATGTCCGATAATGAGAAAGTTGAGTGATGTTATGCCTTAATGAATATATTGAGAATGGAAATCAAAGATGGCGTAGTGGTACCGCACGCAGCTCTCACTCTTCTAGCCTCGGGTTCGATTCCTAAGCCTCACGTTAACACGTTTGTTGGATATCATGTTCCGAAGGACTTTTTTCTTTGTTAAAACTTTAAATGAATTTTCGAGTTGCATTCCGACATATTTCGCCTTGATTAGGTCCAGAATCGTATACTATATTCATTTAAAGAAGCTTTTGAAATTTGATATATATTTTAGTATTGAATTTGTTATCCGCGCAAATTTTGTCTTGATCAGATGGTTCAGAATCCTTCAATAAAATAAGCTTTTGAACATTTATATTCATTTTTTTAGTTGATTTATTCAAGAAATTAATTGCCTTTGTTGTATACGAGACGTGCGGAAAATGAATGATATGTATTAAGATTGCCATGAAATGGGCCTACCCAATTTGATCAATCAACAGCAGTTACCAAAACCAGTAAGGGACTGGGTTTAAGTTTGAAAAGGCAATAGTGCCTTTCACAGTCCCCTACGCAAACTTGAAAGGTAGCCGTGCCTTTGCATGGAGGAGACACGAACAGTGAGCTTGCAATGATTTAGACATTGTGTCACTGTGTAATTGATGAAAGTGTTAAAACAAGTCTCTATCGTTGCAACCTCATCGTTCGTCTAACTTCGATGCAAGGGTACGGCTACCTTTCCGCAAGGAATTGTGAAAGTTTCAGAAAACGTAACCCCCTCACATGAAATAACATACAATAAGCTGGTTGGCTACGTTTCAGGAATTTTGACCTTATAGACACATCGTAATAAGCAGTCAAACCCTACAACAATTACAAAGACATTTATAATGTCCAGCCAAGCCGTCTAACCACATTCATTCTCTGTATTTTTACAAATGTTTAAGATTTCATAACTTTGCTGCATCTTGTCCACTCTTGAACAGATTTTTATAATTTATTGCTATATGATCTTTCTTGTGGGGTTTGATTTTGAATAATAATTAAATCTGAGAAACTTTGTTCCAGTCCCCTGCTCGTTCAGGTAAATGCTAATATGTTTCCTATCCAGTCACGTGCCATTTCCTTGAGTAGAAAATCGTTTGGGACAAACCTATAAACACTCAAGGGGATAACACTTGATCTGAGACGGAAAAAAAGTGGATTATAAGTCTACCCGACTTCGTATTAAATATCCACCCATTCACTTTCTAACTATGAAATGTGCTTTACCAAGACATCTTACTTGTGCAAGAGGTGCAAGTGAATGTGATGTTCTTATTTAGAGAAAATTATTTAAGCATTAATAGGCATGTCATTCGGGTTTAATTGTTACGTTATAACTCTTTTAGGAAAATATTTAAAGGATCTTACGTTTTACTTTAAGGTAAAGTATACACCGAATCAAAATATGGCGACCAATATAAATAACTATGATTGTGACTAGTGAATGACTATCCTCTCATACAATGTGAAAACGCTTTGATGCTTCCACTGTGAACACTAGTCACTTAGTCAGTGCAAAACAACAGTTATTCAAATTGGTCACCATAATTCGATTCGATGTTTACTGATTACTGATTACTGAGTTTAGTTGAGAACGAGTTGCGCCATCTAGCCGTCCAGATTGAAATAGCCAGGACTGATCTACGACGAAACAGACGACAATATGAAAGCATCTGTGGCTCTATCTTCCAAGGGTCACGTGGTATCAATATTTCGAAGACAAGCCTTTAAAATTCAGCAAATTAATTTTTAGATATAGGATTACGCAACACTTAATTATTTTGGTGGTGTTTCTTTTTTCGATCTCCTCCCCCGACCCTAGCTTCGTCAATCTATGACTCAACATGACTCAAGATGCTAGATTTGATAATACTGAATAGGTTATTCAAGTGCTTCTCAAGCACAAGTGCGAAAAAATAGGTAAATGAACAAGAATGACTAGAAGTATCTCTACAAATCTCCTTACATCATTGTAGGTTGGGGAATTCTTAAGCTGTACGTATAAGATACTTATCAGCCCTTACACTTTGCCATCTGTTTCGTTGCAGATTTTGGGTATCTTTCATACACTTGATTACAAATCTTGACGACTACATAGCAGATCAAAACACTCAAATTTTATATCTTATTAATAAGTTAAGTATACAAAAGTACATCCTTGAGTTTTAGTGATCGCAAAAAATTATCTTACGACTTTGAAGAAGAGCATGATAACATCAAGAAAATCCACTTCATAAAATATCCATAATAGGTTAACGGGTTTAGGTTAAAGCATGCACTTGCTTTGCTTCTTAAGTGTCCTTCAGTGCCGACCAATTAATTTAATAGTGTGGGTGTAATTTTCTTTCCTTCTTCTTCTTTTTTTTTTTAGGACTTTTAAAACGGGAAAGATTATTATGCCCGTGATAAGAATGTTTATACAGAAAATTATTTATGCAGTGTAGAAGTAGACTGACTGAGTTTAAAGTTTACTTTCCTTATTTTCTTTTAGTAATAGTGTTCATATTTTAGTTTTGCTTTTACTCATTTTTAGTTCGTATTACCTCAATTATTTGACTTTTAGTCCAGGCAAGCAGAAAGCACTCTGCAACACCTTTTGCGGGGATGATTGATGTCTGTATGAATAAAGCATTTAGAGTAAGAACAAAGTGTATGGGATGACCAACAATTGGCATGGAAAATAGATGAATGAATGGGAATTAGATGGTGGGAAGGGAAATGAATAATGAAATGGAATATGGATAATGAATGATAGATGGGAATTGGATAGCGAAATGCGAGGAAATGCATGGGACAACCAGCAACTCGCATGGAAAATAGATGAATGGATGGATACTGAGTAGGCTAATGAAATTTGGATGATGAAAGAAATAGTGAAATACAAGTTGGATGACGATATGAGATCAAAAATAATGCTGAAGTGCAATATAGATAAGGAATGGGAACTGGATAATGAAGTCCAATGTAAGTAAGATGGAAATAGAAAATGATGAGAAAAGACGATGGCAATACAATGTAGACTGTGGAAATGATGTGGATTGTTAAAATAGAGTAGAGTGACAACTTCTTGAACACAAGCCTTACATAGTTTTTGTCTCAAGCGACAGACGTACAAGTTACATAAGTAATATTACTTCAACGAAAAACATCACTCATTAGACACACGAAGTACCAGACTTCTAACAACATGAGCTTTAGTATACCAAGGGCTCTAGAAATTATTTTTTCAAAAATACTCTTACTAATATATTTAGGTAACATTTCTGTTTTACTATGAGCTACATGTACCTTAATTTTATACTTTTACTTGGTTTATATACAATTTAAGCTTGTTCTTTTAGAATATATATATTAGTCTATACAGTCAATTCAAAAAACGTTGCCGTCGACCGTCGGCTCAAGCCTACGCGACTGGACCGAAAGGAATATGAGTAAAAATCACTGAAGCAGTTAAATATTCGTTCTGAATTAAACGTTACCCGCTAGTAATAAGTTGATAATGGAAAGAAACAACTCAGCAAATGCATGTTTTTGGGTTTAGGGAAATAAAAACCAAGTAGTTATGATTCAGTTCACAATTTCGAAAAAATGAAGACTATTAAAAAAACGTCTCCTTCAACACTTTCCGCTCGCCTACGAAGGTTTGTGCTGTAAACCAGGCATAACTAGTCAGATGAAATTATGGAGTCAGCTAGGCTTCAATGATTGCTACCCAGGAGTTCCTTTCGGTCCAGTCGCATAGGCTTGAGTTGGTCGACGACAATATCCCTTTAATTGACTGCATATCTCTTAAGTGTGACATTCGTGGCATGAAAAATGACGGTGTGCTTTTCTTGGCAACAGGCTTTGCAGTAGAAAAAACTGCTTGTTGCAATTAGTTGTGTTTTTGTCAAGCACATTCTACGTAAATGGTTTTATTAATGAGCCATAAAACACATCACGACTTAAAAGATATATTGCAAATTTAAGTCCTCTTAGATTCGTTTTTAAAAAAAATGAAAAGAAAAGAAAAATGATGCTCATACGACTGCGGAAAAACAGACCTATTTAGCTTAATTGGGCTTCTGTAGAGTGCGGTCGCCTCCATTTTGGATCATTTCCTTGTAAATAAGAGAGAGCTAATGACACGAGTTCTGAAATGGCAAAATCATTACGTCCAAGCAAGAGGTTTATTACCATCTGGCATCTTCTACAATTCCAGTATCATCAATACTTACTAGATTAGCAGTTTAGCACAAGTGGATGGCGATGCTGTATGATATAAAGATTTACAAGGCATACAAAGCTTTTTGAGATTAGAAATTAGGCACAAAACCTAGACAGTCATATGAATAATTAGTAGATATTTAGACGGCAGAAAGAAGAGAGTGGCGCTACAGCTCTATCAGTTTTTTGGAAGCTCCGGCCATCAATTCTATAGTTATTAAGATAGTTTACTTTACTTACACAACTGTTAGTTTGAAGATGAGATCTTATATGCAACAAAGGTATACTTAACTATGAAGCGTGAGGTTCAATGTGTCAAGTTAGCACCAGAAAAACAATTAACTTTCACATACATTTGCACCTGCTGCAAGTATGAAGGGTAAAGTAATACAACTACTGCAATGAAACTATTAAGTTTAAGTAAAAAGAATTAAGATAAGAAAAGCAAGAAGACAAAAGCGAAGATATCACAAGCACCAGAAATTTGTCGGGGTTATGTGATCGATGAAGGAAAAAGAATTCAATAAGACCATTTGAAAAATCCAATCAAAGAAGCTAAGTGCTAGGGTAAAGTAATAACAATCCTGTTGAGGCACTTGTGGCATGAATTCACCAGTACATAATCTCAACAGATAAGAATTTGAAAGTAGGAAGGGAAAGAAACGCCACAAAACCCTCTCAATTTTATAACCTCTTCAATGAGCAACGTCGAGTGGTATTTGAATATAGGGCAAATTATTGTGGAAAATCTCCATTGACCCCTTATATTTTACAGGATCAATTAGATTCAGAATTTTTCGTTAACTAAGGTAAATAATTCGCGATTCTGATGCATTTAAAATTAAAGGGCAATGTTGTCGAATTCTCTACAAGTCAATTTAATTTTCTATTTCGCTGGAAATTGAATAAGCCATGACTTGTAGATAGAGTGTCTCATTATTATTGGGTTAAATGAAAGTACTCGTGGAATGTAATTATACTAACCCATTCAAACTGCACAACAGCAAACTTCTGTTAGAAAAAAGACTGGACAGTTTATAACAGGTAGTATAGTATTTGGTAAAGTGTATTAGTTGGTGCATGGATAGGAATACTGATGATGTTGGAAGTCAATGGCAGCAAAAGTCATTCGATGTATAGCGTGGTTAGAAATAGTAGATTGGGGTGTGGAAGAACAGAGTTTACAAAATTTCAACAATGAATGAAACATGAGAGAGAGAATAAGGAATGGCGAAAGGTGAAAAGATGAAATAGTGATGAATTAGAACAAATCGATTAATAAGAAAGAAAATGGGAGAAAAATGAGAAAGAAAATGGGAAAGGAAATGAGAAAGGAAATGAGAAACTAATATTAGTACACATTATGATAATAGCATCAAAGTATATAAAAAATATTTGAGAATTCAAGGTACATGTAGTTGAAACTAGTACACATTATGACAATAGCATTAAAGTATATAAAAAATATTCGAGAATTCAAGGTACATGTAGTTGAAACTAAATTAATAACAAACGTTTTCTATGACTCTTGGGGGTTTTAATTCAAAATAATTTTGTTAATCAAATTTAGATTTTAGAGAAATAATCCTGTAAGAGAACATTAATAAAAGCAAAGAAATGTTACGCAGCTTATGATCTTTAAATTAAATTATGACTTTTTAGCAGTAAAAAATGTGAAAAATAAATGTTATAAGATGTCTGGTAAAACACACAAAGAAACCATGAAAAAAAAAATTTTACAAAGCACAAAAATCACAACCATTACAAATAGAATACTGCACTGGTATTGAAACAATAATGAAGGAATGAGAGCAATAATGACCATATACTGTATATTATGAATAAATATATATAAATATTATCCATGCAACAATGAGGAATTCATTACAGCAAACGTACAATGCAACATGGCATCAAATTAGACTAATATACATGAATATGAACCCGGGATTTTCCAGCAGAATATTTTTTACAAATGTGGAAGGTAAATTATTTACAAATATGTGTTGTTTTTGTGCATATTTTTGGAACCAAGGAATAAATAAATAAATGCACAAGATAGTTGTACAAATGGCGATTGGAATCTAAACTAACACTTATCTATTGCAAACTGTTTGAATGGCAATATTTTTAGTAAATAAATATAATATGAGTAAAAACATTAATTAAATATACACATATTAACATCCATGAGAACTTTTTTTATCTGCCTGTCCATTTTTTCTTCCTGTCGTTAACTCTAGATACTGCACTGTATATTCCTCAAACATTGCTTTTTGAGTGCCTCCTTCCATAGCCTAGGTGTATGCTATAAGCAGATCAATCATGTCATGTCAGTGGAAGGAGATAGGGGTACAATAAATACTGATACCATACACACATAAAACATACTATGCACACACTCTGCACCACACAGATTGCCTTGCAAATATATAGATGTTGTCCCGATGACAATCAAACATTTCTTGCTTCGCTAGTTTGTATATTGAATTGTTTATTGAAAAGTTAGTTTCATTAAAGTTTTATTGAACCGTGAAATAAACTCTGGGCTGATCACAGTCAGGGTATGGTTAGCTCACATGTGGAAATGGAATGTAGCACGTTGGCTTTTGTGAAGGGAGCAAAACTGGATACATGTAACTCCAGACAACCAGATAAAAACCCTACAATCGAGCCCTGGACATACCTACAGTAGCAAACTCTCCGGGGTCATACATGGACTATATACCAGCTGCCAGAGGCACCTTCACATGCTTTCATTTGACCCCATTGATCTGTGCAACTGCTGTACGGTGATAAGTGATGACAAGTTTTTTTGTTCTTTTTACATGACATATGAATTTGACTCACCCTCAAGACAAGGGGTGATTTTGCTATTTTTTTGAATGCTTTTTGCATCCTTTTTGCTTTTAAACTGCAATCAGTATCATACATATTATCAGGAATGAAATAGTCAAAAGCGTTGTGATAAACCTAAAGTGAACCCTGACATCCTCTGACACCTTGTAAAAGCTAAAATAACACTCGCACATCAACACCAACAAAACTATTGGCAGTAAATTGGTCCCCATTTTTGTTCAATGTACACATTCCATCAACTTACTGCTTACTTGCTGTATTGACAATCATGTAAACTACTGTATATTCAGTACTCTTTACACCCCATTACCCAATGAGCTACTAACGACCTACCAACAACCGACTTCTAACACCTTATGTGTTCTATCAACTAAGCGATGAACTGCTAACAAACTATTCAGCAGAAAATTTCGTTTTGTACATGTACATGACTTTTAAACCCTCCTGCCGAGCTTCTAAAAAGCTATTTTTAAGCTGCCAAAAATCTACCGTTTCCACTAAGGAGCCACTGACTCTGAAAATACTAAATCATTTCCCTCCTAACAATTCTGTGAATTTAACTGTATGATGAATTGGCTCTCCTACAATTTCACTATCTAATCAGCCAGCAAAGTCGTTCAGAGATGTACGTTAGAGCAGTTATCAAAGTAAAATGTGACAGTTACGGTTAGTGCAGTTTTCGTATGACTGTGAAACGTTCACGGCACGAACACGGTCGTGACACAGCAAGGGATACGCCAGACAAATCACATTGCACGAGAATTTACTCTCCATCCAATGAAATACCCGGAACACGACTTAAACACGGCGCGGACACGGTCACGCCAAGATCACGACATTTTAAAATTAATCATATTGCGCGTGAAAAAAAAACAATTAAAATTCTAGAAAGTATCACGGTCACGGCACGTTACGCTTACGGCACTGAGCTTTTCGCAGTCATACGAAAACTGCTCTATAATAGCTATTGCCATGCCACGCTTGACAAACTCATGCAACATCAACACTTTAAACATCAATAAAAACATTTATTGCTAACAACAGCATAAAAAAAGACACTTACTTGAGAGACTTGCTAGATGAATCTGATCTTTCTAATACTTTCTTATTTTCGCTTTTTTCTTCAAACTCTTGTTTTTCTTTTTCGAACTTCTTTCTCTTCTCTTCCAGGTCTTTTAGTTGTGCATCCAGTTGTTTTCTCATTTGTTCATGTTTTCTACCCAACTTGATAGAAAGGATAGTTTTGGTCCATTAGTTGAAGTTAGATAATTATTTATTAATATATATATTAATTTATTTGCTCAGTTAATTAGCACCCATAGGACACCTGCATTGTGTTATTTTTACCATAGCTACCAGAACAGGGTTCCCAGCCATTTTGTAAGAAAATAGAAATTCCCCGACTTTTACCTGGACTAAATAACAGTTTTCACTGACCTTGTTGAGCAAATCAAAATTTGGGTTTCCAACAATTTTTATTTTTTAAATCTGCAAATAACTTGAGGTATATATGGCCGCATGGCAAGCATGGGCGAGCATGTGCCACATGCCTAATGTTTACCTAGGCCCCGCTCTTATCCTATTACACAGGATACCCAAAGTAATTAAACTGCCCAGCATAAATAATACTAAATACTTCAATATTTTTTTTCATTTGAAAGAGATTTTTTTCCGTCTATTCGAAAATTGCGAACAGTATACGGATACTTATGTTTAACTTCAAACATGATTCCCTGACTTTTCCGGCTGACTTTAGGTGAAAATCGCAATTTCCCTGACTAAAATAAAGAATTTCCTGACTTTTCCCAGGCTGCTTTTTTCGCCTTACTTTTCCCTGACCCCTGGGAACCCTGCAGAATCTTTAAACTGAGCCCTTATATGCAACTCATGGTGCAGCCAGAACTGACGATGGCCAGAATCCATGCATAAATTCAGTAGATTAACAGGAATATGTTCACTGGAGAGAGTGGTAACTTTCCTTATCCTCACCTCTTCTTCAGAGTCTTTAAGTTTCTTTTTCTTTTCTTTAACTTTAATTTCAAACACTTGTTCCATTTCTTGTTCCATTTTCTTGAGTTTCTTTTCGTGTTCTTCCCTTTCCATTTCAAGCTGTTCTAGTGGACTTCTAGAAAAGGATACACTACACAGACACAAACAAAAAAGACAGTTTATTTCTACAAAAGAATTACTAGTTTTGGGAGCATGGTAAACGGAGGGCATTCCAGTAAGTTTTGCATTATTATTCATTTCGCAGTGCACTAATATTTTCACCTGCCAAACCTGAAATTTTGCCTGTTACAGTCAAATCTCGACTTCCGGACACCCCGATATTACGGACATCTTGCTATTACGGACAGGAGAAAAATCCCCGACAAAAATACTGACAAAGAAATGACCGTAAATAATTTTCGCTATTACGGACGCTCGCTATTACAGACATGAAGTGACGGTCCCGAAAGTGTCCGCTGTAACGAGAGTTGACTGTATTTGGCCAGTGGCAGGCTGCTATTCGGAACTTTGTTTTAGAATTTTGTATTTAACACATTTGTCTAATGTTCAGTATGTTAAATTAGTTTAAATTAGTTCTTTATACTATGTACTGTTTGACACACTATTTATCTTAAACAAGTCTTTTTAGTCATCAGATAATTACAGTTACTGTGCCTAATGCTCCGGTAAATCAATACCTAGAGGAGTAAACTGAGTGTGGCCATACTTTATACGGAATTAAGAATTTATTATCTTATCTTATTAAGAGACGTATAACTCACTTTGATGGATTGGCTGACGGCGAACCCAAGGACATGGAAGCCAATTTTTCACATCGATAGTTTTCGTAATGTGTATCGTCTGTCACATCTTTTAAATCTTGCATGTGGGTTCTGGAAATTTAATGGAAAGAAAATAGAATAGTAATTATTGATCGTAAAACTGTTTGCCAGGATATTTAACTACATGTATTTGCCTGCAGCCCAAATGGTCTACTATATGAGTACAATAGCCACGAGGAAGAGAGGTCTATTTGCCTGCAGCCCAAATGGTTTACTGCATTAGTTAAATAGTCATGACAAAGAGAGGTCTATTTGCCTGCAGCCCAAATGGTTTACTGCATGTGTTAAATAGTCGTGAGAAAGAGAGGTCTATTTGCCTGCAGCCCAAATGGTTTACTGTATGTGTTAAATAGTCATGAGGAAGAGAGGTCTATTTGCCTGCAGTCCAAATGGTTTACTATATGAGTACAATAGTCATGAGAAAGAGAGGTCTATTTGCCTACAGCCCAAATGGTTTACTATATGAGTACAATAGTCATGAGGAAGAAAGGTCTATTTGCCTGCAGCCCAAATGGTTTACTGTATGAGTACAATAGCCATGAGGAAGCAAGGTCTATTTGCCTGCAGCCAAAATGGTCTACTATATGAGTACAATAGCCATGAGGAAGAGAGGTCTATTTGCGTGCAGCCCAAATGGTCTACTGCATGAGTACAATAGCCATGAGGAAGAGAGGTCTATTTGGCTGCAGCCCAAATGGTCTACTGTATGAGTACAATAACCAAGAGGAAGAGAGATATGATTGTTCTGGAAATTTTAATGGAAAGAAAATAGATAATAATTATTGATCGCAAAACTGTTTGCCAGTCTATTTAACTGTTTGCCTACAGCCCAAATGGTTTACTGTATGAGTACAATAGCCATGAGGAAGCAAGGTCTATTTGCCTGCAGCCAAAATGGTCTACTGTATGAGTACAATAGCCATGAGGAAGAGAGGTCTATTTGCCTGCAGCCAAAATGGTCTACTATATGAGTACAATAGCCATGAGGAAGAGAAGTCTATTTGCCTGCAGTCCAAATGGTCTACTGCATGAGTACAATAGCCACGAGGAAGAGAGGTCTATTTGCCTGCAGCCCAAATGGTCTACTGTATGAGTACAATAGCCATGAGGAAGAGAAGTCTATTTGCCTGCAGCCCAAATGGTCTACTATATGAGTACAATAGCCATGAGGAAGAGAGGTCTATTTGCCTGCAGCCAAAATGGTCTACTATATGAGTACAATAGCCATGAGGAAGAGAGATATGATTGTTCTGGAAATTTTAATGGAAAGAAAATAGATAATAATTATTGATCGCAAAACTGTTTGCCAGTCTATTTAACTGTTTGCCTGCAGCCCAAATGGTCTACTATATGAGTACAATAGCCATGAGGAAGAGAGGTCTATTTGCCTGCAGCCCAAATGGTCTACTATATGAGTACAATAGCCATGAGGAAGAGAAGTCTATTTGCCTGCAGCCAAAATGGTCTACTATATGTGTTCAATAGTCATGAGGAAGAGAGTAGTAGATAATTTTATCACCGTAAGTATGAAAGTTAGTAGACTGAGGTTTCAAACATAAGTCCTTCGTTGGAGTCAATCAACTACTATCAATCAATCTACTGCATGAATATAATAGCCATGAGGAAGATGGGTATGATTGCTTTCGTTTCAACTAACTAGTCCGTCAAATGAATGGATGCTAAAAATATTTGATTATAAGTTTAAATAGCAAGTTATTGGCAATTTTGTCGGTCTTCAAAACTGGCACTTTTCGCAAATAGCTAGTCAATATCAATAATAGTGATGGCGACCAAACAAGGTGCAAGACTTTGTTAGCCTGTGAACAAGGCTCTCGGAGAGGGGGGAGGGAGAGAAGGGAAGAGGGAGAGGGGAAGGGGAGAGCCTGTACGCATCTTTTGGAGAAATCCGTTCCGTCCCCAACTAATTAATATGCAAGGTCACGCTAGGGTCACCCTGTTTGGCCCGAAAATATTCCACGTTTGTTTGACAGCCCGCGTAGTGTTAAACTAAGCAAGATGAAGGCGGCAAAGCCTCCCGTTTGTCGATTTTGTCGTAAAAACTAATAGCCTCCAACACCAGAGTGCCGATGGTCTCAATTGTCTCTGAATTGAAAAACAATTCTGCATTCAACTAGCTCGACAAGAATACAAACATTCGATTGTGGATGGCTGTAAGCTAACTAAAGTCATATTATATCAAATTACAGAATGTACTTTGTCGATTACGATAGACACTATCTGTTAGCCTAGTTGTCCGTCTTTCAATTCTTTCAACCACCGTTGAGACAGTCGGGTTTCGGGGCTTCCATATATCAGTTCTACTGTTTCTAGGCTTTTGAGAACATCTTCATCTGACTCCTCTATCAGTAAGGCAAAGGCATTCAATCCATGTTCTTTTAATTTGGTCATTTGGTCTTTCATGATGGACACGAGTAGAGTCACAACAATAACTGTGGCACGTTCGATTTGCCATACTTCCTTCACAACACGAAGGAAAAGCTGAAAGATTAAACTTTTTCCAAATCCTGTCGGCAATATACCGTAGATATCTTTTTTATCCAGCACAGCTAAAATGCAATCATCCTGTTCATGTTTTAGTGCTAAAATATTTGGGAATGCTTTTAAATTTCGCTGCAAAATTTATCTTTTTTTTTCTTTCTCACTCGCCATTTTGGTTTATCCAGGTTTATCTGATAGTATGCGTGACATTTTTAGACCACGTGATGTAATCTGTCAATGAAATATCCGAATTAAGCGAATTGACCAATCAGAGCCTAATACTAGATTCTCGTATCATGGAACGGTTTTCTCCAAAGGATGCTTACAGGCTCTCCCCCTCCTTCCTCTCCCCAGGCCCACTCCCCGGAGAGCCTCGTTAACAGGCTACACTTTGTTGATGATAATAATATTGACTGATGATAGGTTACTAACAATGATTGGTAGCTATCATAATAATACACTAACTCTAGACCTGTTTCATTAAACAGTAAGACTTACCTTATTAACATATTTCGCAGAGCAACAAAATCACAATGGTCTACATTCTCCACTAATAAAGATAAAAATAACTGGTTAATAATAATAATGATGATGATTTAAGAAAAACTTACAATGGCACAAGCGTACATAATTATATCTAATTATAAACAGTAATGATAAAAAGGTAAATTATACACCATCAAAATATGGAAAATTGACGTTTCGAACTCTAGTCCTTTGTCGGAGTAAAAGAGAAAGAGGTGGCAGAGAGAAGAATATATAAGATAGAATAAGACAAAAGAAACCAATGAGAACAAGGTAGGCAAGGAAACAAAAACAAACAATTAAAAGACAAAAGGAAAGGTTAGTTGAAAGTAAAGCGTTCATTAATCCCGTTGGGACTAAGAGTGCCCAATAGATGAATAAGCTGCATTTCTTTGGTCTTGCGACAATCATCGTTGCCGTTAATCCAAGAAAGATCGAAACGATGAAGTCATTAAGAGAATGGTTAGCTAGATTAAAATGGCGGGAAACTGGTTTGGTGGGATCTTTATGTCCGAAACGTCAGTAAGTTTTTTCATCTTTTCACGGGGTATAATTTACCTTTTTATCATTACTGTTTCATTAGAAACACTGACGCAGCTCACACTGGTTTTTAGCTAGTTATATCTTCTAATTATAAAAGACTAGAATGGCTTAATAATCAAACAGCTTATAACACTTTGTTCAGTATTAATGCACACACAGGAAGTAACCAAGAAGATGTGTAAAGAGAACCACAAACTGCTATACACTCTTCTAAAACTCTAAGAGTGCAGAACAGCTGGTGCTTCTCTTCACAATCCTTTTGTGCTAACATCACTTCCATCTATATATACATGTTCAAATGTGAGAAACTGTAAGTTATTAAACTATTCATGACAGTGTTTTCATAGCGATTATTTACCTTCTGCCACACCCCATGGATAGACTCTAGCTCTCACTCTTTTACCGTTGACTTCTAGAACTGTATTACTGCCAACAACAGCAAAAGGTATTCTGTCCTGTAAAAATGTGTATTATGTAATTTATTGTATAGAACGGTCTGAACCCAGGTAAATGAATGTTAATCGAAGTAATATGATCATCCGGGTGGATATCTTCCTGAGAAGGACTGTTTGATGTGACTGATGTTTCGACAACCTGAGCAGAAGTCATCTTCAGAGTCCAGTCTGACTTTATTCTTCACTGGACTCTGAAGATGACTTCCGCTCAGGTTGTCGAAACGTAAGTCACATCAAACAGTCCTTCTCAGGACTACATCCACCCCGATGATCATATCACTTCGATTAACATTATGTAATTTATAAATGGTCCAAAATAGAGTGCAAACAATTAATCTCTGAAACACTATAATTACTAAATAGTACAAAATAGTGCTAACTAAACAATAGAAAACAATGGAATTTGCATGAAACTGTGCTATTTAGTGTTACTAAAGTTTCACAATTATATTGTACTCTAAGACAGATAAAAAAAATAAATGAGATTCAGCACTAGTTTGACAGAGTGGCTTTCCATTGTCAAATCAAATAGTCCCCATCACAGTTCCCTGCACCATCTTGAAAGGTAGCTGTGCCTTTGTATCGAAGCAAGATGAACGGTGAGCTTGCAAGGATATAGACATGTGAATAATATTGTCCGAGGTGTTAGAAAAAGACAACACAAAATGCCACCAAAACTTGCTATTGTTAAAATAGTAATATGATGAATACAACCAATGTCCTTGAGCCTATGTCATTTAGGTGTCCTTACTCTCATTTTTGTAGAATCTTGTTCACTATCATCCTCTCCAGCTAGGTCAGGGAATTCATAGATACCAATGTCATTTTCTTTGATCTCTTGTAGGATCTGAGTAAAAAATGAAAGGATATAATCCAGGTCAGAACACAAATTTCACCATACATGTACATGGTGTAAGACACAGCACATATATACATCAGTATTATCATGATTACCCTCACTGATCAATATTAAGTACTGCAATTTTCATAAACATGCGAAATCTGTGTCTCCAAGAGCTCTGCACACTGAACTTTGTTTTTTCAGCTGCTGTCAATGAACCTAATCAGTTGGTACATTTTACATCTTTGACTTACAGCAGCGAAAAAACCAAATTTCAGCGTACAACTTGCAGACACAGAGCTTACGTTTATGAAAATTGCAGTAACGAACTTAAAATATTGATAAGCATTAAGGACAGCAATGCCGGAATGATGATTATCAATCCATAATGTAATCCTCACCGTCGATCAGTGTCATCATCATCATCCAGGTTTACCAACCTGATAACACTGTCATCATTATCATGTTTGAATGTGATTATCATGATCATGTATCACACAACATTACATAATAACTGTTATGAATGTCACATTCTGATTGGTTTGGAGCGTGGGCTATATGAGTACATTGCATGTGCACACACTTTCCATTGCATCATTCCTATCTATTATTGTTATTTGTATTTTATAAAAGAAATAAAAAACTTGCTTGCTGTGCTGTGTGCAGTCATAAAGCACTTAGACATAAGCAGAACACTCGAGAAGTGTTGAGAAGCACTTTGCTACGCGACATGCTTCTTCATAACACTTCTCTCGTGTTCTGCCAACCCCTGAGTGCTTTATGACAGCGCACAGCACACACACACATTTTCTATTCCTTCATTACACACCTGTTTTTTAAATCTTGTACATTCTTCTGTAGTCATGGTATCAGACTTGGCAATGACAGGCACTATATTTACCTGACAACACAAAATACCATCATAATTAACTACTACACAATAGTAATGTTAAAAGGGTAAATTATACACCATGAAAAAGATGAAAAAACTTCCTGACGTTTCGGACGCTAGTCCTTCATCGGAGTAAAAAAGATACGTCTTTTTTTTTTCATCTTTTCACGGTGTATAATTTACCCTTTTATCATTACTGTTTCATTAATAATAATTAAAATATTATTACATATTATTATACTGGGCTTTGGGGACATTTTATCCCAAATATCCCTTAGTGTGGCGATATTAATAATTATTAATACATTATTTTATATTCCTCCTAATGCTCATAATTACCTTTTTATGTAATTTCTTCATAAACTCTATGTCCAGTGGTTTGAGGCAGTGTCCAGTAGGTGCAATAAAATACAGACAACAATGAACTCTGTTATCTGGAAAAGGATGTCTGTTCACCTTGCTTTCTTCAGTCAGAAATTCCTCAAATTTATTGTCAATGTACTCAATAATAGGCTTCCAGCTGTACAATCATTATTAAACATAGCATCATTGGTAAATAAATAAAACAATGCCTGATCATGATCTAAAGTCAAGGCACATGTAAATGGACTTTATCACAGCGCACCATGTTGATTCCCAAATTACAAATTAATTACCAGATGAACACCATTATAAAACTTTAATTGACTAATCAATAATCCCTTTGTTTAACCACACGTCATCCCACCCTGAAAAGCTTGAATGTGAGGCCAAGAGTGGAAATCTATTGTTCTAGTTTATAAGTTAAATTATCATATGACCCGTATCTGCCCGAGTGTACGCTCTTAGAAAAGCCTTCTGGAAAATGGCAAATCCTGTGACTTTCTTATTATATTATTTTTCTTTTCATGAGGGTCATATGATAAAATACTTATGGACTAAGTTAGGTCAGGCCGTATGGAAAAATATTTGGCTCATTCATTTGTACAGACCTCGCTGAAGTCTTGGTCCGTACAGCATCACCTCAAGCCAAATATTTTCCCTCACACTTACAGCCCTGCCACTCAGACAATAAGTACATAATATGCTTGAATTTAGGAAGATGGGTTTTGCACCAGCTCCATTTTGTTTCTACACAGGAATGGAGTCAAAAAAACTTAAAATACAGCCAGAGAGTAGCTGGGCCAAAATACTTTTAGCTGCGCCATACCTTGTTTTTGGCTTAATGTTACTGGTCAAAATGACTGGCAAGGCAAACATTTGAATGAACGAGTTCCAATTCTGGGCAAACATTCTCCAATATGTCCTGCTCTTATTTTACTATATGCATGTGTTTACATGTCTATGATCAGGTGTGCACAAAAAAAGTTGACATCCAGAAATAATATTGTCACCAGGGATATATAATTTCATCTTCAAAAATGTGATGTTAATTCAGAACAAATTTAAATTTGTTTTGGAAGCACTGGTAATTTAGTATTACAAACTCCTTACCAGTCACTATTGTCTACTGCGTCGCCAAATCCTGGAGTATCAACGACTGTCAGTCTTAAACGAACGCTTCCTTCCTTTAGCTCAACAGTGCAGGGCTTCACCTTTTAAAATATGAAAAATTCAAACATAAACTGCTGTATACACATGCAATGTGTAGTTCTAGAAACTATCCATACATGTACCCAACCCACAGAGGAATTTGGAATTACTGAAGGGTGGGGGGTTCAGAGAAAGAACAAAAATTACAGAGTTTCTATAAAAGAAAATTTGAATTTCCGGTGGTAGAGGGGTGTTAAAAACATTCTCCCATGGGGAAGGGGGGGGGGGGGGCATGGATAATTTTTGTAACTGTAAATTGACTCAAAAAAATATGCAACAAAATAAACTAGTCAAATTGCTTACCTCAACTGTTTTTGTCATCTTTTCTTTGATACTTGGGTAGGAGGATGGAGTGTACAGGTCAGTCAGAAAAAGTGAGTTAAGAAGTGTGGACTTCCCTAGACCAGATTCACCTGAAAAAAAATATTCTGAATTAAGCATTACTAAAATAAATAAAAAATAAAAGCTATAATAAGACCACAGCAAAAGGGCATGGTTTATAGCATTTTTACTCTGGAACAGGGTCAGGGTTCAGAGGGCTGACTTTAGGTTACCTTAATCATGTTAGTTGTACGTTATGTCACGTCTGACTTTACAGCTGTTAATAAAGTTCTGTTTTGATTTGTTGTTTGGCTTGATCGCATTAATTTCCTTCATTTTTCCCTCTGAATCTCCTTCATTTATAAGTCGTGTGAATTTAAAATATGTTAATATGTGCAAGTGTTAATTTCCTATAATAATGTAAATGACTTTTTTTCCTTTTCAACTTGTTTATCAATTTGTTATCCCATGCAATCCTGTAGATGACATGAGGATACCCAACCAAAGGGCTGTTAAACGATCATTGCTTGCCTGAACAGCCAATTAAAATGCATGATTTTAAGATACCAGACTGTTTTTGTTATCCACACTGTTGAAAATAACTTGCTTATATTATATGCATAGAGGATATTACAAGGGGGTGCGGAGAAATGAATTTTATCTAAATTGAACATGAGAAGATAAAATTTGTATATCCAAGCGGCCATGTAATGTTCTGTTTATTATATATATATAGATACATGTATTGATGAATTTTAAATAAGACAAAAGCTCATAAATTCTTTATTAAAATGCATTACTATGTCAACGGCGATATCTTCACATGTGAAAGATATTGTATCTTCCACTGGTGAAAGATATCAAGCTTTTGACACTAGAGAAAACCTGGTATTTTATTGATATCTATATAATAAATCACATTATTTACATAGCAGATTGTCAAATAGGAATAGTGGAGTTGCTTTTATAGATATGATCGTTGAGGCATTACGTGAATAATTTTTTTAAACTATCAGTGATAGAAGATAAGTCGCCCTTCAATTCAGTAAATATATAAATGAATATATGTATATATTATATATATTCGTTAACATATTAATTTCATATTTAAAAGCGCATACTATATAATAATAATAATAATAATATTAATAGTTTTTATTTCATCCTAAAAAACATACATCCTAGGTTAAAATATAAATATAAGAATATAAATAATTAAAATTTAAATAAAATACTAATACAGTAAAGCCTATCTATATCATAAAATAATAAATGATAATATCGATTACAAATTCATGATTTCTCTTTCTGAGACTGCATGTTTTCTTTGGAGGTAAAAAGTCCTTGGGTGGATGTTTGGGTGTATTGATCAAGTCAGTCCACATCTTCAGATCCTTTTCCCCGATGATCTGTTCAATGGGAGTGACATGCTCAATATACTCCAACTTGCAAGCTCTTTTCTGTGATTTATCAATTTGGTCAAGTTATTTACTATGCAAAGCAACAGCCCAAACCCTCATAATAATAATAATAATAATAATGATAATAATAATAATAACTTAAAATTTCCATAGCATTAGTATCCGCAAGATCAATAACACTTTACAGTTTTTTGAATAAAAACATTATTTAACTTTGTTGTTAAAAGTTTTTTAAATTGTTATAATATTATAAATATCACGACAATAATTCGATTAAATACATAGAAAAACAATTTACAATATAACAAAAATTAACACTTTAATATCATTAAAAACAATTACATTTCATCAAATTCAATAAAAATCATTTATTAAAACTCAAGTAAAAATTTTAATATAAAATAATAAAAGTCAATTAGATTAATCATATGCCTTCTTGAAAAGCCAGATGTACTGGACCCGATTTTAACTGGCAAGGAATTCCTCAATTCAGGAGCAGCAAAACAGAAAGCTCTTTATACAATATGTTAAGATTGACATAATTAAAGTGTTGAATAAGTAATGTGAATCATGTATAGAGTAGCCATTAACCTTACATACTCTTAGTATTGATGGTTTTCAACCATTCCCAAAAGAATTAAATAACAAAAGACATGGCCGCCATGTTGGAGAATATAACAAAAGAAATCATTGACAATTCTTTTGTTAGGTTCCTCCAACATGGCCGTCGTGAAAACCAATAAGCATGTACTTCAACATTGTTGAATTACTGTTTACACAATTAGTAATTAAACATCATTCTTTAATGTTTAAACAGCCCTGCTTGTCACCTCAAGAATACCACACTTAAAATTAATGTAAAATCAAATAAACCTATCATCATTGCTTTCTCAGGAAAGGATTTAATGAAATATTTATACACTAAGCTACAATCTACAATCTTTTTTTTTAATAACTTGTTATAAATCCTGCTATGCATTAATAATACATTGAATATTTGTAAACATCTTTCATCCAGCCATGTGCTTGCTATTAAGATAAACTATACCACTACTATAAAAACAGCTGTCTGCCATGACTCATGATCAAAGCTTGAACCAAAGATGCCCAAGCTTATCTTGTATATCCAACACAGATTGACAGGAGTGACCTATACTCATTAGTAATACTAGAGAATATAGGGAAAATCTCAAGTGTTTTCCATTTAGTAGGATTAAGATATTCCTAAATGATTATGTATATGGTTTATATTTAATAAGATGAAGCAACAAGTAGAATCTAAGTTGAATTTTGAAGCTGAAACGTTGAACACAATTCCATTGTTTTGGCAGGCACTCCTCTATACTTGGATTTGAGCACAACAATTGACTGAAGCCATATTTATTTTGGAGGACATTGAAGCTATATTACTTAAAGGCACATTTATAAATCCTGTTTCACAGATTAAACATAGATAACCTCTAGTTAACAACCAATATCAGTTAGCAAATAAAAGCTTATCAAAAGTATTGTCGTGGTTGCATGGGCATATTGAAGGAGATTATCATAAGGCATCACGCTCATTTATGAATAAAAACAATGAAAATGTAAAATCGTAAATATTTCACTAGTAATGGCGGGTTTTGGAGCTCAGTTATCAAAATATCTGAAAATCTTGAGTGGATTCCCTTAAGGCTTAAGAGAAAATACATTAACTCCTAAGAATATAAAACACTTCCTTGACAAATTTTCACCATTTGGTTTCCTCAACAGTGTACTGTATAAAATTAAATATAATTTCAATCGTGTCAAAAAACGTGGATCTCAAGGATGTCGAGATAACCGCTTGTTCCTTTGTTGGGGAAATTATTTCCGTTCCCATGAAGGAATTTTAAGCTGAAAAACCGAAATGTCAAGTCAAATTAGATGAATGAATTTTTACTTCCGATTTGTGTGGAGCAACGAATTCCTAATGAAGATTTTAAAATTACTCAACATACGTAATCAGTATTTGTCCAGTTTAGACGTCAAAATAAAGAAAATTTAACCAATATGTATAGTATTTTGAGGATGTTTACCATTCTGCATTAGAATCAATTCAAGTTATAAAAACTTACCAAAACAAATGGATGTTTTTATAAGACAATGAAGCAAGTACGAGGTTTACACGAAACACTTACCAACAACCATAACGGTGAACTCAAATCCCTTTTTGACGCTTTTGCGGAAAACTTGGTTGGGTAGATTAGCAAATCCAACATAACCTTCCATTCCTTTAGAATTCTGTGAAATAAAATTATTTTTTGGGGATATCAGAGTCAACAAAGACGATCTAAAGGAACTGAAGTAGATTTTGATTTGAACTTCGAGGACGTCAGCATACTCTTACTCACCGCTGTATTCGTTGATTTTCGTGAATAGAAACGTTTCGTAGGAACCACCGTGAAGCAAAAGAAATGAGAAAGCAGTGAATTAGAAACTTTAGGACTTAGGAACAGATAAAACCATGGGAGGTTAGTATTGACAGATGAATCAAAAATTCTGAAGGGAAAGCTTCAAAGAGGCAGCTTTGCGCAATGCTCACGCGAAAGGTGCCAAAAAATAACGACAGAAACCATAAACTGATATAATTTCAAGCTAGTTGACTTCATAAGAGAACTATCTATACTTACACATCCTTAGAACGAAGAATAGTAGCTGTTTTTAGCAAAGATCGCCAACAAAACACGCCTTTTAATACTTGGAGTTTATCCGTAAACCTTTTACGCGCCTTTGATATGCGCATGCGTCGCTCCTAGCCTTGTAAACCGGAAGTGACTTGATCATCTGTGAACTAGCCAAAAAAACCACGAATATCCTTGTGTTTTAGACAGGAAATTCGTATTTTTTTACCCCTAAACGGTAAAAGAAACTGAAACACTATTCTTTTTATTGTGTTTGATAGTATTAGGCATAGTTGTGGATTGAGTTGTTTTCTAGTTTAGACTAAAAGGGAGTGTCGGCCATTTTCACCTGTTGCTTTGGGTCTTTGTTTCGATGTCGTCTCCAGGTGCAGATAGAACTTCGGCGTTTGAATAATTTGATAGGATTTTGTAACAAAAAGCGCGTAAATCAATAGCAAGACACACCCTTCTGACACTACGGTAAAACGGTAGCACGGTGTCACAATGTTTCAGTTTACAATAAAGAACACCTACACCAGTTATTATAAACTTTTACAGTTTTGAACTTAAAATACCTGTAAAATTTGTTCATGTCATTTTTTGTTAGCATTTGGCACGCTTATGAAGATCAATATTTTATGCAGTTGACAGAATTTCGATATAAACTTAGGAATAATGCTTCAACTGAAATACGTCGCATATGTTTTACTTACTGAAAATTCTAATACCAAAATTGATTGACAAATTCGCATATGTTTGATAATTGTTCCTTTTATTTTCCTTTGCTTTTTTATTCATATATGTACTAGTATTTTATTTATTTATATTCAGGCCAAGAATTATTAGAATCATTACTTTCTTTTTAGCCCGAATTATGTAGCAGTTTCTCTGTATCCGGAAGATAATTTCTGATAGCATCTAATATTTTTTATATACGGACTAATACCACACTGTTTATTATTGTTATGCAGTTCAGAGTGCGTTTTATACTCTCTTTTGTTTTCTTGATTAAACTCTTTGAATACTGTTGAAGCGAGAAAGCCGGCCCCCGAGTGTGCCTCGGTCGGAAATCATCTTAGTTTCACTTGAACTCCTTTTCATTTCTCGTGAACAGGACTAAATAAACCATTAAGAAATTGAAAGATTCTCATTACTTTTCTTAAAAATAAATAAAATGCTTTTATTTTTATTGCATTTTATTTCGCTATTAAATACGTCTTTATATATATATATATTTCAGTGTTAAGTGGGGTGGGCTTCCTGTGGTGGGAGCACCTTTCCGTGCAAGCTCCACTCAAGATTCAGTTCCGGTTTTCTACCCATCCCTTTTTACGTACTTATCAAAGACATGACAAGTTTACGCAATTCATCAAAATTTTACAAATACAAATTAGGGTATCATATTCAAGAAATCAAGAAAGCTGGAAGAGAAATTTGTTTACGTGGCAGCCTTAAATATTTGATTTTTGGCGGGAAATTATTTTTATCATTACAACTGAACAGCGGAGTATCCCATGAATCCAACATGGCGGAAAGGCTGGGTTTTTTTATGAAAAGCCAAAATTACGATGAATTTTGTATTTTTCAGCTCACTAGAGTGGCTGAAATTTGAAACTGGTAGAAGCCCATAGCGTTAGCTAATGGCTAAAAGAAAATATGACGGTCTGGCTCAACTAGTCAGTTCTTATTTTGACGAAGACGATTCAGATCAAACTACGACTACGTCTGAAAGTGAAGACGAGGATGAACTACAGATACGTAGAGAGGATGGATGTCTGGAAGTGAATAGACTTGAAAATGCTAAGAAGTTTAAATTGAATCTAGATGAAACAGCAACCAAAAAGTAAGTTTGGTTTATCTCCTATTAACGGGAAGGCCGGTAGGAAGCAATGAGTGATGGTATTTGCTTTACCCCCATTCCCCACCCCCTTCAATTCGCCCCCCCCCCCCCCTTGTGTTAGTTAAGGGAGGATAAAGACTTTTAACACGCAAACTAAAACCTGAAACAATGTCTTTATAAAAATACTCATTACCCCCTCTTAAGTAGTATAACTTTCTTCTTCTTTATATTTACCAGTGAAAGAGCAAGTTTACCTTTACCCACAGGAATCTTGGATATGTTTAATGACAAAGGTATTTTAAAGGCAGGGGTGAAAATGTAAAGAACCAGTGATGTTGTGCTGCTAACAAGGACTGAGGACAATTATTGGAAAATATAAGAGACTAGCATGGCAAAATGGAAAAAAATTGAGGAACTATAGCTCCCCTGTACCCATGGTCCTAACTTGTGTAGTGGCCCAGGAAGGGATTGGGGACTGGGGAGAGGGAGGGTGAGAGGAAGGGGGAGAGAAAGGAACCCTCAAAGAAGCCCTGAGAGAACCAAGAAACAACTCCACTTCTTACTAGCCTGCTTGCAGCCAGACTTTTCTACTTCGTTTGGCTGCACCTACAGTAGGCTAGTTATTACATATATATAATGGTCAGGTTTGTGACAATGCATTCTATTTATTTCATTAATTTCCATATTTTAAACAAACAAAAAACATCCAGTTTGGAGTCATCACCTCACCCATGGATCATGGTGACCTGGCTTGGGAGAGTAGTATATTACATGAACTAGTATTTCCTCTATGAAATAGTACTATTAGCTGTTAATAATTGCTATTATTATCTGTCATTGATCTTAGATCCAGAGGATAATGCTAGTCATGATGGTAGAGTGAGATCCTTTGAGCACTTTCCTGGCAACTGGGCCATGCACATCTATGCTCCATGTAAGCAATCTTCAGTTATAATTAACTAATAGAATATCTTTACAGTACTTATATTTCATGATTATCACTTCTCATAAGGGGCTTCTTCCGTGGGGTTCACTTCGCATGCACAATTACAGGCTCGCACAATGCCAGCACACAACTATCGTTGATTTTTACACAATAGAGGAAGAAAATGAAAGTGTGGAGAATAAAATTCATGGCAAGGGAGATAATAACACATGAGACTAATGCAACTCACAGCCAGGAATCCAACCTGCAACCCCAGGTGTGAACTTAACAGTGGTGAGAGACAGCGGAACACAATAATCAATTACCTGTCGTTTGCACAAGTGCCATTTTGCACAAACCTGTTCGCACAACTATGGCCTGTTCACACAATTCCAAGAGTCGTTTAGCACAACTTTTGCATTACACTTATCAACAAACAGGGTCCCATCAACACAAATGAAAAAATCAGTATTACATGCACTCATCTGTATAATATTGTTTTGTGGGCAGTGAAATCACCAGCATCATAAACATATTACAAGTGGTCATGCTTTAGTGAGCTGTTTTTCTATGTTGGACAGAAAAACTGAATGCAAAACTAAAGGGTGGAGGGGGGGGAGGGGGGTGGGGGGGATGGGGGTGAAGAATGATAAAAATATCGTTAATATTGTCACATGTAACCCTGACTTGAGGGATAGAGGTACTCTTTTTACCCCTGAAATCAATGTTCATCACCTGTTATGGTGAATTTTAAGGTTCTGAAGAAGAAACTTTATTTGTACCCATAATGATATATGATAATTGATATGTTATTTATGTTAAACAGATTGAAGGGTACTAACTTCCAAAAATAACTAAAAAGCTAAAAATGCTTGGAAGTATTCTTAATTAAAATCATTTCAAGTTCTACTGGGAGCTTCAAACAAAATTAGTTTATTCGCATGTAATCACAGTTGTCATTTTTGTATGCTAATGAAAACACTCCCTGGAACGAGATAAACTTACAGTAGATATTTGCTGATAATTATTCATAAATTGATATTATGAAAAACATTGATTCATGAATGGATATTCTTTAGTTCCAGCTCCAAGATGTCTCGGTCCAACTATTCAGTCTCTGGTTGACAGTTTACCATCAGCTATTCCTGCTAAAATGCATTTGCTCCCACTGTCTGATCTTCATGTTAGTCTATCGAGAACAGTTCCGGTAAGACACTACTGGATTGATCCAATAGTGGAGCAACTGAGGGATAGTCTTTCCACAAAAGAAAGGTAGCCAAATAAATAGTTGACATGATTTCCAAACAGTTGAAACAGCAAGAATTTTGATAAATAGAAACCAAAGATTTAATCTAGACATGTTTCGGCTTTCTAGATTAAAACTTTGGTTTCTATTTTTCAAAATTCTAATATGGTTTATATAACACCCTTATTCCATATGGATATGATCAAAGGTTCTTTACAATAAGTTATAAAATTATGAGAGGTGGTTAGTAATAAATGAGGATATAGCCAATATTAACTATGATGAGGAGTAGGCACTGAAGGTGCTCACTGCCAGGGTTTTAAATCCTCAGTTGGTTACTGGTATACACCTAATTGAAAAAAACGTAGTCGGGTTCAAAAAAAGGTTGTATCAAAGCTTAAGACCGAAGGGGAGCATGGGAAGTCAAACAATATTAAGTTAATTTTATGCATATTGCAGTTTTCCCTTCCTGTGTACATTTTATGCATCATGGCTTTGGCATTTTGTTAATCTAGGTTGACCAACTTTGCTCTACTGTGCATTTTTACATGTCTATATGCAAATATAATACACATTTCAGAGTACCCAAAATGCTTTTCTGTCTTAGCTTCAATGATATGACCTTCTCGAAACTGACTACATTTTTTCAATTAGGTGTATGTACTTATAGTAAATGACCAAGTGTGGAGAGACAAGGAATTTGAAACCACAACCTGCAAACATTCCGATGCTCAACCAACTGAGCCAACTAGTTGCATTACAAGTATTTCCCATAGTATTATTTAGGATTTGTCATCTCAATATTTTTAATTGTAATCAATTTATGGCATTCTATTTTAATCTCTGTTTTGCAGGTTTAGTTGCACAATTGAAAAGCCACAATTTTATGTTAATGATGAAAAAACCAGGTAATTTCTTACAAAAACTCTCATCAATCATATTTATAATTCATTCTTCAAGATTCTCACAGCTACACTTTTTTTAGGTCATTCCTGGGGTTAAAAATTTCAACTGGGGAACATCAGGTAAAAGGATTTATAAGATAACTGTTATCAGTCTCAAAGTCTGATTGGTTGGCAACGTGTGCTTTATGACAGCACACAGCATGCACATGCCCTTTGTATTTTATAAAAGAAATAAAAAACTTACTTGCTTTGCGTGTGCTGTGTGCAGTTATAAAGCACTTGGGGATTGGTAGAACACTTGAGAACTGTACAGAAGCACTCTGCTACGCTTCATGCTTCTCCTAACACTTCTCTCATTTTCTGCAGTTCCCTGCATGCTTTATAACTGCACACAGCACGCGCATGCATTTTCTTTTTCTTCATTATAGTCTAGCAGCCAAATCCAGATCTTCACGAATTGGCAGCTGGCCAAGATTTCTTGTTATCATTTAAAAGGTTGAATCCTGCTGATTACGAATCTGCATGTTATCACTTGAACATAAGTATCCAAACAGCTTGTTAACCTTGGCCTAATTAACCTTGCATACTCCTTTGTTGCAGAACGTTTTATATTTAATTACAAAAATATTTCATTTTTATGCCAAAATCAAACTCTTAAATGCCTCTGACATCTGAGTTTTTGCATATCTTTTAAATTTGCCTTAATTTATTGTCATTATTATCCGTCTTTTAAAATTTTGTATTCTCACAGCTCCAGAATCTTATCTCTCTTGTTGATGAAGTCTTGGCTGGATTTGCCTTACCAGAGTTCTATAAGGTAATTATGAACATAAAGTACCATTTTTCCCCTTCCCCACCTTACATGAGTAGAGTTTGTTAGAACACTCCCATTGAATAGAGGGTTCTTTCTAGGAACTTCAGTTTTCCCCCGTCCTCAAAACCTAACATTGCAAAATTCCAATTCTATCTGTTTTTTAGCTATGCTCTGACTTTGATCAGCCCAGGATAAATAGACCAGGAAGATCGCCAACATAATTGCATGCAATATTGATAACTGTCATTTTCTTTAGAATCCATCATTTCACATTAGTGTTGCCTGGTGTCTTGGTGATATCTACACTCAAATAACAAAGGATAATGAGGATAGACTCCAGGTATATATGAAGAAGCATGACAAGCATTTTTTTCTTTTTTTTTGGTTCTTGAAGACTTTGTTACTTGGTTCCTCAGGCCAAATACAAGTTTACAAATGTTGGGAAGTAAAAATCAACTCCTAAATTCCAATTTGATCACGGAATGAGGGGCACAGGTTTGTTAGCCACTGGCTATTAAATGCTACCCTCGTGAAAAAAAAAGGACGTTGAACTTCACATGAGCCTAACCTAATGACATTGACATTGATGTGGTTTTTGATGTTCTGGTAGTTCTGGTAAACTCGGTAGTTAAGATGCGCACTGCAATTGGATTTTTTCGCTGCATTCAATCAAAAATAATCAGTCGATAGGTTCTCTGTTCTTGACTGGTTGCAGTGAAAACCCAATTTCGCATCAGGCTGTTGGAGTTCTCAGAATATCATAAACCATAGTAACGCCTTATTTTCCATTGTTATCAATGCCTATGTGGCTCGTGTGAAGTTTAATGTTTGCCCTGAGCCTTAGATTCTGTAGAAAACAGTGCGAAGTTATCTATTTGTTTTTCTTTCAGACAATTTTTGATTCTATGATGACAGAGAAATCCTTGAGTAGTTTGTTGTTTGATGTCACAGAAGTCAGATGTAAGATTGGCAACAAGCTCTTCACCTTTAGTCTTGCTGAATGAAGCGACCATGGGGTGGGCTCATCATAATACATTTTCCAACAAAATCACTGTAATTTTTTTCTTTTTTTCCTTTTTTTTTTTTTTTTTTTTTTTTTTCTCGAATGATTTTGTAGTAGATAGAGTGAAAGAATTAATGTACCCTGTTTTCATTGATTGGACTCTGACCACAGGTAGCCCAAGCTTGGTTTCTGTGGTGTCCTGTTATAAGGGAATGTATGGGGATTCATTCTTTCGCTCTGTTTGGTTAATTTTTGAATTTAGCCCGTTTTAAGGATTTTTTCCCCCACCAGTAAGAAATTATTACTTAATTATTATTCATTATTACTTACTTAATGTTTCTTACTGGTGGGCTACCTGTGCTGTAATTAGATCGGCGCTGTAAACTGATAGCCGGTTAAATTCAAATCAACAGTTGGTGTTTTGTTTCTTATGGGTTGCCTGTGCTGCTTACAGCGCGCAGATATATATATCATTTATATATCAATCAATTTCAAGTAGCCAGTTGTCAATTGCCTATACGTAGAGAGATTTACAACTGTATTCAAGAAAAAGAATAAAGTTTCCGTTACTATACATCGTCATACAAGGAGTAGATGAACCACGATATGTCTAAGATCAAAATTGTGATCTGGGATTGGACAGTGCGCCATCGGGGAATAGACCTCTGGTGTCATCATTTACTTCCGCTTTTATTCTTGGAAACAAGCGAGCAATTTCAATTTCGTATAGTTTGGTGGGCGGTGAAGGATTTGCACAATTACAAGCACAAAATGTCTGGATTGAGCATCGGTTTATCAACTTTTAACAGCTGTAACAAAGCTGGATCCATTCCACATTTCACCCAACATCTTACCCGTCATCCAAACGATTATCGGGCTTTAATATGGCGGGGAAGAGCTTACAGCATCGTAGGTCAAGAAGCAGAAGCAAAAGCGGATTTTCAGAAAGCCTGTCGTGTAAGTGATGGTCCAAAGAATCTTCTTGCTCAAGCACATTTAATGCACATCAATGGAAATAAGCAACAGAAGGTTGAAATTCTCCAAAATACCACAAGGCAATACCCAAATTGTTCTGAAGCTTGGCATGATCTTGGTAGCCATACTTATTACGTCGAGGGCAAAGTTGATCTTTCTCTTCAATACCTGGAAAGAGCAAATCAGCTCGCTACGATAAATTCTGAGACTGAGGATCCATGGTACCCTTGGTGCAATCAACTCATTGGCGACATTTACTTCTACAAAAAACAACAAGTAAACGAAGCAAGAAAGTATTACGCGACGGCTGTTCAGTCAAGCAACACTTTAACAATCGGTCATCTTGGGCTAAGCAGATGCGAGATATTAAACAATAACCTTGCAAGAGCCGAGACGAGCTTCTTGACTGCAAAGCGTCTCAACCCAGTGCTAGTAACATGGGAAACTTTTGATAACTTCCGTCGAGTACTACAGTACTCAGCTAGTGGTGACCAATCATTACAGTACTCAGCTAGTGGTGGAAACACTCGATCCCAGCAGAGTGGTTATCAAGGTGGAGGATCCGGAGGAAGGGGAAACGGAGGATCGGGTGATGGAAGTGGCAGTGATGGTAGGTATTTTAGTCTGAAAAATTATTTATAACAGCTCCACAATCTAGAGACAGGAAATCGAATAGTTGTGTTTGTCAGTTGAAGTATTAAAATGCTCGGGCAGTAAATTGGAATCATTCGACCTACGACTTTTTGCTAAGTCGGGACTTTAATTTAGTGGATTCAATATTTTCAACATATGAAAGGAGAATGGAACAACGTCTGACGCAGAAAAATTTGAGCCCCATGACGGAAATCGAACCCATGACCCTTCGAATACTTACTCAGTGGTTAGAGCATCCGACTATATCCGGAGGGTCATGGTTTCGATTCCCTTCTGGGGCTCAGATTTTTCTGAGTCAGACGTTGCTCCATTCTTTTTTCATATGTTTTTCAATTATATTCAATATCTTTAGTAGCTAGAATATAGGTACGGATATAGACACTGTCCTTATTGAGTATGAATCAAATTGTGACTTCCTTTCTAACGTGATGGTTTTTTTCGATATGAAGCTAAATCACCCCTTTTCTTGTCAAAAGCGATAGAAAAATATCGACGAAAGCGGCATTCATTAAATCGTCGAACCAATTTTTTTCTAAATGAAGTCACTAAAAAATGTATATTTTACAAATATTCTCCTTTAATTTCATATGCTAATATTTAAAATATGGAACATGAAAATTCACAACCTATGGTTGCTACGGTAACTCACTGGTGTCCAGGCCCCAAACGACGATTTTAGCGGAGCTCCCGCGCGGAGCACCATACCTAAGAAAAAATGGCAGGTGGTGTGCGGCACGGTGCACGTGACATGCATCGTCCAATCAAATTCCCTGTTTTTTTCCGAATGTCGCGCAAAAAATTGAGTTTGAAGCGTTTTCCCAAATTCCTATTGCTGAAGAAAAAGCCTCTCTATTTATTCGAAACTAAAAATTAAGAGCTTGTTGCAAGGACTTGGAAAGAGTAGGCCTTCTCCTACTGATAAGTGAAGTTTGAAGTAAAAGTAAAGAAAATATCTTTTGTTGTGTTAGAGATATCGGGGGAATGTCTATTTTACCACCATACGATACGCTTGTTAGAGCTAGATGACAAATGTTCACTCGTATCTGTTTTAAGTTTAATTCGTGGATCGAGTTCAAACTGGTTCAAGCTAGTACAAGTGAACATTTGTCATCTAGCTCTAACAAGCGTGTCGTATGGTGGTAAAATAGACATTTCCCCGATATCTCTAACAGTTCGATCTGTTGGCGAATCACGCATCTAAGTTAGTCCTCATGGCAAAATTATCTTTGGCTCGTAAGCACGTGCATTTTGGTTTATTAAGAATTAAGCGAGTGAACCAACCGAGTGAACGAGATAAGAGAAGCCACTGAAGTAGCACAGTGGCGACATTGCCCAGGAGTGCTGAACCCCGCTGATGACTGTTCAAGAGGTCTAGACGCAAAGCAGTTCATTGAAAGTGAAAGATGGCTGAGAGGACCCCGATTCCTCTGGGAAGGTGAAGAAAGCTGGCCAAGTCACCATGTAGAAGACATCCCCGACGATAAACTTGAAATAAAGAAGGAGAAGACGTGCCTTTCAACCAAGACCGATGCAGCTGCAACTTCTGTCCTTCACGAGTTGCTCGCAAGATACTCAAGTTGGTCAAGGCTGTGCAAAAGTGTAGCATGGATAATCAAGTTTATCAATTGGTTGAAGGAAGGAAGAAGGAAACCGAGCTACCAGCGACTGACAGTCAACGACCTCAAGAAGGCTAAACAAAGAATCGTCGCTGTCGTGCAAGCAAGGTCCTTTCCTGATGAAGTCCGTGAACTTAGTCGAGGGAAATCTGGTTCCCAGACACGAGTGAAACCTTCTAGCAACATAGTAAAGCTGAAACCTATGATGAACCCAAGTGAAGGGGTCATGCGTGTATCGGGACGAATCAGCGAGGCACCAATAACGTACGATGCAAGGCACCAATTGATCCTACCCCAACACCACTGCGTCACCGAACTGATAATCAACCATTATCATGTAAGGCTCGGTCACTGTGGACCAGAACACTTGCTCTCAAAGGTAAGAGAAGAGTTTTGGATTGTCAAGGCAAGAGCTGCGATCAAGAAGGTGCTGGGAAGATGCTTCACCTGCAAGAAACAGCATGTAGAAAGGATGTCACAAGAAATGGCAGACCTGCCCAAGGTAAGGGTGACGCCCTACGAACCGCCCTTTACCTACACCGGCATAGACTACTTTGGCCCTTTAAATGTAAAGAGGGGTCGTGGTACAGCAAAGCGCTACGGTTGCATTTTCGTCTGCATGACGACGCGAGCTGTACATCTGGAGTTGGCGCAGTCATTAGAGACAGACGCATTCATAATGGTGCTCCGACGCTTCATCAACGTCAGAGGAAGCGTTAAACAGCTGAGGTCGGACAATGGTACTAACTTTGTCGGAGCAGAACGCGAGTTGCGTGCGTCGATCAGAGAATGGAACCACAAGACCATAGAAGAGGAGCTCCAGCAGCATAACTGTGAATGGGTATTCCACCCACCGGGTGCATCCCATATGTCCGGAGTATGGGAAAGACTGATAAGGAGTGTCAAGCGGTCGATGAAAGCTATACTCGGTGAAAGGACGGTAGATGAAGAGGTGCTGAGAACCGTGCTCTCCGAAGCGCAAGCAATTGCGAATTCCCGACCGCTGTGCCACAACTCTGACGACGTCAAAGACTTGGAGGCGCTGACACCCAACCACCTTCTGTTACAACGTCCAGCTGTCACTCTTCCTCCGGGACACTTTGAAGATACAGATTTGTCAAGCAGAAAAAAATGGCGACAAGTACAGATCCTCGCAAACCATTACTGGAAGAGGTGGGTTCACGAGTATCTACCCACCCTGCAAGAACGCCAGAAATGGCTCAAGCCACGTCGAGACCTGACAGTCAACGATCTAGTACTGATTGCGGATGATAACGCACCGAGAGGTCAATGGCTTCTTGGTCGCGTTACTCAGGTGTTCCCTGGTAGAGACGGACGGATTCGAAGTGCAGCGATAAAGACCAAGAACTCAGAGTTACACCGACCAATAAGAAAACTCTGCCTATTGGAGGCATCAGAACAGTGAAGAAAGATAAAAAAAGAAGAAAGAAGAAAGAAAAAGAAAGAAAGACCTGCGTGTGTTGCAAGGGCCAGCATGATTTGAAGGACTGCGAAGTCTTCCCCAATAAATCAATTGGAGAAAGATGGACCCTCGTAAAGGAACAAAAGCTCTGTCATCTATGTTTGGCTTCGGGTCATATGAGGTACCAGTGCACATCCACAGAAAGGTGTCTATGCAGGGCGCCCCTACCCCACCATAAGCTGCTGCATCGAGATCACAGACCGCAACAAGTTGTCAGCCAATCCCCGCAACCCTCCACACAACCTGCATCAGAAGTAGTTAGACGGAAGGAGATCGACACGCGAGCGACCCTCAGTCAGAAACAAGGTCAAATAATCTTGCTTCATGTAGTCCCAGTCCGAGTGATAAGCGACGAAGGCAAATGTGTAACCACCTATGGTCTCCTGGATAACGCAAGTCGAGGGACCATAATCTGCTCCCAGCTCGCGGAAAGGTTAGGCATTGACGGCCCCAAGCTTCCAGTCGCAGTGACCACAGTCCTTGGCACACAAGATCGCGAATACAAGGAAGTATCCTTCAAACTACAAGCTGCCGAACCCAGCGACGAAGATCCCGTTTTAAACGTGGAACAAGGCCTTTCTGGCGAACTAGAAATAAAGGAAAGGGTGCTACCGCACGAGATAGTACTAAACCAGCACCCACACTTATGTGACATCAGCATACCGAAAGTAGACTTAAAGAAAGTGACACTGATAATCGGCGAAGATGTGAGAAATGCGCACGCAGTTAAGGATGTTCGATCGCCCGCAGACAATGAACGGAGTGGATTATACGCTACTAGAACAGCACTAGGCTGGACTATTGCTGGCCACACGACAGGTGCCCCAAGCTTCAAGAAAGAAACAAGCTTCAACTTCACGGACACGAATAAAGAGCTTAGCAACCAGCTGGAACGGTTCTGGAAGATAGAGAGAGTAGGAATTGAAGACTCAACAGACACCTTGAAGTCGGTGGAGGACCGAAGAGCAGAAGACATCCTTCGAGAATCCACAAGGCTTGTGAATGGACACTACGAAACGGGTCTACTCTGGAAAAAGAACGATCCTCATCTACCCAATAACAGGAAGCTTGCAGAGTCTCGACTGAACAGTCTCAAACGGAAATTTCAACGTGACCCAGATTTCGAAAACAAGTACAGAAAGGTAATTCAGGAATATGTACAACGAGGATACGCAAGAAAGCTGACTAAAGATGAAGCACGATCAACTACTCCAAAGACCAACTACCTGCCACATCACGGAGTTACAAACCCCAATAAACCAGGCAAGGTAAGAGTCGTCTTCGACGCAGCCGCTAAGTTCCAGGAAACCTCCCTGAACAAGAATCTGCTACAAGGCCCAGATCTGTCAAACAGTTTGAATGGAGTACTGATGAGATTTCGTCAAGAAAAGGTAGCGGTAGTGGCAGACATCGAAGGCATGTTTCACCAAGTCAAGGTAGCATGCAAGGATCAAGATGCCTTAAGATTCCTTTGGTTTAGTAACGACGTCAATGAACCCCCTGACGAGTATGTAATGACGTCGCACATCTTCGGAGCGACAGACTCTCCCTGTTGCGCGAATTATTGTCTGAAGAAAACAGCAGAGGATAATGTAAGCAGTTTCGATCCCGTCGTCATTCAAACTGTCCTAAGAAACTTCTATGTTGACGACATGCTGAAGGCGCTCAAGAGTGAGGAAATTGCTATCAAAGTCGCGAAGGACTTGATATCCCTACTATCGAGAGGAGGATTTAGACTGACGAAATTCACCTCCAACAGCCGTGCAGTCCTGGATTCGATCCCTAGCAAGGAAAGAGCTAACCCCACCTTGGACTTAGATTTTGATGATTTGCCAATCGAACGCGCACTTGGCGTACAGTGGAATGTAGAGCAAGACACCTTTGGCTTCAAGGCTACTAAATGCAGCAAGCCTAATACGATGAGAGGCGTACTATCTTATGTCTCCTCTTTCTATGACCCACAAGGCTTCGCCGCCCCTGTAGTTCTCCCAGCAAAACAGATACTGCAAGAGTGTTGGAAGGAAAAGCAGACATGGGACGAACCGTTGAAGGGGAAGTTGCTGAAAAAATGGGAACATTGGAAGAACCTGCTACCTATTATGACTGAAGTCAAGATTCCCCGCTTCTTCTTCGAAAATCCAGTCGACGTTGATTTAGCTGACATCCAACTACACCACTTTTGTGATGCGTCTGAAGTAGGCTATGGCACTGTTTCCTATCTGAGGGCGACCTATCCGGATGGAACAATATCTTGTTCCTTCGTCCAAGGAAAGTCTAGAAATGCCCCGGTTCGTGCTCCAACGATTCCAAGAATGGAACTACAAAGTGCTGTCCTCGCTACTAGAATGGACAAGTTCATTCAGAGAGAACTAGACATGCTGATAAGCAAGACGCTATTCTGGACCGATAGCACCATCACTCTGTACTGCATCTCCAACGAAAGCAAAAGGTTCCAAACCTACGTTACCAACCGAGTGAACATTTGTCATCTAGCTCTAACAAGCGTATCGTATGGTGGTAAAATAGACATTCCCCCGATATCTCTAACATGTTGTTTCGCTTGAAAGTGGGAAGTTTATAAAGTGATTGTTTACGTTTCACTTAGTTTCTCTTCTACCGGAAGTTCCTAAAACTCCTTTCTGTTTGTTGTCGAAATCATTTAATTTAGGATTTGAATGGACTAGGAATAAGTGTAGTGAAGAATGTCCTATTTAAAAATTCCCGTCGACCCCTGTCGACCTCTTCTAGTTTCTCTGATATTTTAGTTTTACTTGAAGCGTATACAAGTGTATTTGTACTGCCACACACATCAACATCAAAAAGACGAAGCATCTTACAACGTCTAGTTTTTTCCCGAAATTACGACTTTGAACCAACAAAAATCTAAAAGAAGTCCTTCATCATACACAGCAGTATCATGTACTTGACAAAATATTACTCTTATTATTATAACGTTGCAAAAAACCACACTTTTTTGCAGCTTACTAGTTTCAAAACTATGTGTTTACAAACGTGGAAATCCATTTGCAGTCGAGATTCACCTCTTTGACGAGCTGTGTGATTGGACAACTAGCTGTCAAAAGTGACAGCTATATGATTGACACCGCACTTTTTCTAAAAGCAAGTCGAGAAAGGAGTAAACTTTGGTCGTAATATTTTGGTATATGTACTAGAATTTATGCTTTTTATACAGCAAAAAAAGGTACAATTTTCAAAAGTCTGATGTCTTGAGATAACCATGCGGAGTCTCAATTGATAGGATTTGTCTTTGGGCACCACCTTTTGGGCACCAGAGTGGAATCGTGAAAAAAGCTGACTGAAAATTTCAAAAAGGTTTGAGAAACTAATCTGGAAAGGAACTAGATTTAACTTAACTTAGATGTTATTAAACTACATCAACTATTTCTTCAATTGTTATTTGGTTGAACTCCCACAAAACGCCAGTATTATTAGTTAGCTTTTTTTCTACACGACTCTAAAATTGTTTTCTTTATCATAATAAAAAAAGCCAAAGCCAGTTATAGGCTGAAGCTGTGAAGTTTTCCAACTTTTCAAGTTTTTGTACGAGTTTACGTCTTTTATTGAACATGGAAAACTTTGCTTAGCTTTTTCTTTTCTTTTTAACTGGGGTGGATTATTTGCAAGATCTTTAACTTGTGAAAATATCATCAGAAATACCATAAATTTTCAGTTTCGAAGAAGCAGCTTGAGATCTGTACACTAGGACGGTCAGCAGCAAATGAGCACATTTTAGCGGAGCACCATACCTAAGAAAAAATGGTAAACTATCGAGTTGATTTTTCATGGATTGGCTGACGTCACTTCCGTCCGTCCGTCCGGGCGTGTACACAAGCATTCCGATTAGCTGGTTAAATTTTTTTTTGGCGGGAATGTCGACGCGTTGCAACATCCGGGTACACATAAAGAAAGGTAAATCCGGCTATTAAACTTTTGTAAAAAAAACGTTTTACACACGTATAGAAATACCGAAAGATAACAACACAAGCTTATATTTATATTTACTCTATTTACGATGGAACCCCTTTCCGAAATCGATATATCGAAAGAAAGGTCAGAGGAGAATGAAGTCAAAAAAGAAAGGTCAGAATCAAGAGTTTTTTCGAAAGAGGAAAAACTTTGGTGGCGTGAAAAAGGAAGGAAAAGACGAAGGACTCACCAAAGAAAAGCGGCAAGCAGAGAGAGAGATAGAGAACGCAAATCCAGGCGGGACTTCGATTATAAACAAGGAGAATATGATCGTGAAAGAAAAAGAAATATGAGGCAAAACTTGACGGATGAACAAAGAGAAAATGAACGTGAAATACAGAGGAATTTGAGTCAAAACTTCACGAATGAACAAAGAGAAAATGAGCGTGAAAGACAAAGGAATTTGAAGCAGAACTAACTAGCTAAGGCGACTCTCAAATGCACAGAAAAAAATCGCTTTAGCGCAAGTTATAGACCAAAGACAATTAAAAAACTTTCATGTATTCAAAGATGGATTAAGAAGTGTTCTCCAAGAATTCAGGTGTGTGGTTTAGCAAACAATAGTTTATTATTTTTTGACAAGCATTTTTTCTCCACGAATCGACAAATCACTCGCAAAGACTTTCCCTCAAAACTTTTAATATTTCTGTAGATAAGCTTAATTTATTTTAATGTTGGAGTAAATATAACATGAAGAGCATATTACAACAAATATTCGTCCTTTATTTAGCTTTGTAAATCTTTAGCAATTCGGTTAACGTTGTAAAACGTTGTTTTTAACCATAGTTAATAATTCCCCTATATTAACTATGTTTTAACAAACTATCGTATGTTTTTCGTTCAAGAAAGATTCGCCTCCTATCGCGGGTTCCCATCTTCAAAACAACGAAGACTTTCATTTAATACTTTTATTTCTACAAATAATTTATTTAAGTATTGAATGAAATATAAATTTACACTGACCAAATATTCAACTGTTTATTAAGCTATTCGAGCAAGTCTGATTATAAAAATGAGCTTAAATTTGTGTTGTTGAGAGATGTTGTTGTAGAAAGACCTAACTTTCACTTTAAAAAGCCGTAAAAACTATTCAAAAACATTTACGAACTATGTACTTATTGACTGAGTGGGAGGGCCGTACGGGAAAATATTTGGCTCGAGGTGATGCCGTACAAATGACCGAGAGCCAAATATTTTCCCGTACGGCCCGACCTAACTCAGTCAATAAGCATTTTATCATATGACCCTCACGAAAATAAAAATAATTAAAAAAAAGAAAGCGCGCGGATTTGAGCAGGGCCGGACGGGTTTTTCCGGCCCGCTTACGTCAACCCGTCCGGCCCCCATCACGTGACTTTTTCCAATGGTTTTATTTGAGCGCGCTAGCAGGGCCGTACGGGTCATATGATAAGCCAATTTACTGACAAAGAAATTCGTCATTTTGCATTGCCTTTTTGCATTGCCTTTATTTTCTATTTTGTCTCAGTTGTTCTTGTCAAGTTTAACTGAATGTAAAACGTCTCGTTCTGAAAAAGACGTAATTATTAAAGTAAGCTAATACTTTGCTCAGTTTTCAAGTCTGTTTTTTGGTCTTGATTTCAATTTCAATGAAAGACATCCGAGGTAAATTTTACTAAACTTGATATTGTATTGGATTATCTGTAGTTATCTTTGGGTTTTTTTTTAAGTAAAAATAATTCAAAGCCTAAAAATGTCGGATTTTTTGGAAAATTTGTTGAAAATTCTTTCAAGAGCAAAACTAGCCCCTGGGGGTGGTGGTGAGTTGTGTACAAAATTCCTAAGTGGGAGAGCGAGTATATACTCGCGGGAAAAAAAAAACAATGTAGTGCATTTCGATTCGATTTCACTGCATGGTTTTTATTATGGGAGAAATTATCTTCATCTCGAATAAAAAATAATTGAAGATTTTTTCCCCTATCTCATTTTTAACTTTCAGTTTCATTCAAATTAATTGTTCTCCCTGTGTCTTTCGTATCGGGAGCTCCGCTTTTAGGCAGTGCCTAAATATATATATTAGCTGTTCATTGTCGCTTTGTTATATTTGAACTTGAGCAGGAAATTCTTACGCTGAAGTTGTAAACTTCCAAACTGTTCAAAATAATGATATTTTTAGACCTAATTAGCGTTTGATAATGAGACCACCTTTACGATATTCTCAAGAAAGATCTCTCTAAACCAGTTTCTCGACATTTCAATTCTGTGAACCACTCGGAAACTAATGCAAATTTTTTTGGTCTTTGCTTAACACACGGCAGCAATAATTCACGAAAAACAATTGATTCATTCGCTTGGCACAATTAATCCGCACGGGATGAATGAACGCTTCACCTTTAATTATCCACTTCTCCCCTACCATTATTATTTACGATCCTTTTGTTTTCTTTTGTATTACGACTATATAAACACCTCCATCATTCTCTTTCTCTCATTGACTCCGACGAAGGACTAATGTCCGAAACGTCAGTCTACTAACTTTCATACCTACGGTGATAAAATTATCTACTACGACACACTTGTTTCAACTATGGTTACATTGTTTATAAATTTGACCTTTTTTTTTTCATTTTTATAACAGACGAAGACCTGACTCCAGAGAAGCGTGAAAGAGAATGGACCAGGATAAAAAAAGAAGCTCCAAGTGCGAAAAAGTATCGTGGCAAAAAATTTTATCAGTCAAAATGCAAACGCTATTGGTACTCCAAAATTGCACCAGCCGAGAGACACGGAACAGAAGTAAAATCATTTCTGAAGAAATACGCCGACAAAGGAAGAACCATTGAGCTGATGTGTTCAATTGACGAAAACATGGATGAAATGCATGGAAAGCACGAATCAGGAAAATACGCTGTCATCAAGAAAAGTGATATGGATGGAATGTCATAGATCTATGGTATTATAAGACTTTTTTTTCTTTGATTAATATGTGTTTCAAATGTGCGACGATTTAATTAATTAGTCCATGTGAGTTTGAGTTTGAGTTTATTTTTACAAAATAATGACTATATATACACAATTTATCACCCTCCCGCAAATAGCATAAAGCTAATCTAGGCGGGAGGCGATATATTACATTAAATAAATATTAGAAGATTTACAAATAAAATATGACGATAAATAAATGAAAAACTAACAGTTTACTTAAAATAAAGAAACGAAAAGGGGGAAAGAAAAAAAAGGAGAAAAAAGGGAAAATGATACTAACCAAGTATTGAAAATCAAAAAATAATTATTTATAAATAGTCGCAATATGAAAAGACTCAGTCCGAGACGTTCAAAGTATAATGTAGTCTGTCTACAATAGTGGAAGTGTCAACATAGCTATCTTCTCTTAGGAGAAAATCAGATAGTGTTTTACGTAATATTAACTTAAACTTCTTCTTTTTTAATTTACGCAAATTGCTCGGTATCGTATTCCATAACCTAGCTCCAAATCTTGAGAATGATATTTTTTGTACTTCCAGTTGAGATTTTTTAATATAGAAATTTCCTGATGATGAGAATCTTGTGTTGTATGAGTGAACACTCGTAGCAAGGGTAAATTGATTTAGAATATTAAGAGGTGCAAGCTTGTTAGTTGAGCACAAGGGGCTTCTTTCTCGACTGCGGATTTAAGTTTTTCCATGTCTTTAGCTAATTCCTTAAGCTGTTCTTTTAAAGCGTCATTTTCCTTTCTTAAAGATTTTAAGTTGTCTCCCATATTAGTGAAATTTAGTTTTAAATCAAAATTTACGAGATCTTCGCGGAGCGAAAACTCGACGTCCGTACTCTGTGACGTCTTGTACCATGTGTTTCAAGAAACATTCAAATATTGTATCCACGCAAGAATCATGCACTTTACAATCTAAGGCCCGAACCATACGTCGCAATTTTCATGTGCCGAACTTAATACAGTAGTACCTATTTGTATCTATTGGCACATGAAAGGCTAGACGTATGAATCAATTAAGTTCGGCAACGACTGGATTAGATTCCACGCGGTACTGAGCTCGACCGCGCCAGTCGAGCCGCACTACAAAAGTTCGTCACTGATTCAAACGTCGAGCTCCTGTTGTGCCGAATCATATGCAACATTAAAATTAGGTGAGCCTGCACCTAAAAAGCAGCGGTATTTGGTAATGAGTATGCTCGATACGTTCTTGGGAGATCCAAGATGGCGGATGATATGTGCTCTTCGTGCTTTAAGGGCACGAAGTATTCTTGTTTATCTTGCACTATTTTGTAAGGAAAGAAGCAACAGCATTACAGCGAAACTAGCTTTATGTCTTCTTCTGCTAACAAGTAACAGCATAGACTGCATGATATTTTGCCTTCTTGCCCTTGCATGTCGAATAGCACGGAGAAAAAGTAGTCTTTTTTGACCGTCCGCCATTTTTGTTTTGATTTGAATTGTTTCAATTTACCGTAATTCCGCTGACTGATTTTACCGCATACTCATGCACAGAGTATTTGGCACAACACATTAGGCGCGACGTATGAAACAACGTCGATCCTATTGTAACTGTGTCGACCCAAATAGGATATTAGTTTCGATACATGAAAGCGCGACGTATGAATCGGGCCTTACTTGTTATTCAGACAACATCTCAAACTCATCGTATATATATAAGAGTATATAAGAGTACCATAAATATGCATAAAGACGTGTTTGATTTATCAGCTATAAGCGTAAAAATTGCCATGCATCTCGCAGTTAATTAATGCAATTGTTTTCTTGACTTTTTTAGGTGTGGTTAGAGCACAGGCATCCCAAGCAATGCATTTGTCGTGTGTATGATAGCATTCACAGTAAATGTATGGGACGTACGGAAAAATGTGATTTTTGTTTTTATTAATAAATTTGAATAAACGTTACCTTGCAATGTTTTAAAGGATTTTTTTGAAAAATTAGCCCTCTAGTAAATAAAATAGAGAGGCTGCATCCTTCTCTCAAGAAAAATGCATTATTTCCTCAGATCTCGAGATTTACTATTGAAATTCTCAATATTGAGCGATTATCTGCTACACATTTTGCTCCCGCTTAACGACACACCTAGGCATACCTTGACATTCAAACTTGACATTCAAGTTTCAAATTCAACATACAAATTTTACACTTGACATTCAAGTTTCGAATTTTTAGCTCAAGTTTTGAACTTCAGCATTCAAGTTCCATATTCTACATTCATGTTTTAAATTCAACATGCAAGTTTATATAGTGTTCGAGAATTTATAACTCTTCTTTTGTATCTTACATCAATGGGCATCTTACATCATTCTTATCAGCGTCATCCCGGGCGTCTTGCGTCCTGTTACTCGTTATGTGATGTTTACTCGCTCCGTCAAATCTCAAGTCGGATGCCGCAAAACCAGTACCCTATATATGACTGATCTCCAAGTTTGGTATTCGACACACGCTGGGTACATTTCGCAATTCACCGCATCATATTTCAAACTCGACCTACATTTTCAACTCGACTTTTATATTTTCGTTTACGTTTCAGTGATCTTTTTACCCTCTGGTTACCCCCCTCCCCCCGATGTAAGTCCGTCCTTGTTACTTATATCTAGATGGTCTTGGATATTTTGTTGTATGGAACTTACCTTATAAACATTGGTAGTACATCCCTTTACATCATTGTATAGCACTCACAGCATTCCACTTAAATATTGCAACGACTAGTGTAATACTAACTTCATTCAGGGAGAAAATCTATGTAGTAGAGATGGTTCAAAAATACCCAAATAGAGTGAAATAAATTTTGTTCGATAAGGACACAATTCATCATAATCATTGTCCACAAAAGTGTCGATAAAGCTAATAAAATAGTTTGCTTTTCCCTTGGTAGTTCTCTCGAAAGAAATTTTCTCCATAATTTTGTCCTGAAACTTTGCATGGACATTAATTATGTCATGGACATCTCGTTTTTTCGCTAGATGCTCTCCAAATATGTCAATGGGATTTATCGTGAAATGCGGTAGCAACCGGAAACTGTAATCAAGAACCTTTATTCTGCAATCATAGTTAAAAGTTCTGCCATATGACAAAACGTACTGATAACTCGAAGTTTGCTATATAATCTATACTATTAAATCTATACTAAAAATCAAATTCAGGAATGTGTGCCTCTACGAACGTCCAAAAATTGCACATATCAAATATTCTCATCAAGATATTTCAAAATTTATCCATTAAACTTTCTTTCATATTTTGATATATAATGATGAGCATTGCATTTATCAAAAATCTGAAATAAAAAATGGGGTCACCATTCTCATTTTTTCCTAGTGCAGACTGGGGCGAGTCAAATAAAAATCGCAATTTCGCTACTCAAAAAATAGAATAAAGTGAAGATTGGTTTTCAACATGTTTCTTATTTGGGCCTTTTCCTCACGTCTCCGGAAATTTTTTTGCGCGCTTATCCTTTCTACGCATGAATTTAGTGAGCGCGCGCTCATCGTGATGACGTCATATGAATGTTTTCGTAAGCAAAATATCATCTTTAATCTCTTTAATATTTTATAGCTAAAACGAAGTCGAGGACCCCCCATTTTTAATTCGTTTTTTTTTTAAAAAGTATTTTGTATAAACTTACTTTAGAGCAAAACTTTAAAAATCTGATGATGGGGTACCCCAAAATTACGTATATCGTCTATAATTGGAAAGGAATTTTACGTAACGCAAAGGTAATTTTTGCATGTATTCTGACGGCTAAACGATGTCGGGGACCACATTATTTATTTGCTTATTTTACTTCTAGTATGATGTTCTTTCATCTTGCAAGATTTTAAAAAAATCTGACGATGGAATCTTTTGCCCATCGTTTTGACGTTTTTTTATCATGAAATTCGTTAGATACTAGTGACAATATTTATACACAAACGTTTTTGTACTCTTTATTATATTTAATACTATTACAGGCCCAGTTCTCCTTGGAGGCCGTACATACGGGTCATCCTACGAGGCATCATCTTTACAGGGATTGCAAGACGTAAACCATGAAGAATAGAATATGTCCACCGAATCTCTTCATCTGTTATATGAAAAAAATAGATGAAATATAGAAAAATGAAATATAAATCAGTTTATAAATTTATTTTTGTTGTGAAAATGAAGTTAGAGCTAGGGGTAAAACCATAGGAAGCCCGAGTTTGTATGACGATGGCTCACCCTGCGTGACAAACTTCTATTAGGGGATCAGCAAAATGAACTGTAGGCAGGCGCCTCGACTTGAATGACTCTGACTCACCTTGCGTGACATAAATTCTTCTATAAGAGATCCAAACGAGGAATATTACGCCCCTCTTGAATGACACTGACTCAACTCGCGTGAAATATATTCTTATATATATAGGAGATCGATTTCAGCTATGAATAGTACGCGCCTCTTGAATGACACTGACTCACCTTACGTGACATATATCCTTCTGTAGGTTATCTCTTCTAAGAATAGTAGACTCACCTTGCGTGACATAAATTCTTTTATGAGAGATCCAAACGAGGAATAGTACACGCCTCTTGAATGACACTGACTCACCTCACGTGAAATATATTCTTATACATATATAGGATATCGCAGCTATGAATAGTACGCGTCTCTTGAATGACACTGACTCACCTTCCGTGACATATATCCTTCCGTAGGGGATCTCTTCAAATAATAGTAGACTCACCTTGCGTGATATATATCCTTCTGTAGGGGATCCCTTCTAGGAATAGTAGACTCACCTTGCGTGACATATATTCTTACATATATATGGGCTCCCTTCTAGGAATCGGTACTTACCTTGCGTGATGTATATCCTTCTGTAGGGGATCCCAGCCAGGAACGATAGACGTCTTTTACTGATTTCTTTATTCTTTTTATTTTGTTTTGCTTTCTTTGAAGGCTGTTGCTTCTCTTTGGTCTCTCTTCTTCGTTCAACCATGAATCTATATACGTTGATTAAAAAGTTTGATTGAAAAGAAAAGTTGATTGGTTATATGAGATCCGTCGATGGTGGAGGGTGAGGTGGAGTGAAGAGGAAGGGAAAAGCCTTTAATGAAAAAAGCTCTTATCGAACCCTGAAAAGACCTTTTGGGCTAAAATCGCAGATAATTAGAATTTTGACCTAATGTTTTACCATAAATGTAATTTTTTTCGCTTTTTGATTGATCGAGTTCATTAGAAAATAAGAAGACATACCAACTACTAATTACATTGCTGTTTTTAAGGGTGGGGACGATTTGTTAAATCTCTGTATGATAAAAGCGTAGTGTACAGCGCACACTCCCCTGAGAAAACTCAGTGTTCAAAGTTTAGGTAGACTTACTTTTTCCAGTAGTGAATGAGTGTAGTGAACACAGCCAGTGCCGCTTCATGGAAGATCCCACGTTCAATAATCCCTGATCGAACAAGGTTGGAGATATCTTCTGCCTGATCCGTTGATATGTTGATCTATAGGGAGATCAAACATGAAAATGTAACATATCATTGTGTTGAAGATGAACAAATAAAGTGCATACTCTATATTTTTGAAAGAGTAAACTAACAAAATTGTACAAATTAGTGCAAGGGTTTGTAGGTCTATGGTACATGGTCTTGAGTGCATACTGATATACTCTTAACATTGTACAAATTAGTGCAAGGGCCGGTTTGTAGGTCTATGGTACATGGTCTTGAGTGCATACTGATAGATCCTTAACATTGTACAAATTAGTGCAAGGGTTTGTAGATCTATGGTACATGGTCTTGAGTGCATACTGATAGATCCTTAACATTGTACAAATTAGTGCAAGGGTTTGTAGATCTATGGTACATGGTCTTGAGTGCATACTGATAGATCCTTAACATTGTACAAATTAGTGCAAGGGTTTGTAGGTCTATGGTACATGGTCTTGAGTGCATACTGATATACTCTTAACATTGTACAAATTAGTGCAAGGGTTTGTAGATCTATGGTACATGGTCTTGAGTGCATACTGATATACTCTTAACATTGTACAAATTAGTGCAAGGGTTTGTAGATCTATGGTACATGGTCTTGAGTGCATACTGATATACTCTTAACATTGTACAAATTAGTGCAAGGGCCGGTTTGTAGGTCTATGGTACATGGTCTTGAGTGCATACTGATATACTCTTAACATTGTACAAATTAGTGCAAGGGTTTGTAGGTCTATGGTACATGGTCTTGAGTGCATACTGATAGATCCTTAACATTGTACAAATTAGTGCAAGGGTTTGTAGATCTATGGTACATGGTCTTGAGTGCATACTGATAGATCCTTAACATTGTACAAATTAGTGCAAGGGTTTGTAGTCTATGGTACATGGTCTTGAGTGCATACTGATATACTCTTAACATTGTACAAATTAGTGCAAGGGTTTGTAGGTCTATGGTACATGGTCTTGAGTGCATACTGATATATCCTTAACATTGTACAAATTAGTGCAAGGGTTTGTAGTCTATGGTACATGGTCTTGAGTGCATACTGATATACTCTTAACATTGTACAAATTAGTGCAAGGGTTTCCAAGTCTACAATCTAGAGTGCATACTATATATCCTTGAAAGAGTTTACTAATAAAATTGTACGAATTAGCGCAAAGTCTTAGGGACTATTTTACGAATTATTTGCACTGCTAATGTCCCAGTCTTCTCAATGCTATATATACATATCACTCGTAAGGCCAATTCTCGAATACGCGTCGCCTGTTTGGTGTCTTTATCTAGCGAAGGACATCACCGCACTTGCAAAAGTACAAAGAAGGGCCTCAAGACTGGCGCTTCGACAAGCGAAAGGGGAACTGATGCCGTAAGACTGCTAAACATTGCTGAATGTTTTAAAATAGTTTTTGGTTTATGTAATCTGAGCTTTGATTATTTTTTTCAAATTTGCAAAAGTTAAGTCTACTAGAACTAACCATTCCTATAAACTATGTACACCTAAAATTAATTGCCATGAATTTTCCTCTTCTGTGAGAGTTATTTACATGTGGAATAATTTACCCCAAAAATCGTTAAAGCTGAAGGATTCAGAGCTTCAATAGAAGCTGAGGGCTCACTTGGGTGTATAATGTTAGCTAGTACAGCGAGAAGACATTTGGATATCCATATTTTCAATTATTCTAATTTTTTGCATAATTGTTGTTTATAAAAAAATTCTCTGTTCGTTTGCTATTTTGCCTTTTTCGGGGAGTTTTTACATAGGGATAACCTCATAACTTTCTTTTTATTTATTTGCGTCTTGAATAAACCAAGTATGCTATCAAAACATTGGAATGGCGTCATCACGATGGGCGCGCGCTCACTCAATTCATGCGTAGAAAGGATGCGCGCGAACAATGCCCATGAACGTCCTTAATATTCCAGTTCCATGTTCTACAGGCCTCGATTTTGCATGGAATTACTGTGAATATTCATGCATTCCAGTGAAGGAATTTAAAAGTGTTTATATTGTTAAAGTCGTGAAATGCTTACTTTACCGTTGGTACATGTGAATATTTGGATACTAAATACGAGGCTAACCCTGCGTAAATGAGTCTGTGATCTAGGGAAACTGCGGGTGAATATTTGACAGCTAATTTGAAAACTGTCTATCACAGCAGAGAGATTATAATAGTGCAGTAGTGACTGACCTGTATATTTGGTGGTAGATCAGAGTCGATATACACTCTTGTAATTGTGTTTGCTTTACTTTCGACCTGTTTTTGGTCATCTGTGCTGTAGTTGCCACTCTTGGCACACTCTGTTGAATTGTCTACCATTTCTTTGAACCTTAAAGAGAAAGAGCTTCGTTAGGATGTATGGTTCGGAATAGGCACTTAGCATCAAACATTATATCATGCGCTAGTATGTCACTTCAATGGACCTCCACGTGTCATATTTTCCCTAGAGTATACCTGTCTTTGTTTAACGGTTGTGCATGAGAAAATAATAATGAATATGGATATAGAATTCAAACAAAGAATCCTATTCTCAAGTGAATGGTACGTTGTCTGGAATGGGAAAAAACCTACGCCCAAGTGGATTTAGACTATTCTGATATTAATCTCGTGTCTCACGTCTTCGTTCTTGATTTACTAATGCTTATTCAAGGTTCTATAATACTGTAAGTCAAGCCCCGTTGCTTCAGGATTGAATAGAGTTGACGTTTTCCTGGTCCTTTGTCCTCTATCTTTCTTGGAAGCATTGCATGCTGCAGTAAACACCCGGTAAGCTCATTTGGTAAGAACGTCGCACTGTTGTGCGAAAGGTCGTGGTTCAAGCCTCGGCCAGACCAACACTCAGGGTCTTAAAATAACTGAGGAGAAGGTGCTGCCTTTGTAATTACATCTGCAAATGGTTAGACCTTCAAGTCTTCTCGGACAAGGACTTAACTGTAGGCCCTGTCTCCCACCCCTTCCTAACCTACAGTAAATGGGGGACTTAAAAGAACCACTGAGGACGTAAAAACGAAACCCTGGCTGTGACCACCATCGGTGCCTCCACTTTATACTAACCATCTCTCATGCTTGTAAATTGCATAAAAAGCGATCTGTCATTCACAACCCCATGTAAAGCGCCTTTGATTATATCCATATAGAAAGGGCGCTATAAAAATCATAGTCATCATAATCATAAACGACCAACCATGACCGTGAGCTAGTTGCTTAGGGCCAAGGGAAGTCGTACGCCACAGTATGCATCTCGCATTCGTGCTCATAAAAAAGGTTCTCTTTGGGGGTCGGTTTCGAACGAGACGGCGAGTTGCGGTGGGAGGGTGAACTAACTATAGTGGCTTAACTATGTTGACGATACTCTGTCCGCTGAGCCACAAGGTCAGAAAGAGAGAGCAGCCCGTGGGCTAAATAAACCATAATCATAAATTACAAATGGACAAAGGAAAGGTGAGACGTACTTGAGAACTTCTTTCCAGAATGCCAAGTCATTCACTAGTTTCTCTGTGGCGATAGACCTGTTGTTGATCATTCTTCTTGTTGGGTTTAAGGCATGTCTCCGGTTATCTGAAAAATAATTCAGAGTTTAGATGAAAACATGTTTGGGAAACTGGGTCAATATGTTAATGGACTGGGGAAAAAACAATTAATTACGCCTTTTTTCTCTGTCTTGTTAAGCTCTTTGGATATACATATACACACAAACAAACAGAATTTTTTTAATGTGAGTAGACACAAATATATTACTAAACTATCTGGCTTCCAATTTTTTAACAACAGGTACATGGACGGGACGGGACGTGACGGGACGTGACGGGACGGGACGGGACGGGACATGATTGTCCTACGCTGTGATGCAACAGCGAAAGCTTTGTAGATAATAGTGTGCATGGATGGCATCCTTACTGTGTTCTATGGTAATCTCTTTCTCCGTTTTAAGAAAATCAATGAATTCTCTTTCCAGTTTAATGGTGTTTATTCCTTTCTGGAAACTTTTGACGTTACTTGCAAACATCGCCCACAAACCACGCTGTTGATGAAAAAAATTAGTTTGATTCAATTTTTATAGAAAAGAAACAACTTGATCTGGTTTGACGTTAATTCAGGGCATGGCTAACTCACAGATCGAACCCTGAAACAACCTCTGGGCTGATCAAAGTTCGGGCATGGCTAACTCAAAATTTCAAACCCTGAAACAACCTCTGGGTTGATCTAAGTCAGGGTATGCCTAACTCAAAAATCCACCCCTGAAACAACCTCTGGGCTGATCTAAGTCAACGCACGGCTAACTGAGTTTGAACCCTAAAAATGACCACTGGGCTGATCAAAGTTGGGGCACGGCTACTCTCACAGATCAAATTGGGATTTAGCTTGTTAGGTTGTGCGGTGAGGGGAAAATATAAGAACTTATGAGGAGGGTACTAATGCAACACCACCTTCGAATCCTAGTATAAGAACCTTGGAAAAACAACGGATAGGACCAATCGCTTGAACATATAACTGACCGTCTTTCCGTGAGCCGCTATCTTGGCCACTCCAGCAAGTGTGTTTCTCATGGCGTACTTGTTTAAGGCTTCACTGTGGTCCTCTTCAGGGAATGTGCCCACATACTTACGAAACCTAAACAAGGAATATTCAATCAGAACGCTACTGGGGGTCACGGAACAAGAAAGCTGTCGCTGGTTCGTAGACGGACTTCATCCACAGTTACGTTCAGCTTCACGCAGGTTAATGGGTCAGAAGACATTCTATTTCTCTTTCAAGTACAAAAAAGAACATACGTAATAGGTAAATTACGAGCCTTAGATGAAACGACTGAAGAAGAGTGCCATACAAGCCTTTCACAACCTCAAGTCGCGTAAAAAATGTGGACAGTTGTTTCGGCCTGTTTTGGGCCTCGTCAGCACAGTTTTTTACGCGAGTTTTTTAAAGTCTACTTTTACGCAAATACTGCGAATAAAGTTTCTATTGTTTATGGTTGCCTTCTCACGTGAGTGAAAGCACTCTATAATATATAGCACATTTATTCGTTCGTTCGTTCGTTCGTTCGTTTGCTTGTTCGTTTGCCGCGTTCGTTCTTCATCAAATTTCGTTCCTTCTTTCTCTATATACTTGCACACTTCTTTTTCACTTAGACATACCAAAACAACATCTGCTTACCATTGCTCCTCCAATGTTCTGGCCACACAGGTTTGAGCAGAGATCAGCATGGGTGGCGTGACCTTGTCTAATACAGGAATATCCCGAATGATGTCCGCTTTGCATTGTAGATTCTCAGCTTTAAGAAAAATGTGAAAATATTTTCTCAAGTTTCTATTTAAAAAAGGGTTACGTGGAAATTGTTTGTTGGAAAATTATATAAGCATAGAAATCCTGTGGGTTAAGGAAGATCGATGGTCAACAAACTACATATCGTTTGATATTTCTAACCTTTTCATATGACTATAAATCATAAATTCTTATCCATCATCGTCATCAATATAATCATCACTAGGCAATATTAATATTATCACTGTAATCGTGACCATCGTAATCGCCATGAACATCGAAGATCGTGATACACATGCAGCAACAGTCACATCATCATCACCATCATCTTCACCAATATCATCATCTCATCATCGATATTAATACATTCATCATCATCATCACCTTCATCATCATCATTACCATCATCATCATCAGCAACCGTATCACCATCGTCAGCATCATCATCAGCATCACCATCATCATCATCATCATAATCTTCATCATCATTACTACCATATTTGTAGAGCGCGACCATATGTTGTCGTTGTTGTTCAGTGATAGACTCCAGAAGCAACAAACACATGTTCAGGTTATATCGTTATCACATGCATGAGTACAGGAAAGAAGATACTTACTAGCAGCAGGCACCTCAATGTTGATGAAATACTTCCTCACAATGACGTTGGCCCTCCCCTGTCGCGACTTGGCATCTTTACAATTTTTCTTCATGTTTTCAACAGCTTGCCAGAAGAGAAGAGGAGTTTCAGATGACTGTTCTTGAAGATAAGTTCGAAACCATGCAAATTGTGCCGTCTCGTGGAGACACTCCTGGAAAGTCCTGCATCAATGAAGTGACATAAAAATTATAAGAGTATGCTGTAATAGTAATTCCAAATAATAAGATAATAATGTCTGTACCATACTTTGCATATATCAAGATGACTTTGGTTGTGTATACCTCTGTTTTTGAAGACCACAGACTCAATCGCACAGGCTTTTACTCTCGTTTATATAACAACTATTCACAAATACCCTATCCCAAATTCGCTTGACTGACCACGAAACAATGATTTGAAGTCGAGACTGAACTTGATTCTTTTATTCATCAAGTCCAACCTCGACTTGAAACCATTGTTTCGTGATCAGTCAGGCGAATTATGGATAGTTCTAGTGATGGAAAGTCCGTGGGATTTCAAATTATTGGCATTGTTCAAGCTGCACATTATTTACATTGTAGTTGACTTAGCAAGTAAAAGTATCAATATTTTTAAGTACCTTGGTCTGTTTGGTCGTACTCTAACAGCCTGTGCATCTTCTTCTTTCTTCTCCGCGACTTCCTTCTTAATCTGTCCATAGAAATGCGACACTCTTCTCGCTCGCTCCATGTCCCGTAGTTTATTGACTTCTTTCAAAGAAGGAATCTTTTCGCTTTCTTCTATTTCTTCCCCTTCATCATCTCCTTCGTCGAAGCCTGGATCAAGATAATGGAGTAGTTTGTTACCTAATCTCAGCATCTTTCTTCATGCTTAGCGAGTTAAGGTGAGAGATTAATGGGAAGCAGCCTAGAATTAGCGAACAGGCGCGTTTTTGGCGCAAAAGTAATCGCCAAATTTACAAAAACTAAATTATCTAAGGAAATGGCAATTTTGGTCGTAAAGGGATTCTCTGAAACCACAACATTTACCAATGCCAGCAACAATGAATTTATCACTGAAATGTTTTGTGCTTTCTTGGCAAATAATATTAGATCAAATGAAAACCGTTGAAGCTACTGCTATGAAGTGATACATCACAAAGTGACGGTTATGGCGCAGACACACGATCCTGGTTCATGCGCAACTCCTTGCGATAGGGATATTCACGCGTTGTCTACATACAGTGCATCTCATTTTGTGTCTCTCCTCAGTAACCCGTGTCCAGCCACCCTCCCCCCTGCTACTTTGTAGTTTAGATACTGGGTTTTAAGGAGCCTACTGATTGCTTAGATGTACTAACCAGGATCCTGAAGACTGATCACCAATTGCAGGGCACGTATCATGTTTAGATTGGCCAGTTTACTTGTGTCGTCATCGCTGAGATAATCCGTTTCTTCTTCGTCTTCTTCTGACTCTGACTCTGAATCGTCTTCTCCCTTCTCCTTTAGCACCTCTACCTTGGGCTGGACTCGTACAATTTTCTTGTATTTGTCTGGTTTAGAAAAGATGTCGTCAATCTCGTTGCAAAGGCGTTAATTTTGTATGCTAATTTAGGTATTTTGAGCAAAAAGCCAGGTGATTGGGCTCGGGCATGGCTTGTCATAAGGTCATGGCCTGATCGGACCACCGCTAAGGGCCCTAAAATATCTTGCGTAAAATGTGTTGCCTCTAAAAATATCTAAAGATGGGTAAACCTTCGCCGTGGCTCGTACGGCCACGTGAACTGGCGGTCACGTCACATCGAGAGACATCGAACACAGAGGGCCAAAGTTTATCATTGTCGACTGTCAGTTGTAAAACCCTCTATTCTATTTTTGTTTTGAAATGACTAACCGTACCTTGCACTTTTTAAGCTATAACTAAAGAGCTGCGTTAGATGTTTCGAAACTAACTTACCACTGAACTTGTAAAGTGGTCATCATCTGCACGAATAAACTGTAAGACGAGTGTTGAAAGGTCCTAGAAAAAAAACCTATATCGTACTGACAAATATACTAAAACTATACACTCTAGTTCTAAGTAAGTCAGGGCAAGTCTAACCAACTGATCGAACCCTGGAGCAACCCACGGAGCTGATGTCTATCGCATAAATCAAATAGTATAATAGACTTTCGTATAAGTTTTGATCAAAATTTTCGTTTTGGGTTAACACTCAAAACCTTTTTTTAACAGTTAGAATTAAACTGATGTACTATGATAAAACGCCTGTTTGAAGCGGTATTTTCAATTGTACAAAGATGTTTTGTTGCATTTGTGTTAGAATGTAGCTTTATCAGGCTTTTTTATAGAAGATATATGGGAAATAAATCTCATTTTTGAAGTGATTTTTGCTTTGGTTCCCCTTTCATCGGTCACTTCTTTTATCGGTCTCCACTTCCAAACAAGTTAAACTTTCTGAATAGCAAGATGTTACCTTTTACAACAGCCAAGAAAGTAGTTTTTTACTGCTTGAATACGAAAAGAATTTCTCTTAATATCTAGATACCTGAACTACGTTATGTGATACATGAGTCAGCAGAGCATCTCCTTGGTCGATCGGAAGCAAGTCAATCAACTGCTTTCTTGATCTTGAATTAACTGGAACAATACGCGGGGAATCAGGAAGGAGGAATGTTCCAATCAGAGTCATGGCCATACGGTACTTGTTCATTGGACCAAGGCTTTCTGGTGGTGCGAGATACCGCTGAGCTTCGTTCCAGAACTGCAAGCGAATGAGTGCTGTATCCTCACGTATTCTTTCTAGGTAATCGTAGAACGGTCCACCCGCTAGTCGATCTGATGCTACTGCAGCGAGTATACCACCTGATTGTGAAGCAGCATCTGAGAAAAATAATGTATAAATAATATATCCCTTACTTGGAAAAGAAGTATCCTCTTTTGAGACTTTGGTCATGTCCTTGGAAACAACGTAGCAATAAGATTAAACGTTAACGAGGTTAAAAGCCTCCTCGCTGCGAAATATCAAATTTTAATGGACAACATAAAGCAATAGACCTCTTCGGCTCTGACGTAATGCTTTCCCATTTCAGACCACCTTTCATTCCCTAGAGTATCATTTTTTTGCTTAAGGTTTGCGCTCGGTTGCACATGAATATGGATTCAGCTCAAACAAAGTATCTTATTCTCAAGGGAATGACGTCCGTGGTCTGAAATGGGAAAACATTGTTCCAAGCCGAAGAGGTCTATTATAGACTCCGCTAAGTCAAGGGACAACTGAATGTTCTTCTAATCCCACACCACATCAAGATCTATTTAAACAATCAACTTGCACCAAAGGAACATGGGAAAAGTGCGGCAGTAAATACAAACCATTGAGGTTGAACTCGAGGTTGGGAAGAGAACAACACGCGTCAAATAAGCTTAGCCCATTATGCTTGTTATGCGTGTTTTTTCAAAAAAAAGACGTCGTTCCAGAGATCTAAAATGGGCGATCTGAGATAATACATAGTGTTCAATGTGCTTTTATGTAAAAATCGTATTCGACTCAAAGGTCAAACCGCCTTTCATATTCTAATTTAAAAGGAACCTGTTGTTCGGCTGTGAATTTATTAAAGTTTGAAAAGTTTCAAAAAAAAAAAAACGTCGTTCCAGAGATCTAAAATGGGCGATCTGAGATAATACATAGTGTTCAATGTGCTTTTATGTAAAAATCGTATTCGACTCAAAGGTCAAACCGCCTTTCATATTCTAATTTAAAAGGAACCTGTTGTTCGGCTGTGAATTTATTAAAGTTTGAAAAGTTTCAAAAAAAAAAACGTCGTTCCAGAGATCTAAAATGGGCGATCTGAGATAATACATAGTGTTCAATGTGCTTTTATGTAAAAATCGTATTCGACTCAAAGGTCAAACCGCCTTTCATATTCTAATTTAAAAGGAACCTGTTGTTCGGCTGTGAATTTATTAAAGTTTGAAAAGTTTCAAAAAAAAAAACGTCGTTACAGAGATCTAAAATGGGCGATCTGAGATAATACATAGTGTTCAATGTGCTTTTATGTAAAAATCGTATTTGACTCAAAGGTCAAACCGCCTTTCATATTCTAATTTAAAAGGAACCTGTTGTTCGGCTGTGAATTTATTAAAGTTTGAAACGTATAACTTGCTTCGGATTTAGGTAGGTGTACATTCTAGAAGGAAAAGCTTATGGGCGGCCGACACCACCAAAAATACATAGGTTGTCGATTGGTCTAGCTATCGATGTCAATTGGTATAGCTAACTATCAATTGGTCTAGCTTAATGTTGAATGGAATAGCTATAACTGTCAACCGGTCTAGCTATCGATGCCGAATGGAATAGCTTACTATCGATCGGTCTAGCTCGATGTTGAATGGAATAGCTCTAAACTGTCAACCGGTCTAGCTATCGATGCCGAATGGAATAGCTTACTATCGATCGGTCTAGCTTAATGTTGAATGGAATAGCTATAACTGTCAACCGGTCTAGCTATCGATGCCGAATGGAATAGCTTACTATCGATCGGTCTAGCTTAATGTTGAATGGAATAGCTTACTATCGATCGGTCTAGCTATCGATGTCAAATGGTATAGCTTACTATCGATCGGTCTAGCTTAATGTTGAATGGAATAGCTTACTATCGATCGGTCTAGCTATCGATGTCAAATGGAATAGCTTACTATCGATCGGTCTAGCTATCGATGTCAAATGGTATAGCTTACTATCGATCGGTCTAGCTTAATGTTGAATGGAATAGCTTACTATCGATCGGTCTAGCTATCGATGTCAAATGGAATAGCTTACTATCGATCGGTCTAGCTATCGATGTCAAATGGTATAGCTAGTCTCCCGCAGAGCGTGGTTTCTCGCAGACACAACTTACTAGGGAGGGGTGAGTTGTTGGAGTTAGAGCGCAGTGATCATGAAACCTGATCGCATCCGATATTTGGTCACCACGTTGGCATCTTAACCTTTACTCTAGCTAAGTGATTTGTTGTGTGCCCGTTTTTCCTTTAATTTAGATTTTTTTTATCGAAGTTTAAGTTGAAATAACCGGCTAAGTAGGGTAGGGAACATATCAGCCCTGCTTTAGGACACAAATTTGTGAAATCGATCAGCTATTTTACTTTATAAAAGTGTATGGACTTCAAAAAAAGACCTGAACTTCGTGGGTCGATTGAGCGTGCCTTGGTTTCACTTGATGTTATTAAAAAGTTAAAATCTAAACTATGCATCATACAAAGAAAATTTAAAATATTTTCTAGTACGATTTAAATCACAGGAAAAAGTGTTTTTGAAATTTGGCTGCTGAGTTATGAAGGTTGAATTTGTGTCACGCAATGCAGCCACGTTGATCTTAATATTGAAGAAAGAATTTTGCAAGACACCAGTTGAGAAGGGGGTGAAATATAATGGAAATGATAAGAAATTTCTATCGTTCTAGTCATCATTGGGTTTGGCAAAGACTCCAAGAAGACCCTGAAGGTTATGGCCAGTTATCAAAGTGACATTGACCCACTACACTAATTAGACAAGGGGGACTTGGAAATAAATGCAGTTTCCTAAAATATTCTTGGTTTTGTATGAAGGTAATTGCTGCTTTTCAAGTGAAATTACTCAGTCCACGCGGCTAGGGTTATACAAACACTTCAATCAGATTTTTTTATAAAGTAAAATAGCTGATCGATTTCACAAATTTGTGTCCTAAAGCAGGGCTGATATGTTCCCTATCCTACTTAGCCGGTTATTTCCACTTAAACTTCGATAAAAAAAATCTAAATAACGGGCACACAACAAATCACTTAGCTAGAGTAAAGGTTAAGATGCCAACGTGGTGACCAAATATCGGATGCGATCAGGTTTCATGATCACTGCGCTCTAACTCCAACAACTCACCCCTCCCTAGTAAGTTGTGTCTGCGAGAAACCACGCTCTGCGGGAGACTAGCTATACCATTTGACATCGATAGCTAGACCGATCGATAGTAAGCTATTCCATTCGGCATCAAGCTAGACCGATCGATAGTAAGCTATACCATTCAACATCAAGCTAGACCGGTTGACAGTTTAGAGCTATTCCATTCAACATCAAGCTAGACCGATCGATAGTAAGCTATTCCATTCGGCATCGATAGCTAGACCGGTTGACAGTTTAGAGCTATTCCATTCAACATCAAGCTAGACCGATCGATAGTAAGCTATTCCATTCGGCATCGATAGCTAGACCGGTTGACAGTTATAGCTATTCCATTCAACATTATGCTAGACCGATTGATAGTTAGCTATACCATTTGACATCGATAGCTAGACCAATCGACAAACGATGTATTTTGGTGGTGTGGGCCGCCCATAAAAGCTGCTATGAAAGTTTATTTGCACTATTCGTTGATTGATGCTGTGCTTTTTTACGCAAGAAACGAGGATAAAACAAGGCGAACACTTACTTTGAAGAATTCTTTGCAATTCCAAGATATGATAGGGGAGTGCAGTACGAGGTTTGTTGAACACTCCCATCACGTCACCTGGGGCTACCCCAAGCTGGATCAACCGAGGCAGGGGAGCTTTCTCAATGGCTTCCAGTGTGGTCGTGTAATACTCTTCTGAAAAAAGTCAAGCATCAGAAAGGAACGATCCATTTGTTGGTAAGTGTCTGTTAGATATCAATTCAATTGATTTGAAGATTTTTGTCTAGATTCTAACGTCAACATAATCCAAGCCACTCAACTTTAATTTGATCTGCAATTTAGTTGACCCATGCTCTGACCATGATCAGCTCAAAAAAAAACCACTATAGGCTTGGTAAAAATTAACTAATGAAGGATCTGTCTCATTCAAGACTATGCAATCCAGCAGTGTGCTTTTGTCCAAAAACGATTTAAAAAATAATCCTCAAGTTAGGAAAATCATCAGAGGGAAAATCAAAGTAAAATGCAAGAGCTCAAAATGTTTAATTTGGGGTAGAAAAAGAATAACATTGGAAAAATTAAGACATTTGTGTGATTGTGGTGCAGCCCATGTCCATCGACAGAAAAAGCACCCATAGTCGACACTGGTGAAAAACGCACTGCCCACACTCGGAGATGGCGTAGCGTAACTAAGGGCGACTCACATTTTTGATGCCAGTTTTTGATTGTTTTACGAAATCGCAAAACTTAAGAAAAATACTGAAAACTTAAGGTTTTTCTTTTCGCAATAGCAAGATAATTTCCATTGTGATACACAGCTAATTTATACAAAAGATATTTTGTATAAATTTACAGATAATCACATGGTCGGATTCTATGTAAAGAAATCTGAAAATATCTGTAAAATTCCAAAACGAATATTTAAGAAATAGCCTTGTCGGTTAAAATAAGGCATACCTTTGCATACTTTTAGGTGTGATAAATTGCTGTTGTTCGCCATTTGTCTTTTTTCTCCCAACGCATGAGCAGTGCGTTTTTCACCAGTGTCTCCATAGTCTATACACCAGAGACATTCGTAGAAGCTGAGGTGTCGTATGGACTTCGTAACCGACGGCAATGACACTTAGGTCTTCTAGTGTCCTTGGGTGTGTGGATTACGCAATAAATATTGAAACCGAGGCATCAGGACAGAGACTAGCCGACTCCCAGATCGTACCCCTTGCACTAACTGCCACGCATATTCATATAAAGTAGGAAACAATCTAGTAGTTTATTTGCTGCATTATTTTAACGGGTGTTATTAGGCTAAATTATTGAAACCGTGGTCCAGTCGAAAAAACTTAGGCTTTGAAGAGACCGAGTAAAGGACGATTTGACTGGGTTAATAAAACCTGGATGAGTGACATTAATCTTGTCAGGCTTTCGTTCTTTCTTATCTAGTTATATATTTTTCCAGGTATACTTACCTTCAGGAGTGTAGCGTTTTTCGTACGATGCCATCCATTCATCTTTACGGCCAACGCCGTCTGAATGCAAGGCTTCAAACATTGTTATCTTCCCCTTCTTGTCGGGGGGTGCAAGCGCGTATGGTTGATCAGGATGAGCTAGATTGGATCTTATCTGTCTCGTTGTATCCCTGGGAAATATTTGGTTTTTCTTTGGAACAACCTTTTCTTCAATAGTTGATACATTTCGCCTGGCAGAACACCTGCCATCTTTCCCCCCATCAACTTCCTTCCTGCTACTTATTTTCTCTGCATCTCCGCTCTCTTCCTGGCCAAATGTCCCCTCTCCTATTCTCCTTTTTAGTTCTTCTAGGGTGTCTGGCGTAGACAAAGCAGAGTCTGAAGCCGAGCTACCTCCGCTCAGTGCTCTCTTGGTTAAAGGAAAAGGAGACGAAGAGCTAGACTTTAAACCTGTCGGCGTACCAGTTATATGATAGCTGTAAACACTAGTTGGTGTCTCTATTGATTCTTCAGTGCTTTCCTCCGGTGTTGAGGATGTAGTAGAGTCAGTTGGTGTTCCTTTGAAACTTTCCTCGGATGTTGTTTCTGGGGATACTTTGGGTGATTGTTGTTGTGGTGCAACGTGTGCGATTGTCCTCGAGTGTCTTTGATATTCCCTTCTCAAATCCTTATGCCTATTTTTCTGTGGTTTAGCTTCAGTTGTTGCGTGAGGGATTTTGCTATGTGGTTGCTTGGAAACAACAGATTTACGATAGTTAAAATGTTAGGCATAACACTATAATGTACTAACAAATCACTCATGTTTGTAAGCTGCACAGCTGCTAATAGCGCCTTGTTAATATGCAGACCGTAAAGTCCTCCTTGCACTTGTCATTAATGTACAGCGCATTGAGACCATGTGAAATGCGCTATAGAAGTATCCCATTATTTTATTCATTTATTTAACCAATTCTTATTTTATTTTATTTTTTATGATCTTGATTTCTTTGTTTGCGAGTTGGGGTGATGTCAGGTTTTCAACATATTATTATCTGATATTTTACACATATATTGTAAAGAACAAGATTATTAATATTATTATTTGAATAAGATTATTATTATTTGCATTTCCATTGCGCATTGGAAGACATGAATATGGATACAACTCAAACAAAAAATCTCTAAAGAGAATAACGTACACGTGCTCTGAAATGGGAAAGTATAATACACACATGAATACATGGATACATTGTGTACAACACAAGCAAAGAATCTTATTCTCAAGAGAATAACACGTGGTCTGAAATGGGAAAACATTACACCCGCGAAATAATAAATATATAATAAATATTAAATATTGAAATCATTTCAGCTAATAACTCTTCTTTTTTTTTCGTTTTCCTCGTCATCTTTTGATTCTTCACTTCTCCTATATTCCCTCCATCCCTTCTTCCATCCTTCCTTCACTACATCCACTCATCCATCCATCCATCCAACTTGAGATGATCACAGCAGTGGCGCGTTTCTTTTAAATGTTCGAATGGACCTTATTCGTGGTGTGACAGTGTTTCCCAATTCAACGTCACAAACCTCTGGGGGAATGAAGAGCTATTGTTTTGAAGCTCGTCGGGATATCATCGTTATTCCCTTCGTATCCTTTGGGATACTCATGAATTTTTCGAAGAGTAAAAGCAAAAGAAAATGAATCCCCTGGAGGTTTGTCACGCTGAATTGGGAAAACATTGTCACACCACGAATAAGGTCTATTAAGTAAATTTGCACAATGAAATTTCCAAACCATCTTACTCGGATTATTCCATCAGGCGTTGGGGAGACACCTCCTCCTCCTTTTCCCGCTTTTTCTGCTTTACCCTGCTCTTCCTCACCATTCTCTTCGCTATCCACAATCCCCCAAAACCACTTATGCCAGCGCGCATTCCTCTGTCTCTCCTCCTCCTCTGCTTCGAGCTCACTAGTGCTTTCTGTAGAATCGGGCCTATGTAGCTGCATGTATTCCTCGACTGTTTCCACATCTGCTCGATCACCGACTCTTTCGTTCTTGATCCGCGACATTTCTCTTATGGATTTGAGTTTTTCAGCGTCCGGTCCAAGGTCGGTCATTATGGACTGCTTTCTCAACACTCTGCCTGCAACAAATATATGGGTAAAGCTAAGATGACTTTAAGAAGACATTTTTTTCAATAACGAGCAATAATGGCAAAAAGTGCCAAAAACTAGACCTTCCAAGGGCGCTAGGGCAAAAATTGGTGATTTCTCTGTTATATTGGTGTTTTTTTAGCCGTTAGAAACTATTTAAAAACTGTTACTTCTCTGCGATTGGACCGTTGGCCACAGCAGTATTTTTGGCGTATATAGACTGGGAAACTAAACAAATCAAGCCAGCATATAACAGAACAGATAACTAACAGTTTTTAAAACTTATGAACAATTTATAAAATTTTGGTTCAACTGGACCGACATGGACTTTTGTACATCGATAGCAGTTCGTATGCACCTGTCATGCGCAGTTGTAGGTTTGTACATCACTATCATGTGCAGTCATTCCCAATAAAGGCTCCCACATTTTAAAGACAGCATGCTAGTATCAAGACAGGATTGCTAGTCAATTAGATTTCCTGGGTCGTCGGTGAACGTATGTGAGACAGACATTGATGAGGCTCTAAGTCTTCATCAAATTGGAGATACCTTTATCTCTCATAAATTCATGAGTGTTTGAAAACTATACAGAGCACGCCTGCGAGTACTTTATCTAAAATTCTTCATTATAACATATCCAGCAGTTGTAACAAAACTTTTATAAGAAATGGAAAACATTTAGGCTATTCGTCTCTCTAAACCAACAAATAAACGCATGTTTAACCAAATGAGCAACCAACAACCAACAACCAAATCGAATCAGTTGATTTTTGTCGGGGTGGACTCGGGATAGTTTTACCTCGATGGTCCTTGTGACGCATTCTTATCTTCTCTCTGTGTACCACGAATTTAGGTGCCCAGTAGGACCTCATTTGCTCTAGTATTATTTTTTGCAATGGAACAAATATGTTGTCCGAGAAAACCGAGATGTTTGGTTGACACAGTCTCTTGGGGAACTCAACAGGAGCAGAAAAGGATTTGCCGTCCACTTCGTTGTTCAATCCCCCACACATACTTTGCCATTTCATTAATTCTGTCAGCTCGAATGGAGATCCTCCCTTGAGGTACTTGTTTTGAATCTCTCGAAAACTGTAGCGTCTGTTTTGTGGTTTGGTTTGGTGGTGATAGCGTTCGGCGTCTAACCAGAAGGAGAAGATGTGTTCTCCCATGGTGCCGCGAAGGAAGCGTCGAAAGGCGTGCATTCCCTCTACGCTGCTTAAGTACATTGGGACCAACACGTTGGATTCTAGAAAGATTAAACAGTTTATATACACTCGATTGAAAAATCGTTGTCGGGTTCAAAAACAAAAACATAGAAGCTGAGACCGAAATGGCACATGGGAAATGACATAATTATATTATAATTTATTCATTTGAGCCATCCATGCAGTCGGTTTAGAATGCCAAACGCGTATTAAAAACAGTGGATGATGCCACGGGTCGCCGGTCACAGCATACATCTAATTAACGTACTTCCCATGTGCCATTTCGGTCTCAGCTTCTAAGTTCTATGTTGGCGGGAATCGAATCCACGTCTTTGGTCTTCTAGTCCAATGTGTTAACCATAACACTACAAGGACCAACCACGCTAGTAGCGCAGCCGGAATATGAAATGTAGGGTACTCGTGTGGAGGATCCCAGAGCGATATTTTTTTTCTCTATAGATAATTTGAACACCGTAAATATGTACGCAGATAGTAGACATAGTAAAGTAGTAATAAATTATGCGTTCGGTGTGTATATAATGAAGTAGAGAGAATAAGAGAAAAATATCAATGCCCTTGGCAGGATTCGAACCCACGTCTTCGGTATTCTAGTCCGATGTGTTAACCACTACACTACAAGGACCAACCACGCTGGTAACGCAGCCAGAATATGAAATGTAGGGTAATCGTGAGGATCCCAGAGCGATATTTTTTCTCTATAGATAAGTTGAACACCGTAAATATGTACGCAGATAATAGACATAGTAAAGTAGTAATAAATTATGCGTTCGGTGTGTATACAATGAAATAGAGAGAATAAGAGAAAAATATCAAATACTATTGACATTTTTCTCATACTCTCTCTAATTTTTAAACAGCTAGGACATGGCTAACTAACAGATGGAATCAGAATTTAGCGCGTTAGGTTTTGTGTGGATGAGTAAATAAAAACCGTAGCGTCCCGAAGAAAACCCCTCGAATCAAAGAAGACCTAACAAACTCTACATAGAGTTTATTTCTCTTCTTCAATTCTAATAAATAACTTAAAGGGTAGGACTCCATTTAAACTAGTCTTGCTAAACTGGACGTCCCTGCATAAATATTTACTTAAATAAATAAGACAAACACTCTCACCATTGGTCGCATTCAGGATTAACTTGCATAGCGAATAATCCAGAAACAAGTCAGTCTTCAAGAAGAATGGTAAACGCGATTTTCGGACCCATATTTTGACTTTAGCTTGAATGACGTGCTAAAGGAGAAGAAGCATACATTAGGATGGTGCCTTTTCTGCCAGTTATGTTTTGTGTGTCCATAGCTTGTTGGTGCACCGTGCCGCACCCCAGCATATTGCGTAAACTCTTACACAGTCTCTCGCTCACTCGTTCCGTCTCCACGCTTAGAGACTGTAACGGTACAATGACTGAAAGGACTTATGGGTCCCGAAAACTTGGACCTAGCGTGCTTTGGGAACCAAATTACTCGTCCACAGTCTAACTCGTTTTCGACGCCATCTTGAAAATATTAAAACGAGAGAGAGTGTTTTGGTTCCCAAAGCACGCTGGGTCCATGTTTTCGGCACCCATAAGCCCTATCGGTCATTGTACCGTTACAGTCTCTAAGCGTGGAGACGGAACCGACGAGCGAGAGACTGTGGAAGAGTCTAGCATATTGCGGCTATCTACAGTTTGACTTTGTTTGTTTGTTTGATCATTTGAGTGGTCCCGATTAGTGTTCGCACATTAAATACTTACATAACAGGTTCTCTTGATGGGAGGGTCGATCTCAAAGGTGCCATCCGATGAGATATAGCGAAGCCTTTTGCCAAAAATCTAGAAGAAATAAAGAAAAAATTAAAAAAAACAGTAATTTCTTCGTAGAAAACATTGTAAGCGATACAGATAGGAAAAAGGAAAGACCACTTCAGAGAAAAGTGGGATGTTTACGGTATTAATAAATTATGGTCAATTTAACAAAAACAAAAACAAAAAACAAAAACAAACAACAACAAAAAAAAGAAAAAAGAAAAAAAAAAGAAGAAAAAAAAGGAAAAAGAAAAAAAAAAAAAAAAGAAAAGAAAAGAAAAAAACACAACAAGATCTTTTATAGAGGTTTTGCTCATCAAGTGCCCACACCCGTAACATAGCGTGAACTGCCTTTGGTTAGATGACAGAACAATAAAATCGCTTTGCTCCTGGGAAAAAACCTCTTGCATGTGACTTCATCAAAGCAACTCAATTTGGGAGACAAAAGAAAATTTAATCTCCCGAGAATGGCAAACCTATTGCTATGTAATCCAAATTGTGCTGCATTCCGACGTGCTGTAAGAGGTCTATGATTTCTTTCTCATGTAAAACGATTGTATTATACCTGCCATCTAACATAGCTGCCGTCGCGTGATGATGCAAAATCTCTATACAGATCAGTGCAGACACTTACTGGAAGAGAGAGAAATGTGTTGAAAAAGTCTACAAAAATTGAATCTTCTAACAGATTCTCAAACTCTTCTTGGCTGATGTCTTGAGTTGAAAAAGAAAAAGAAAAAATTAAATACATACAGCAAGGAAAGAGAGCAAGACGATGGGATGGAATATGAGAGAACAAAACGAAGACAAGAAAACCACAGAAAAGGATGGAAAAGAATTTTGTCTGTTCTGTGTAGCTTTAGCTTACATACCCGTTACTGAAGGAGCACTGGTATTTGAAGGGGGTAAAGAGAGAAGTTTTAACGTTGTAACGGGACTATGGCTTGGGAAGAGAAGAGAAGAGAAGAGAAGAGAAGAGAAGAGAAGAGAAGAGAAGAGAAGAGAAGAGAAGAGAAGAGAAGAGAAGAGAAGAGAAGAGAAGAGAAGAGAAGAGAAGAGAAGAGAAGAGAATGGTACTTGTCTTACCCGGTGAGATCGTATAACAGTCCTCTGTATCAGCCATCTCTTATTTATTATCTTACGTCATCCAAATAACCCACATAATGAAGTCCTTTCAGTTCATTCTATAGAAATGAGCCATGAATCAATCGTCAAATCGTTTGTTCGTTCATTCGATCCGCATTGTTAATTAACCGCGTCATCAGTAACATGCATGACGTCATGCACGATCATGGACGCGCGGCAGCTTTACAGCGCAACGCGCAAAAGTATAACCACATTTGTTGTATTCGCATACTTCTATGCACGGGCTGTTGGTTACAAAGAAAGCTTATACACGACTTATTTGGTAAAACCAGCCGACACTCTAAAATTAAAAAAAAGACAAAACATTACTATTGTCATTAAAATCACTCCTATTCCTTGAACGCTATCGGGAATAATTGAGGTTATTTTTTCTTTTATCTCGGCCAGGTAGATCCTTCCTACGGACTTAATATGCGCAAAATATGATCGGTTGGAGATGACTTGAAGGAAAGAATAAGCCTGAAGCGAGATGACGTTTTACTCCCGACTCTAGACCATAATAGTTAAAAAATAGTTAAAATTCTTTCATATTAAATTTTTGATTCCTTAGAGAATATAGGAACAATAGTCATAATTAAAGAACAAAAGCAGTGTGAAAAGGATTCTGGTCTAAAGGCGGGGGTAAAACGTCATCTCGCTTCAGGCTTATTTGATGGATAGCAAATGTCATCTTTCTAATTAGACACTTTCATTTCAATTTTTACAAGAACAAAAGCTTAACAATTTCTATAGATAAATTACCGCCACCCGGTAGCTCTGTTGGTATAAAGATCGTTGGTCTGTTGTGCAGGAGGTCGTGGTCGTGGAACTCTCAGGGTCTTAAAATAACTGAGGAGAAGGTGCTGCCTTTGTAATAATATCTGGAAATGGTTATACCTTCAAGTCTTTTTGGATAAGTCTTCTTGGATTTAAGATCTTAAAACCGTATGCCCCGAATATGTGAAGTCCAGCACTGATCTTGTAAAATGCCATTCAGCTCCCTGAAATGGCGCTATATAAATTCCAATTATCATTATTATTATTATTATTATTATTATTATTATTATTATTATTATTATTATTATTATTATTATTATTATTACTATTATCATTATTATATTTTTCTATTTTTTTGCTATTTTCTTAATATTCCTTACCAATATTATCAAGAGCTTTTCCAATCGCCCACGAGTTTTGTGGTTTGATAACGGCAATATCTCTAGCGATCTAGCGCACAGATGTCCAACAGTGCTTCGATCTTCACACCTGCTATCAGGAGAGTCTCGCAGGTGCACTGCTTGACTAGTAAAATGTGTTTTCTCTCTTCTCTCTCTACCTAATGGAATAGCATAACAGACAATAGCATCAACATACGGATACTAGCAAAAGTCAAGAACAATTTAGTCAAGAACAATTCAATAATCATGTTTAGTGACGGCTATTACCAAACAGAGTTGTACAAACGAAGATGGATTATGCTAGCAGTTTTCTGCCTTCTCTCCATGACAAACTCAGGCCAATGGCTCATGTTCGCGGCCGTCAGCGACGTCGTTCAGTCCTATTATGGCGTCTCAGTCTTCGGCGTGAACTGTCTATCAATGGTTTTCATGGCTGTATACGTCGTGTTTATCATCCCTGGTTCGTGGATCCTCGATCGTTATGGTCTGAAAGTGAATACATTATTAGCGGCAGGGTTCAATGTTCTTGGAGCTTGGCTCAAATTCTGTGGTGCTTCGAGTAAAGGAGGTTTCAACTGGTTAGTGGCAGGTCAAACGGTCACCGCTGTTGCCCAGTGTTTCATTCTTGGTGTTCCACCTCGTCTCGCAGCGGTTTGGTTTGGTCAGAACGAGCGAGCCACTGCAACAGCTCTTGGTGTCTTTGCAAGTCAAGTTGGTGTAGCGCTGTACTTTGCTTCCGTTCCTTTGATTGTCCCTCGTTCGTCTGACCTCATGATGACCAGCAATGGCTTCCAGATGCTCTACGGAGGGGTATCGATTCTTTGCAGTCTGATTGGCGCTGCAACATTGATTGCTTTTGAAGACGCACCTCCAATGCCGCCCAGTCAATCCCAAGCGGTATTGCAGGAAAAACAAAAGTGCTTTAGAATGTCCTACAAGGAATCATTCCGTCGACTGTTTAGTAACGCGTCCTACGTGTTTCTGTTGCTCGCATACGGAATCTATGTTGGTGTTCAATATTCAAGTATGTATTGTGTTGCTAAAAAAAAACAGTTTTTTTCACCATCAATATTTCTAGGTAAATAGGCGGTGTGCAGAGCGCTTGGCATATAATAGAAAACAAATCCTCTTTGCGGACAATTAATGTCATGAATAATCCATCTTAAAAGTTATTTTTCACCATCACTATTTCAAGGTAAATGGGCGGTGTGCGGAGCGCTCGGCATATAATAGAAAACAAATCCTCTTTGCGGACAATTAATGTCATGAATAATCCATCTAAAAGTTTTTTTTCACCATCACCATTTCTAGGTAAATGCGTGATGGTGTGCGATGCGCTCGGCATAATATTGAAAAATCCTCTTTGTGGAGAATTGTCCTGGTAAATAATTGAGGTGAAATAATTTATCTTAAAATTCAGAATTTCCAACATCGTGATCAGTCAATATGATCATCGCAGAAATTGTTCTCTTGGACTAGTGTTGTTATATTTGAAGGCATACGCGATATTACCAATGTCAGTATGATTCCTTGCTTTGAAAGGCATAGTTTCTTAGCTCTATGTTAACATTACGTTATTGCCTGATCGATGGGTGTGTTGAGGAAGGAATAAAAAACAGTATTCCATTTTTTTAAACTAAAGCTCAAAAATGCATCATGACTCATTTTTTTGTACTCTGCAGTTGCCACTCTCCTCAATGAGATGGCGTCCCAGAAATTCCCAAATCAAGACGTCATGATCGGCTTACTGGGGTTCGTTTTCGTCATCTCTGGCCTCCCCACCACAGTCCTGGCTGGAGTCTGGTTGGACAGGACCGTAGCATATAAGCGTGGTACCATCTTCTTACTATCGACTGCTTTCCTGGCAATGGTTGCATTCACCATCACCTTGGAATTCGCGCGAAGCATCTACGGTCTCTTTTTGGTAATTGCAGTTCTAGGTTTCTGCGCGACATCTTTCCTTCCCCTGGTGTTCGAGTTCGCAGCAGAAATAACTTACCCGGTCCCCGAGGGCACATCAGCTGGTATCCTCAACATGTCAGCACAGTGTTTTGGAATATTTTTCATCGTGTTAATCGGGAGTCTTGTCGAGAAGGCAGGAGCTCTCGTGGGATGTCTGGTGTTGTGTGGTGCGCTGTTGTTAAGTGTCGGGCTTCTTCCTTTGGTCAGAGCTGATTTACAGCGAAGATCTGTTGATATGTATGGAGAAGAGGCAATGGATACAAATCTAGCGGATGGAGAACGGTTGGATTCAAGCTATCAACCGATACCCATGATCGTGTCAGACTAAAGAAAAACTGGGCCTAACTTTGGATGCAAAAATAAAAAATCATATTATATACACTGGGAAAAATAGTTAGCGTTTGTTTAGCCTTTACTTATCGAGACTACCAAAGTTCTTGTGAAAGTTTGAAGATGGGGGATTGGTGCGAGTGGGAGAGAATAGAATAGTGGAGTGGGAGGAGAGGGGTAAGTATTCAATCGACGTTTTGCTCCATGGAAGCCAATGGAGGCATTGCAATGGAGTATTTTACCCCTGGGAAACTGAATTCTTTTACGTGTAAATCAGATTAGACCAGATTCAATAGCAGATATTATGCATGCAAATGAGACAAGCATTGCATCGACTCGATAGGCTTACTTGTATGATTCTTAAACAAAAGGATATTCATTGCAGGCTCAATTGTAATAGCCAGCTATCTTTCCTGCTTCCTGTAATGGCTGCTATCAAGTAATGGTACAGTCTCTATTGAGAGGCACACATTAACATTATTGTCCACCTATAATACTCCAGTTTCGAATTCTCTTTTGCTCAGTCTTAGTCTCAATTGTATGTTTAAATATTCAGCTATTCAACCAAAACCCCGCGTGGCATTTTAATCAATTCGTAATTGTTCCGTAGTACGTACATTCCTTATTATACAATGGACCTTAATAAAAGAATACATTTTCCAAATGGGAGTATTCTGTAACAGAAATAAGAGATAATGTACCTTAATGTTACTAATAAAGTTCACCATACAAGAGCCACCGGGAAATACAAAACAACAATAAACAACTGTAAAATGTATGGCCATTTTATTTCTGATAACTTTGTACAGTTAATCTTCAATCTTCTACAGATAATCTTATGTAGGAAGGAAAATAAGTTGAATCGGTTTTGCAAGCATGCATTTTATTACTGATAGCTATTTATATTTCTAACATATAATGTTCTTATGTAGGAATGATAAAAAGTTGAATCAGTGTTTCAATCGTTTTACAACCACACTGTGTTTCTTAACATCTACTAAGCAGCCCAGACAAATAGTTACAGTGTGGGATGACTCTTTTTGGCTTTTGTCAATCATATTTCCAATGATCTGAGTCAGAAGCCAAAAAATCCAGGTCCTGGTTGTATGTAAGGTGGATAGCACTATTCAATGGGTAAATCCTTATCCAGTGGACAAGTTGATGCTATTATCCAATAAATTCATCCAATGAATAAGATTTATCTGTCCAATAGTACTATCCAACCTTGGTAGAACCTGGCCCAGACATCTGAGGCTGTGTTGGTTGAAGAATTAGGAAAAGGGTGTAAACAATAAATGTTTACATTGTTGCTATGGCAATGATAGTCGTAGATATGTGGTGTACAGCATACACCCCATGAGAGTAAAATAAGACGTGCCTTTTATGTTGGATGACATATCAACAAAATAAAGCAAAATGTTTTGTTTGAGTCAACCAACATGGAGGCTATGATGTCACATGCAACCCAAGAATATTAAAGGCTGGTTTTCACTAGCCACATAAGCGACGGAAGAATAAGCTAAGCATGAGCATAAGCATAAGCATAAGATCGTTATGTTCTAGTGTAAATGAATATGACAGAAGCATAAGAGGAATAATAGGAAGTTTCCCGTGTAGGAGACTGAATACGAGAATTTGATTGGCTTACCACCTTGTGCTTCTGGATGTTAGCGACATAATAATAAGAATCTGGTTTTCACTAGCGACATAAGGACGGAAGCAGAAACATAAGCAAAAGAAAAAGGAAACATTCAGTTTCTTCTGCTTATGCTTCCGTCGATGTTCTGCTTCTGCTTACGTCACTAGTGAAAACCAGGCTTAAGATGTCTTGAAATTCTACTCAACCTGATAAACCTCTTGCAATATTTGTTTTCTTTCATCTCACACGTAAGCCATAACATTGTCATATTTCATATTCAGTTAACCAAGACTCAAAGACTAAGATAGATATCTTTGGTCTCTATTTTGTCTCAAAATAATCTGTGAATAAAAACGAATAACAGCTTCTCCTTAACCAGACAATATCTGACTAACCAACATATGATGAGCAGCCAATATGACCTGTCAAGGGGACTGGCCTAAGAAGAGGCGTTTGCCTGCATAAATGCCAATTTCAGGTGAACATTAATTATATTTTTAATCTTTGATAAAAGATTATTGATTATAGTGTATATGATGAAAACTTTTTTCATTAATCGCAATTTTTGTAAAAATCCTTAATTGTAATCATCTAAAAGAAATTTCTCTGGATTAGCTAGAAGAGAATATTATGCCTGGTGTAGAATTCAATAAGCTTAGCATCAGGACTACAAGCCTTAGGAAAGATAAAGCAGGGGCCAAGCTATATGAACACTAACTCAGGTTTTTAATAAACTTGATTTATAAATTGAGGTATTGTTTTGAATTAATATTTATAGATAATTAATGACCATTCCTCTAAGTATGACTGTTAAACGCACAATGGTTCTTGTTAAATCATATTCCTTGATGCATTTCTCTCACCGCCAAACCAATGCCTTATTATTAACAAAGACAAATTAGGAAAGGTCTGTCTTACAATATGTATAAACGTAAGCATACGAATATTAAGAACTGCATTGTGGTTTTTTTAATAATTGAAATAAATAACTCAAAAGGAATCTGTTAAGTTGTACCTGGCTACAAATTTGAATCAATTCAATGTTTTATCATTTTCCATAGCAATGTCTTTTTCCTTTGCTTCACTCCAGTTGTTTTTTTCTTTTGACTCCTTGTTGTTAATTAAATGTATATTGAATTTTCTGTACATCTTGTTAACTCCGAGCGGATTCTGTGACATTCTTCACTTCCATGAATAAATTTTTTTTCAAAAAAAACATTTCACTTGTCATATCCTTGGGCCACTTGCTTAAAGTTGCTTCTCTCACTTCTTCAGCAATTGCACTTTGTATGATATCCTGAATGGTACTGTGACCAAAATGACATGATTTTTCGAATTCAATTCATATCTGGAGTGCATACCCTCATAATGTTGCTAGTATTCTGGAGAATGACAATAGAAATCCAATAAAGGATTGCCCAGCACCCCAGAGAAATGCAACATAGACTGGCATTGTAATGTTTGCAGTTCTATAAACAGCTGCTATTGTTGCACCTGAAAGAAAATGGTAAATGATACAGGAATATTAAATACAAAGCCTTCAAATTTTATTAATACCCTGAAAACTCTGAGCTGATCTAAGTCAGGGCACTGCTAACTCACATATCAAACTCTCAAACAATCTCTGGTTTGATCTGAGTCAGGGCTAACTCACATATCAAACCTTCAAACATTCTCTGGTCTGATATTAAGTCAGGGCATGGCTAACTCACAGATTGAACCCTGAAACAACTTCTAGGCTGATCTGATAAGTCAGGGCATGGCAAACTCACAGATAGAACCCTTAAACAATTACCTCTGGGCTGAAAAACCATGAATCAATGGAGAAACCTAACAAGCTCAACTCACATGTGGTGCCAAGTCTTGGTGAGAGGCAAGTAGGCTACTGCTACACCAACCATGATTCCCTCAACTACCTCTATTTGATGTCCCATTATCCCCTACACCACCTCCGATCCCCTAAATCATATTTTACACAAAGCAAATTAAGCAGAACTGACCAAAGTTGTTTCGAATAGTTAAATAATTTTGTATCTGCCTTATTAAATTATAGTATGTCCTGAAAGTAAGGCTGCTTTGAGTAAGTTCTGTTCATTTGCCTTTGTATCCATTTGATACAGCTATACTGCCCCCTCCTTGAAAGAACAGTACACAAGGAGATCATGATTAAGCTCCATTCTCTCTGTGAAATCATTTGAATGACAAGGCATAGCAACAGCTTAAAAAATCAAGATAAACACAACCCGGGAGAAAGTTTCGTTAATTATGAATCACAGTAATACAATGTGCGTCAACTCATCAATAAACCAACGACTTCAAGGCCTCCTATCTGTAATTTCTGAATGACCTCTGGCATAATTTATTTTAAAGACGAAATATCTAGATTGAAAGATGTTATTTCATGAAAGGAAAAGCGCCAATTGCAGTTTATCGTAGATTTATAAGTTTTACAATGATTTAGTCAATGACTCCGACGAAGGACTAACGTCCGAAACGTCAGTTTTCTATTTTCACTACGGTGTAAAACTTATAAATCTACGATAACTTGTTTCATTAGAAACACCGACGCAGTCCACGCTAGTTTCACTAGCCATCATCTACAATTGCAGTTTAGGTCAACGTAGGAGGAATCTTAAAAGTATAGTAATGAGTAGCTATTTAGATCAATAAATTTAGAAGGAATACATTGTGCAGGACTTACTTGTTACGACTCCTCCAGTGATGGGGTAAAGGAAGCCAATGAAAATGATTAACAGAGGGAAAAATCTCCCTCGAGTGTGTTTCCGAAGTGCGCTAAAGGCTACACAGGCAGCTATACAGTGGATAATCACCGAACCAGCCAGGCACCACAAGAACACCTGATACCACATCCCTGGAAAAGATAATCAGAGAAACCTACAGTAAGAAAAAGGAAGTAGCTTGGAGCATAAAATTACAAATTAGTTGAGCATGCATTTGAAGCTTGGTACCACTACGCTTGGGAACTATATATGGAGGCGTACACTTAAGTAAACAGTAAATATGGAAGCTTTCAGTTCATTATAAAATAATTTTAGCATCTTTTAGTTGTAGGTGATTATCAATCTCTTTAAAAAAAAACCTTTAAACTTCAAGCCATATTACAATACTCACGGCCGAACGATTCGAGCTTTTCTTTGGCATCCATGTTTTTGGGAGCATTGCTCTTCCTGAAAAACGCCCTGATCTCGCGAAAACTCAAAGGATGTTCTTAACGTTACGTTATCTTATCGTTACAGCCAGCATTCCTGTTAGATTCGGGAAGGAATGCTTTTAAATATTCGGTAGTTTGAAGCCTCTACACACAAAAAAACTAAACTAACTCTATCGGTTGGAAACTGGGGTCTAGTCACGCACAAGGACTGGAATCTAAAACAAAACTAAAATTAAGGGAGGGAAGGGAAGGGAAGGGTTAATTTTTTCTCTTTTAGACAATAACATTTTTTATAGATAATACACATTCTTCAAAAAAACAAGGTTTAAATTTAATGAATGCAATGTAGAATGCCTTTTGTGATTAAATTTGCTTTCTTAAATATAGGACAAAGAAAACATTGGTAGGAGAATTCCCACCCCTCCCCACTAAAAGTGCAGTTTTGCGCATATAAAGCTCAGTATTTTATTGTTTGTTGAAGTAAAGAGCAGCAGGAGGCATACTGCTGTGCGAATCACTCAAAAAAAATAAGACTTTCTCTTGTTAACAGCTTTCTACACAGCATCGACCCAATATATAAAACATGCACAGGTAAGAATATAAGGAATATATTATAAAATATGAAAGCGTTTGTACAGAATTTTTGAAGAACACGGACAAAAAAATATGGCCGACTCCCGGGACCGACTGTCCTTTTTTATGACCGCCACGTTTATTAGAGTGAAGTCATTAAACCTGTGAACTAGATATTAGACTAATACACTTTAGATCTAGTAGACCCTAATTCCATTGTTTTCTTTTGTGTCTAGATTTGACTATTATACGTTGAAAAAAAATCACTCTGTACAAATGTTTTCCTTGAATTTGTAGCTCATGTAGGCGTTTGTTTCTGTTGTTGTTTCGCTCATATGTACCGTATCGTTTCTGTTGTTATTGTTTTGATATAAAAGTTACAAAACTGGATAACGTTTTAATTTACTATGTGTAAGACTTTGAAAGCATCAGATCAGTCAGGCTAGATTGTTTAAAAGTAATTTAATAGTGATCTTAGAAAAGCACTTGAGCAGCTACACTGCAGTGTCGCAGTTAGAAGCAATATAGTAATGAATCTGTATTTAGTTTAATTTCTCGACGAAAAAAGCTATTTTCCTTTATCATACGGACACAATACAATCTATAAATTAATACAAAATTCCATTTTTTAGGCTTTCCAGTGCACATGTACTTAAAATTTGGGCCGCGAAAAAATTTTCTGTGCCCTTAATCTTTAGCCTTCTTTTGCTGCCTTTTCGTTTTTCGATGTGTTTGAATTTTGCAAAGGAGACATAGTCACAAAATTAGTTCATTTATTTTATTCATTAATTTACTTAAATCTAGTTGCATATTTGATAAGGAACGACATACGATTTTGTTGAGTCATACTGTAAGCTCAAGTTGAGCTGTGCGAGGTGTGATCTGTGAGGTTCTGCATGTGCCATATTATGTCTGACATGTGATGCTTGGCCATCAGAGAATGTTCCGGTTACTCAGCAAAATTATTTGGCTTTAACTGATGACTGGCTAAAATAGTTTTAGCTCAATCATTATTGTTTCTGGTTCAATGTTACTGGTCAAAATGATTAGCAAAGCAAAGATTTCACCACATAAGTTCCACTTCTAGGCAGACTTTGATATATGACTAAGCCATTATTCTTAACTCTGAAAACCAAAAAAAATTAATTCTAAAGAGTTCTAACTGGGAATAATGTTTATTTTTTGGCAGGCAGGATAATTAATTCTTGATTCAAAATGAATGGAGATGTTACTGGAGAATCACTTATGGATAACGAAAACTCCAATAAGGAAATTGAAATTGCTGTGGAGCTTTCATCACCAGTGGATCATTCTGCAGATACCTTGCAAATAGATTCTGATGATGAAGGACTGTCTGGTAACATCTCAAGAATTACTGTGGAGGAGATAGCTCCCCAAAGTGATAATATATCAGATGACCTAGGACCAAGCTTGTCTTGTAGCAGATATCGCTTGCGTAAGAAGAATCATGACATGGAAGTAGAATTAGACAAGAAACTACCAAGGAATGTGCGTCGGTATTACGAGCACCAAAGAAGGCTTGCAGATGCCTTTGAGGATAACTTATCCAGCGATGGAGAGTCAGATTTAGGTAAAGATGAGAAACTTTACAAAAAAGCTATTACAAGAATTGTTTTTTTAAGCCTTATTTGTAATGTTGCTCTCTTGATTGGTAAAGCTGTGGCATCATACTTGTCTGGCTCGCTTTCTATTATATCTAGCTTGGTGGATAGTGCGGTTGATTTGGCTTCATCACTGTTATTCTGGTATACAAATAGAGCTATCAAAGGCACTAACTTCTATGAGTATCCTGCAGGAAAGACACGGCTTGAGCCTGTTGCTGTTATCATTCTGTCAGTCATAATGACCGTGGCATCAATTCAGTTGATCATCACTTCAATAACAACAATAATAAATGGTAGTGCTGATCCTGAGATTTCTACCACTACTATCGTTATTATTGTCGTAACAATAGTTGTAAAGATTTTGCTATTTTTTTGTGCCAAAAGAGTCAACTCACCTTCTACAAATGCATTAGCCCAAGATCATAGAAATGATGTTTTATCAAATGCTTGTGCACTCGGTTTCGGATACATGGGTTATAAATTGTGGAAAAATGCAGATCCTATTGGTGCAATTCTCATAAGCTTGTACATTGCATTCGGCTGGTGGAGAACTGGTTCGCAACAGGTGAGAAGTCTGACTGGACACACAGCACAGCCAGAACTCCTCCAACGTCTGCTGTGGGTGTGTATGCATCATGATAATCGAGTACAGTTCATCGACACTCTTAGGGCATACCATTTTGGTAGTCAATTGCTTGTTGAAGCGCATATTGTCCTCCCGCCAACTATGTCTCTTCAAGAGGCACATGACATTGGAGAACCCTTACAACAAAAGCTTGAAAAGTTTCCTAATGTTGAGCGAGCGTTTGTTCATATTGATTATGAATATGAGCATGATCCTTTAGTGGAACACAAAATGGGTGGCCAGACACCAACTATGACGTGACAAACAAACAAGCATCTTTATTTTGGCACCTTGGAATGATATACAATAACATTTATGAAATAATAACGTATAAATAGATGGGCACCAGCCATTCAGGAATAGTAGAGCTAAATGGCTGGGTCAAACGGAAAATTATGAGAGGAAATATAGAGTGAAATACTGTATATATAATTGCATTAACAGATACATGGATTTGACAAGACAAGCTGCTAGGGGGGAAAGACACACACACACACACACACAAAAAAGGATGGATCAGTGATAAAAACACATACACAAGGGAAAGAACTATCAAAAATATAAAAAAATAATTATAAAGGGAGGCAATGGTTTTATGTTGCAGATACACAAATACACTGTTTTCGATATTGTTTTGAACATCAGTGCTATTTAGTAAAAAAACTGTGCTAGTTATTATTTCATACGTCTTTAATTTTAGACACTATTTCTTTTATTCTATCAATAAAGATGTTATTTAAATATTTATAAGATATATTATGATGTGTGCATACATACATACACAAACTTTATATATACCGTCAAGTTTACAGGTAGTTCAAAATAGCTAATATCTTTGAGAACATGAATACCTTAGCAAACTCAAATAATATAATATGAGATGTAAATATCAATATAAATCAGCATAGATTAGGTTAACTCAAAAATTACATTTTTAATTGGTGCTTTAAAATTAGTTCCATTTTTTAACATTAAATAGACATACGAGTTCCAGTTCTTAGCAGCAAAATATTAAAAAGACTCTCAATCCAGTCCAAAAGTAGTGCAATCGAATTAATGGTTTGCTGTGATGTTTGTATCAAAGACATTCATCCAAAATGTCAAGTGTTGAGAATCCTTTATTAAAATCAAATATTACATGTTTTTAATGCATTCAATGGTTTGCCTGTAATTGTATTGATGATGGAAAGGGGGGTAGGGTAGGGGATGAATAAATATCGGGATGGGATTATGCTGTTGGGAAGGGGTCAGAAAAAAGACAAAATTACATAGATTGCATGAAAGAAAATTGGAATGTCCAGTAGGTAGGGGGCTTTAAAAAATTCCCCCATGGGGGTATGGATAATTTCTGAAACTACTCATTATGAATCTAAATTTTCTTCAGAATATTGTTTTCTGTTTGTTTTTGTTAACTGAGACAAGAAATACAAGGCAACTGTCAAATTTGTGGATTCGCTGAGCAAAACTGCTTATCAATTACGAATTGGCTGGTTTGGACAGATTGACAGATACCCCCCCCCCCCCCCCCCCCCCCCCCAACTATGATGATGATGATGAAACCTTATTTATAGAGAGTATAAAACATGGACAGACAAATTTAAAAAAAAGATACAAAAGGAAACTGAAAAGAAAAGAGAAAAATATTACCTACTTTATAGTACACTCAACAAGATTACACGACTCTGATTGGTCGAGAGAAGTACAATTATAGCGTTAATTGTACTCAGTAGGAGTATCGAAGTCGCTTTGGCAACACGGACAAAACGTAACAAAAAAATATTTTCTATCATTTTGTACTTAAAACATATAAATTAACTTTTAAAGCCGTAAGACCTAATCTTTTTTATGCATTTCCGGTTGCGCGATGGACTGAAAATCGGCCGCCAAATAGACAAAGATGAACGGCGTCGCTTCGCATTTTTTACTGAAATTTTGTCGAGTGAACTATAAACAAAAAATCGCACGATCTTCTCGTACAATTTGGGATTAATAGACAATCTATTAATTTCCAAATTGTACTCGAGATCGTGCGATTTCCTATACAAACTAACAAAAGAAAGACAATAGAACTTTCCCACCTCGTCCTCAGGGTCCTCAGGCGGCCGACTCCAACTCAATATGGCGAGAGGACCCTGGGGATGAGGGACGAGTTTTCTCCATCATGGCGGCCGTCAAGGGATCTCAGAAAGAGCTGATTGTAATCACAGGCGTTTCATATGGTATTGGCTATGCGATGACCAAATGGTTCCAGTCAAATGGATATCAGGTTATTGGATGTTCTCGTTCATCTGATAAAATCGAACAGCTTAACAAGGAATTTTGCTCAGCCACCAAACATAAGCAGTTCTTTGTAGTGGACATCTCAAGTGACCCAGACGTTAGAAATTGGGCTGAGAAAGTCGTGTCGACGTTTGGGGCTCCAACTTTCCTTCTCAATAATGCAGGGCTCGTTAATAGAAGCGCCAGTCTTTGGGAAGTTCCAGTAGAAGAGTTTGATAAAGTAATAGATGTAAATATCAAAGGGACTACCAATGTATTGAGGCATTTTATTCCGGCTATGATAGCATCTAAACGAGGGGTGATAGCTAACTTTACATCAGGTTGGGGTCGATCTGTGTCACCTGATGTGGCTCCTTATTGTGCAACAAAGTGGGGTCTAGAGGGGCTCTCTAAGGCCCTGGCAATGGAGCTTCCAGCACCTCTGACATGTGTACCCCTCAATCCTGGAATCATAGACACACCAATGTTGCAAACCACCTTTGGGCCTTCAAGGGCTTCGTTATGTCAATCTCCAGAGCAATGGGCCAAAAAAGCTTGTCCATACATCTTGTCAATCGATTACAGCCATAATGGAAAAAGTGTTACAGCCTCATGATTTTTTCATGTTTTGCAATGGATTTTGGAAGTCCCAATGTTGGTTTTGCTTCATGTTGTTTTCTGCTTGTTGCTTACTATGCTTGAAATGTATTACATTCATATGTAAATAATGTCAGCACTGAAGAAAACTACTGCAAAAATGTGCAGACAAAGTTCAGGAAAGTCCCATATCATTGTGACCTTTCCCTGTTGGTATTGTCATTGCCAATTAAGGGTCTGGGAAGACGAGGGGCGGGGTAGTCAAGACCCCAAATCACATGCTATTTTTTCCCGGAAATCCCACATTCTGCAGCATTTTGCCATCCATGACCACAATTGACATATCCAAAGGCATTTGAATTTTTATTTTAGTTATTGTTTCCACATTTTCCTGAAAATCAGAAATCAAAATCCCACATCCCTGACATTTAATTCTGCAATTAAGAGCCCTGGGGGTGGGGGGACTCAAGAGTCGCAGCCAATGCCAATCTCCTGAATCACAAATTATTGTTTTGTAAGTTTCCTGGATCCTGAGCTATATCTTATCATCCCTTTCCTTAGTGCATTACAACTGTTAACAACTACTGGCAGGCAGGAAAGGACCAACAATGTTGTATAAAATATATAATTAAAAACGAATATAGGCAAAAATTCCTCAGCCCAGTAAATAGAATGAAAAGTTTTCTATGGCTTGTGCTCTTCTCCTGCTAACTTATACTTATGCAATTATCAAAGTGCTATATAAAGATGTTGTTGTAGAGCGCATACAGTAAAACCATGAGATAAAAACAAAGTTGATACTGACAAATAGCACTATTTAGTGAGTTATATTTGATATCACTCAACCAGAACATTCATCATACAAAGACAAATGCACAAGAGACCATTTGTGTCTTTTGTTTAATAAATGTTCTGGTTGAGTGCTAGCAACTATTAGTCACTAAGTAGCTACTAAGGGAGCATTCACAAACACTTGCCGGGGGTATGAGGGGACTGATGAGAAAGTGGGGGGTCCCCCCAAAAAATGAAGATATAAAAGGGAAGTACTAAAAACGTCTACGACAGGGAACGAGCCGACACTAAAAACATCTGCACGGCAGGCTACAGGCTAGTCCATATATTCTATATTCTCTGTTGGGATCCCTGTATTGAATTTTATTACAGAGAAGAAGTAGGAGAGAGGAGTAGGGGTCTCCTCTTCTTCTTTCTCCCTCCCCTCCCCCTTCGTCTTTTTGTCCTTGCCACAGGACACCCTAAGAGCAAAAAAGAGCCAAAGAGATGCCTGCAAAGGAGGCTACTCGATACCTATCACACTAAAAAGTTTACATAATCATGTCAATGGAAACATGAACCAGCTAGCTATAAATTCGTTTAATACGATTTACCTGGTACTTTTATAGATACCTATCAAACTAAGAAGGTACAGTAACACTCTCTCCATTAGAGCTTCTAGTGATGGATAAGATAAAGGGGCATGCTCTTTGAGCCCACTCTTCCGGGGACTGTTGCTTCGAAGCATTTCCTTTACCAAAGGTATCCTGAAGCATGGGTGTGTTGATCATCCCGCCAGGGTCAAGGGGCACACAGACCATAGGAGACGGCAACTCCAAGGCCAGAGCCTTTGAGAATCCCTCGATTCCCCATTTCGTGGCGCAATATGCGGTCTCATTGGACACTGCAAAACGTCCAATACCAGACGAAAAATTCACTATGATTCCGCGTTTGGCTTTTATCATGTCTGGGAGAAAATGCCTGATCACGTTTGCAGATCCTTTGATGTTGATATCCACAACCTTGTCAAACTCTTCCTTTGATATTTCCCCAAATGGAACGTGCTTATTATTAAGACCAGCATTGTTTAGGACATACGAAGGGGCACCAAAGCTAGCTATGGCCTCCTTAGCCCAGTTCTTAACAGCCGAGTCATCTGCAATGTCAACAGAAAAGAATTGCTTCGGTTTACCGTCCCCGCAATAAGTTGAGTTCAATTCTTGGACTTTCTCTACAGAACGAGCACATCCAATGACTATATGCCCTTTGGAGCTGAACCATTTGAGCATCTGATACCCTAGACCAGCAGAAACACCGGTTATAACGATGACCTCTCTAGACAAAGACATGTTCGAACTCACTATAAATTACAGCGTGAGATAGATCAATAAGAGAACATAAGCGACTGGGTACGAGTCTGCTGCTATTTTCTGATGAGCCAGCCAGAGGGGGAGCGTTGCGTGACGACATTGTAAGGCTGCTGATATCGTTACCGAATCGAAAATAATGAGACACGCCGGGGGGAAAAATTCTGCAACTTTACATATATATGTGTCTTTTGTTCCTCTATTGTTTCGTCTCTCGAGAAAAAAAGACATATATATATCTGAAGTTACAGAATTGTTTTGGTTAGGTGTATGATACACCTCAAGCAACAAGCCAAGACCGCAGATAAAGGCCGGTAATTTCAGCTGTAATTAGTTTATTCATGGTGCATTTTCATTTATTTACTTCACAAATTGCTCCAAGCAAGGCTGGTTGAGATGATAATTAGTGGAGAGCTATAGCCACCTGCATGAACCAGGATTAAATGAATTGTAATTAAAATTAGCCATGGTTTGTTACTTGAGGCTCTTGGTGCAACAACGATCTTTGAAAGAGGTGTATATGAAAAAGTAAAAAATATGGAGTAAAATATTGGAGTTTTTCCACAGGAAGCCCGTCATGTCGGGAACGTCTGGTTTTTGTTACTATAGCAACGGACCATACTAACAGCGCATTCTCGCCATTTTGTCTTCAGTTCAATGCGTCGCTCTGAGTTGAGTCAAGATTACACCTAAAATAAGAGCTTAAAACTGATAAAATACAAGAAATATAGTCGATAACAACACCATGGAGGAAAAATTGAAAGATGTGAAGGCTTTTCTGATGAAAACCAGTAGCATTTCCAACAAAAATCTGTGAGTTTAGAAGACGATTCTCAGCTGTTTTCAATCTCAACTTGTTTTGTTGTGTCGAGTCCCTTGTTCATTTTAGTTGTACTAAATGTCGTTTTACTGTTCTAGATATGATCATCTAAGCGATGTACTTTGTAAAATATTAGACGAAAGACCAAGCAACTGCGTTGGTAAGAAAGCTCATTATTTTTTGTTCAAAACTTGTTCAACTTCAATCAAAGAAACTGAAAAAAAGCTAGAGCCAATTATAGAAGTTTTTGCGTTTATAAAGTGTTTAAGATTGCATCATTTAAATCATTACATTATATTTTTTTCTCTTTTTGTTTTTTGGTTTACACTTTAAAGATGTTTTTGAAGATTACAGTCAAGAAATTAAAAAAGGGAACAAAGAAAAAGAAGAGGTACTGTATCAGCATTTATTTGTTTTTTTTTTGAAACTTTTTTTTGAGCATGAATGTAATTTAGGCAAAGTTAAAACCGAGTCTAATCGGTCAGCAGTTAACCACGGGTATTGGCAGGGTTTGCAGTGTGGCAGCTTTGTCATTGTGTTGTTATTTGAGCAAGCGGCAAATTATATTTTTCCACCCTCCCCCCCCCCCCCCCCCCCCAACACAGGTGGGTAGTGGACTGTGGCCCGGTTGCATGTTATGGTCACCTCTGCAAAGGGGCTGGTTAGGCGCGACCACTTCTTCCTTGTACCTGGCACTCATGCCAATCTTATCACTACGATGAGTTTTAACATATATTGCAAATTATATTTAAAAAAATCTAAATTGTAGCCTCATGTACATAGGGGATTTTTTGCATCAAATGAAAATTTATATATTTTCTTTAGGATGAAAGTGCAAAAGCTCAAGATAAACAGGCTGCTGAAATGCAACAAAAGTTGTTTGAGGTATTTTAAAAACAACTTCCAGTTTATTGCAGTTTTTTAATGTTCTGAAATTCAAAAATTTCAACAGCGTTTTGGAAAATGTTTTTTTTACTGCCGTCAGTCAAGAAAATAAAAGGTACCAAGGAATTATTCTTGATTTAACCAAAGCAAATAAATCAATTTTCAGGCTGGAGCTTGCAACTTCTGAGGTTGCAGACTATTTAAAACATCAGTAATACACATTCACAAAAGCTGTATTTTGATCACTGATTTCGGTATCTATGAACTTATTGAGACAAAAATTGTGACAAGTAATGATGGTTGGAATAGCGTAGTGCACTCACCCCTCCCCTCTTAGGTCTCAGATTCCTGAACTTGGTATCAAGTTAAGTAGAGTTTGTTAGGTAGAAAAGACTAGAAATAATATTTTCTTATTAATTTACAGAAAGAGGGTGATGGAGAAGGAGGGGAAGCAGAGAATGAAGAGGACATGGAGACACCCCTCCCTGACCTGATGAACCTTGAGTTCTATTTTGAACAAGCAGGAATTGGCTTGAGTAGAGAAGAGATGTTTAGAGTATTTTTAGCTCTCAAGCAGCTGGTTTTTACCAAGCCATTACAGAGTGTACGCTTCTGGGGTAGGTGTACAATGCTAATCATTATGTAATGTGGAGTACTGTATCATTATAAGTATATTGTGGGTTTTTTTTCCTGCTTGTAGTGGTTCTGGGCATTAATTAATAAATCAAACAATTTCATATAGAAAATTGCACAAGCTCAAGTACTTTATTCGTAATTAATAGGCACGTATATGAGTAATGTTTTGAAAGTTCTTGTAATTATTAGGTGTGAGCCTTTAAGGGAATCCAATTTAAGATTTTTAAAAACATCTTGGATAAATACACCTATTAATTATGAATAGCACAAGAAATTTGATGCGAAGGCATAGATCAACCTTTTTTTCCCAAATTTTCTTCAAAAATAAAAATCTAATTAAGGAAAATTTTTTGCATATAAAAAAAATAAATAAATAAATAAAAAGTGCACAATTTGGTAGGGGAACTTAAGAATTATACATTGAAATTTTTAAAGTGGGGATGTCTTTAAAAAAGTTCCTCCATGGAGGGGTGGGGGGTTATGGAGAATTTCTTGAACTTATAAACAATGACATTATTATGAATTTATAATTATAATATTATTACATGACAGGTAAAATATTTGGTATTGAAAATAATTACTACGTAGCAGAAGTGGAATACCGGGAAGGAGAGGAAGAAGAAGAAGAGGAGGAAGAAGAGGTACCAAAATAAATAATCATAATATTATTAGCTGTGTGAAGAACAGACTCAAAAGCTGCTAATGCATCTCCTCTCGCTTATGCAACCTATCTAGGTTCCATTTCTGCACTCAGTGTCCTATTTGGATAGAGTTGTTTGTTGGTTCTCTCCTGTGCTTCAAATGTATGTTTTTTTTTGCTCTGGTTACTTTAGGTTTTACTCCTTTCCCCAAAATGTACTTCTTAATTCCAATATTCAATCTTTGGCTGCCTTTTTGATAGGGTCTTAAAACCTGTTTGGCTTTTAATGATTATCCACCTCTGTACTGGGAAAACGGATTACATTGTGACAGAAAATTGTAATATGAATGACTGACCTAGTCTATCCATGTCTGACGCTGTATTGTCACCAAAACCTGTTGGCTCTTTGCTGCTCACCCTGTATTGGATAATTCTATAAGATAATGTGACAGATAACTGTAATATGAATGGCACCTCGTCTATCATAATTGTCTGACTCTGTATTGTCATTTAACCTGTTAGACATTTCACTGTTTGCTCTGGATTGGTTTTAATGACCTATTAATAGAATGTGCCATTATTAGATTGACACCCGAGTCTAATATTTGTCTGATAATTTATCCTTGTCATTCAGGGAGAAGGAGAAGGTGAAGGAGAAAAGGATGAAGACAAGAATGAAGATGGTAAGAAGCAGCTTTTTTAGAATATCTCTAAAATGCATATAACCCTTGTCCAGTGAGTAAAAATCGCTGAAATTCATACCTTGTTCCAGAGTAAGACGCTGAAAACCCTGTTCCACAGAGGAGAGAGCGGGATTTCATATACCCTGTTCCAGAGTGCGCACGATTTTATATACCCTGATCCAGAGTAGAATCGCTGAAAACCATACCCTGTTTGGCTGCATATACCCATATAGCGAATATAGGGGAGTACCCACCCCCCCGGAACCCCCCTCCCCTCCAGAATTTCCAACTTCCTCCATTTTATGCATGTATTCATGATTTAGGATGTTTGATAAAATAAAGATGATCTAATTAGTGGGTTCGTAATTCGTACTTGTCATTTATGTGGTTTGGTAATTAAGGCGGTTCAGACAACCTGTATCTACTTTGGCATGCAGTTATTAAAATGACTCGACTTACTAAATTTTGGCTACTGGAATTACTGGTAATTTATTGTTAACTGGCCTTCGAAGTCAGGTTGGTCTCATTGTTTATTATCTTTTATTTTGACCTAGATGAAGAGGGAGGTGAAGAGGATGACACACCTAAGTCAGAGTGGAAGCCCCCGGCTCCCATTCCTAAGGAAGAAAACAAAGTGGGAACCAACAAGAAAGTGTACTTTGTTACCACTGAACGTAAGTAATAATTATGTTGATTTGTAAATTGTGAGGCACACTTATAAACCAGGTGTTGTATAATAGGTTCAGCTTTATGTTTTTTTTAATTTATGTTTTTGCTAGTACTGAATTAAAACCTAAACTATCACGCAACGTGTGCCGATTCACCATTCCTACCTTTCTCCTCTCTACATTCATACAAAGCTTAATCCAGTCATTGGAAAGTTAATGAAGACTGCTGTTAATGAATAGTGCCAAAGTTATACAGGCTATAATAAGTTTTTTTTTTTCATTTGCTTGTGGACAAATTGCAAGCTGCACTGTTGCTATAAGGAAAGACAAGGAAAAACTTCAGGAAATGAAATAATAGTTGTGAGAAGAAAGTGAGCTACAAATGCACCTCACCTCCATTGATTCTAATTTATGCATTGCCTTTCCAGATTTGACAATGGTATTTTGGACTTAATCCAGAACTGTTGATGTTTTAGCGTAGGGCTGTAACTAAATGCACCCTACCACTATTGAGTTTATTCCATCGGGATCGATTCCAGATTTGACAATGGTGTTATAGATATTGTCGTGTGATGTTGATGTTGTTGATATTTTAGTGCAGATGTTAATGCCTTTCCCTTTTTGTTTACATCTAATGTTGCAGCTGGAAAACTTTGGGTCAAGCTACCACCTGTCACCCCAGCACAAATCACAATAGCGAGACAGATCAAGAAGTTCTTTACAGGAAGACTTGATGCTCCTGTGAGTAATATACCAGGGACCATTGCACCTTTTTACCATTTAATCTTTCTCAAACAGGATAACTAAAATGCCTGGGATGTGCAGCTGAGCCCTCTGAAACCTGACCCTGTTCCAGAGTAAATTCGCTGAAATTCCTACCCTGTTTCAGAGAAAAATCTCTTAAAACCATACCCTGTTCCAGTATTGCGAAAATAGATACCCTGTCCCAGAGAGCGGAGAGAGCGTTATTTCATATACCCTGTTGCAGAGAAGAATCACTGAAAATCATACCCTGTTTGGCGGCACACACCTGTATAGGGAATACATGGGAGTACCAACCCATCCCCCCCCCCCCCCTCCGGGCTGAAATGTTATGTGGGCAATTGCCCTCGTCCCTTAATTGCCCTCAAAAAGTGCCCAATCATGATCAATAATGATAATTATTACTTACTAGTTATCTTCTGAACAAACTGAACTTGAATTTCGTCCTCATCATTTTTGTTGCGGTTGTTGCTGCTCTTGTTGATACTGCGGCTTGTTGTTGCTTTAACTTGTGCTTCAATAGTTGCTGCTGTTAGTAATGATGATTATAATAATAGTTCCTTTCTTTTAAAAACTGTTGGTAGAGATATATTTATAATTCTCTACCCCTCTTTAAATCACGTAGATTTCCAGCTACCCACCATTTCCAGGAAATGAAAGCAACTATCTTCGTGCACAGCTGGCCAGGATAACAGCTGGTTGTAGCATCAGTCCTGCAGGGTATTACATGTTTGAAGAAGAAGAGGAGGAGGAGGACGAAACAGAGGAAAGAGATTCTTACATTCTGAACACAGAATTTGAAGGCATTAATGTACAAGAACTTGTTGACCCCACTATGAATAACTGGGTACATCATGTGCAGCATATTCTACCTCAAGTAAGTGTTGCTATTCAGAAAAACGAGATTACTGTATTTCAGTCGTTTAAGCGCTGCAGCCGATTAAACGTCACTCTCGCCCTGAAATAAATTATCATCATTCGCCAATTTCCATACATAGGGTTTTAATACTGGTCAAACAAAAAGCATTCAATTAATTCTGCGAGGCTCAAGTGAATCAACAGGGGGGGTACTTCCTTTGTTCAGGTGGTAGGGGTGATCGGCGGTCGATTTTTTGAATGGCCCTAAAAGGTACGCATAAATTAAAGGCTCTTAAAATCAACCTGATTTCATGGTACAGCTTAATTTCAGTAATTTACTATTAACCCCGGCTATCAACTCCGGTTTAACGAATGACAGGACAGCGTATAATAAGATTATAACGATGATCATATTAAAGAAATATTTAGTGCATCATTGTAAAGTAAACAGCAAGCATAGCATGTATAACGCGCATAATAAATGACCCCAAAGGGTACAGAGTTATGTTTGCGTACTTGACGTTTGAGCCGGAACCCCTAAAAGGTCCACACAGGAAACATTTTCAACCCTAAAAGGAGCGACGATCACCCCTACAACCTGTACAAAGGGAGTACCCCCCCCCCCCCCCAACCCTCGGAATCGTCACTAACCCTCCCATCAACGCCTTTCGACATCATCAACATTGTTACCACCATCATAATCAAAGACGTCAAACTAAAAGCAATCACTCAATCAGCAAACAAACAAATAGATAGATATTAAACAAAATAAAAAAATCTCATCTAAATGTAATGTTTAATCATTTTACAGGGACGATGTATATGGCACAATCCTGTTGAGAAATCTGAAGATGAATTCGAAGAAGAAGACGAGGAAGAGGAGAAAGAAGCTGCTGACGAGCCTAAGAGAGAGACTGGGCCTTCACTTCTAACGTCTGTCTCCGATGACGAATGTAAGAACACGCTCTTACCCTTTAAAACTCGTCATCGTTAATCACTAACTGGGGTACCTAGCTCTGGGCTGATCTAAGTCAGGGCACGGCTAACTCTCGCCCCATGTAAGGGAATCAGGGCTTATGGTGGATTTCGGATTTCAAATGTCTGGATTATGGATTCCAAAGCTTAACGGATTCCATATCGTTAATTTTTGAGATACTTTCTTTGAAAATTATATTTGATATACTTACCAGTATAACTAAGGAGGTGTCCCTGGTATATATAACTAGCGTGATAAAAAAAACAATTGACAAAAGCGCATACATTAAGTTTAAGACACCATAACATATTGCAAATAACCCATTCGCCCTTTTGAATTCATTTGTGCTATAACCTCTAACGACTCTTTTGTTGATCTAAATTTCAATTTAATTATTGTTAAAGCACGCCGGATTCCAAGGCAGGGATTCCGGATTTCAAAGCCTAAAATTTCGTGGATTCCGGATTCCCTTACATGGGTTAAACTCACAGATAGAACCCTGAAACAACCTCTGGAATGATCTAAGTCAGGGCCTGGCTAACTCACAGATATAACCCTGAAACAACTTTGGGCTGATCAAAGTCAGGGCCTGGCTAACTCACAGATAGAACCCTGAAACAGCCTCTGGGCTGATCTAAGTCAGATGGATACCTCACAGTTCGATATATTACAATTTAGCTGTTGAGTTTTGCGGAAATCGATAAACGGGATACCTCGGAGAAAAATTCTTGAATCAATTGAGTAATCCAATAACCTTTATGATATTTGATGAGTCTAGAAATAGAGCCCCAGAGTGTGTGTGTGTGTGTGTGTACGCTATATTGACAGGGGCACACCGATGCAGGATAGACTGCGAAACATCGTAGACAATCTTCTGCATGTCTTGAATAATGTTTCATATACACAACTGCACCCCAAAAATTCCCACGCATCCCCTCTTAGTAGAAGCTCACATATGCCTCTGATACCCAGTATGTAATCATGAATGTGGCTAAGGCTTGTTTTGTTTTAGCTGTGAATGGAATGCCTGCTTGGACGCCCTCATTGTCATCTGAGGTTCTTCCTCGGTACGCTTTGGCAGTAATGAGATCTAACAGATGGCCAGGAAGCTATGCTTTTGCTAAAGACAGGTATACAATGGGCTACTTTATTTTATCTCCTCTATAACATTGGATTCAGCTTTCTCTGAATGCTTGTCTGTCTGTTCGTTCCTTCGTTCGTTTGTTTGTCTGCTTCTCTGTCTGTTTGTTCGTTTGTCTGTCTGTCTGTCTGTTTGTTTGCTTTTTTGTTTGTTTGTCTGTTTGTCTGTCTGTCTGTCTGTTAATCAACAGTGGTTCTACAGTGGCTCTTCTTCGATTGGATCCTAATTGGAATTTAGAAGTTGATTTTGTGGGAGGAAAAGCCCAATCATTGATAATCATCATCAAAAATAACAAAAATTCTCTTACGAATTTACTAATTATCGTTATTTAGCCATCCTCTTCTTGTCTAAAAGAAAAATGAAAAACTATTCTTGTAATTTAGAAGTAAAAGCCCAGTCACTGTTCGACATCAGAAATAACAAAGTCTCGCCCCCTCCTCCCCCTCCTCCCCTCCACGACAAAACACACAAAAGAAATAAAATCCAGCCCTGTTGCTTTATAGATGAGAAAACATGTTCACACAAATTTATGGTCGCAAAATCTTTTTTCATTAATAGTAGCATTAGGCGAAGAACCGTCTTCTTCAATAAGTGAGGGTTGACTTATTAAAAAAGGATTTTTTATAATAATGATAATAATTTTTTTAATTCAAAGATGTAATTTATGTTTCTTCAAGCAATTTTTGTCAGAAAACAAGAGTTTCAAATGTATTTGATTTCATTCTTTTTAGGAAATTTGAAAATATTTACATCGGATGGGGACACAAATACGATGCAGACAACTACACCCCACCCCCTCCCCCAGCGTTAATGAAAGAGTATCCTGTCTTACCGGAAGTAACCGAAATAGACGACCCAACAGTGGAAGAGGAGAGAGCTTTAAAGAAAGCACAGGAAGAAGCAGTGGAAGCAGCTGAGGAGATGGAAGACATGGACGACGATGATGACGATGATTAAATCTATCTACACAATTTGATTTTTATATATAAAATAGAATCATTTTATGACGTCGATCGTTGGGGAACGATATATTTAATGTACAGTTTATTTTGTAAAAGAAAAAATACCTAGACGAAAATGAAAGGGTGCAATTTTCTGAAATTAAAATAAGTTCTTCAGTTGCTTGAAACAAATTTGGAATAATATATACTTTAGTTGTGCTTATTAAAAAAAAGACGTTTATCTGACTTTAAAAGGGGCTTGAAAGTGTTTTCTACTTTCATATTCTCTCACAATAGATCCTCACAATAATTAACGTCCTGGAAAAAAAGCTTTATATGGCCGTAATATGACAAGCAAGTAAACCCGAAAAACAAATATGAAAAAATGATGTAAGACGTTGCTATGACAGCATCAGAACCCTCTTGATTTTTGACATCAAAGTTTTTTCTCTAGTAGAAAATCAAAACTGATTAAGGTGCTGTGCATAAGGGCTACAAAAACCTACAACATTGTTGCGTTGCAAATTGCAAATGTTGCAAATTTCTTAAACGCATGTGGTATGATTGCAATAACTCAAATTAGAACTCGAATTTTGATCTGAAAACTAATATTGGACTATTGAAATCAAACTTCACAAACAACTCTTTTTTTTGGACTCACCTAGCTTAGTTATTATGTACTAGGGTGGAGCTTTTAATGAGAAGGGGCTTATAGCCTGCAGCGCAGGCCTTCTTTTGATGGATTTGAGAGGAAGAATCGGGGTTTGGGGTTCCTGTTTTGACCAAGGTCCCGAGAGAAAAATGGGACCTAGCAAAAAAATGCTCGGTTTCAATTCTCGCTCGTTGCAAAGTTCCCCCAAAACCCCAGCTTTTCCCCAAAACCACCAGAACGCCTGCTTTGCAGGCTAAGGCGCTTAGTACGTGCCACCTACATCTGCTGGCTCTCATCTCCTGGCCCCACACGCATCTGGTGGCCCATTGACCATACTTTGGAAAAGAAGCGTACTATGGTAACGGAACTTGGTAGCATTGGTGATACTTGTATTGTCAGTCATATGACCACGTGACATGACGTCACATACCACGTGACTTAAGAACCAAACATTTCCGCCGATTTTTGCGAACACCACTCATTACAATAAATGGTAAAGAAACTTGGTAGCATTGATGAGACTAATGTCTGTGAATATGGATTCCAAAAATATATTTATTTTGTGCGAGAGGATTTAGGGGGTCGAAATGTGAAAAATGCAAATGCGCTAGTATACTAGAATATTTAACAAGAGAGAAGTAAGGATCCGGACAGGACTTCATTTATATCATCACCTGAGAAGGGAGGGGGGATAGGGGGTGTACTGATATGGTTTTGAGACAGTTAACTAAGGGGGAAATCAGCTATACACTGACAGGTGTCAAGGGAGGGAGATCGTAGGGCGTAGAGACAACAAACATCATTACGTGTTGATCTTGGGGACTGGACGGGCAACGAGGATTATGCTTTGTATTCATCATTCTTTATCGCTGATGAGAGCGATTTTTACCGCCTGATTGTAAGCGGATACTCTGGTACTGCAGGAGACCATCTCCAATTGGTGGTGTAATGATTGTTATTACTCGAAACATCAACGGAAGATATCTCTCGAGCCAGAAAGACTTTACAGCAGTGCGCTGGTATCAATTTAAATCCTTAAAGCTTAAGTGTTTTAAGACGTGCTAATCCCTTTGTTAAACAAGAAATTTTACTCCAAATCTACAATTACTACTCTGAGGTTTGGGTTGATCTAAATAAGGGCTTAGCAGATAAATTACAAAGGCTACAAAACAGAGCTGCTCGTTTCATCACTGGTGCCACTGATGACATCAGATCTACAGATGTTCTGAAGTCTCTAGATTGGTACCCACTCCTATTGGCGAATTTATTGCATAAATGAATATCTTTCAATTTTTTTTAAATTTGCTATCGGAATCGACATCACACAATCTTAGAGGCTCAACATCGCTATTTTTATCAAAAGATTTAATACTGAATATGGAAAGAGGAGTTTAACTTACAGGGGTGCTCAACTAGCTATGGAACAATCTTCCTCATACTGCTAGAAATCAAACAAGTTTTACATCTTTCAAAAATGCTGTTTTAGTAGACTTAATCTCAACTAGCAAACTCTGACCTTACCTCTAGTTTTTTTGATATATTTATTTTATTAATATTCGATATTAAACATTAATATTATATCTTAGTTACTTGTCTTAGTTATATATATTCACGACCGTCATGTAAACCAGTTTTTCTGTTGGCACTATCGTGTATAGATAAAGGATGATTGATTGATCGATTGACTTAACTAGGGGGTGAGGGGGGGCAGTAAACGCGAAACACTACTAATCCGCAACGCAATAGGTCAAGGATGACGTACGAATTCCGGCTCCTGAACTCATTTATACCTCATTTGCATTGGTGGGTTTCCTACTTCAACTGCTGGTTCTTGAGGAGCGGCTAGTGCAAGTCCTGCCGGTGCTGCTAAAGCTGGAGAGACTGGTGCTGGAATGGTGGGCATTGGGCCAGGAAGAGGAAGTATGTTAGCCATGTGAGCTGGTGGCGGTTGGATGAGTGAATCTTCTACTCTCTCATTAGGCAGCTTCCAACTGCGGATTGATTCGAGGACCTGGGTGTGGTACTTATATATGCAGTGGTCGCAAAGCATTACACCTGCAATGCGCAAACTTCAATGCCCATATATGGGTGGTTGCTAAATTCCTTCGCGACACGCCAATTATGTATGCAGTGAGAATAGTGTTATGCCTCCAAATATTGGGATAGGCTGTTGAACCGGGAGACAATCTCATACTCTTACACGAATACTTCAACAGTTTCTTTACTGTTGGTTAGGAAGGGTTGGGAGACAGGGCCTACGGTTTTAAGTCCGAGAAGACTTGAAGGTCTAACCGTTTGCAGATGTACTTACAAAGGCAGCACCTTCTCCTCAGTTATTTTAAGGCCCTGAGTGTTGGTCCGGCCAAGGCTTGAATCACGACCTCCCACACAACAGACCGACACTCACCAACTGAGCTAACCGGGTGGCGGTATATAAACTTCATATCTTCAAGCCAACCTACAAATCCATAAAGAAAAACATCGCAAGTGACGTCATCGATATCCAACGTCACTAGTGACTTCTTTCACTGTTTAATTGAGTGTGTGTAGTATTCCAGTTATTCTACAAAAGACAGCAGGGATTATAACACAGCAAAGTCAAAATACAATCACCATTAGTAATTAACGACCGCCCCCTAATACATTAATAATTAGGCCGAGGTGATCCAAAAATATAATATTAAAAGTTGCTCGCGAAGTACTACATCCGGGACCTGAGTAACATATTTTCCATATCATATTTAGCAAGGAGAACAATATTTGGTATACGTTGATGAGATTGCTCAACAACTTCATTACACATTTAAGTTCAAGTTCAAGTTCTAGTACAAATGATTATATTTAAGTTTACCTGAGATTAATCTAGGCAGGTTCAACAGATGGTAATAAAAGGTTTACAAATACAATATAACTCTATAAGCATAATATATTACTTAAATTTCCAACCCTCAACTGAGCCATCCTGGAGAGCGATCGATTCTTCTCACGTACTATTTGCATTACTATAGGTACTCTCAAAAGATAATTAAATATAACAAAGAATCTCTAGTATCTGTTCCTCTAACCATGTCATAGGTACCGATTCTGGAAAGCGACTGATTGTTAATATTCTATTCCGATTAGATGGTATATACACCACCTATAGTGTGTTGTGACTTCAACATTGAAAAGGGATCGAGTTAAGGTATCAAAAGCTGCTGACGAAATTACATACTGAATAAATGAAACTGCTAGAATAAAATTAAGGACATTAATTTCCATCGTCCACTAAGAAAGAGCAAAAGACGCCTTTTTTACCTTGTTGGTTCGTGTGGACTTCGGAAACATGCACATGTCGTATTTCATTCTTTCCTGGATTTTTCTTCACAACAATTTTCCCACAGAAAGTAAAAAAGTTACTCCTGATGGAGTCGTGTACGAGGGATTTAAAGCGGATGCTTTTCGTCGAATCACTACTCACGTTATCGAGACTCACATAGTCAACAAACTTGGCTCGTGTGCCTTCAGATGTTCCAAACACCTTGAATGTGTGTCATTTAACTTTGGGAATCGTATCAATGGCAAACACGACTGTCACTTACTGAGAACAGACAAGTACAACTCAAGATCTTCATGGGTTACCAGTACAGATTTCCACTACTTTTATCCTGTTGTAAGTATAGTTTGTATGCTAGTTTGCTAACCCATACCATATCCCTGTGATATTCTTTTAAATTTTCCACTGGGTAAAAATGTTTTTGGTAACAATACTTTTGGAATTTCAAACCGGCAAATTATAAACCACAGTTATGGGGGAAAAAAACACACAAGTTGTTAAGAAGAAAACTATAGAGTTACACAGAGTAATTTTCATCTAGGGTCTTCTAGATCGAATTAAAATTTAAAAGTTGATTTTAGAGTTTGTTGGTTCTCTCTTTTGCTCACTAACGACGAGTCCAGGAATGGAATCCGTTACGCATTGGGAAGAGGCGAGCGCTCACCATGCAATCATGCTTTCCCATTTAGAAAGTGGCATAAAAAAGTATGTAACTATACTGACAGGTTTCCCACTTTAATGCTTGCCAGTATAGGGCATAGCAGATGGTGCAAGACAAGTTGCAGCAATTTTGGAAAAATTCAGAATTTCTATTTTTAGCAAGGATTGCTTCTCCGTCGCACTCATTGTATAAACACTAAGTTCTAGAAGAATTTGCTCTTTGTCCGTGTAATCGCTCCTTATTTTTTCATGATTATTTAATTTGCAGATTTTAACTTGTAAAAGTCATATTCAAATGTACTTACCATATTTGGAAATTGGAATATAACTTTCTTCACTAAATAGGCGAATTTCTTGCTCAAAACTGCTCAAACTTACAGTAAATCGAGTAAAAACATCACTAACTAGTCAGCCATCTTGGTTTTGGCTGAAAGAGGACTGGAAATGTGTAGGGGAGGTGAGCGTGGTTTGTCACCACAGGAAACCCGCGAACGACAACAATTGTTTGCTATGCATACATAGAAACTTTATTGAGTCTCCCTTGACAGGGCTTTTCAGCTACAACATAAATAAACAATATATGAAATAAAACTATGTAAAGCATATTCTAAATTAAATCTAAAATAACGAAATATAATAATTATGCAACAATATAATAAATAACTTGTAATAAAATCAATACTTATTTCCTATTAAAACATTTCTTAAAAAAGGCCACGTTTATAAGTATTTATATCCTTACTACTTTGAAGATCTTTTTCCATTTTATCAGTTCCATTCGCTGACACCTCGTTATAATAAAACGCTCTCTGTCCCGTTGAAAGCCTGCAGCGAGGAGAAATGATTTATCTTGCAGTATTTTAAAGAGGTATCCCTTACAAGAGATCAAATTAAACCAGGACAATTTCCAAACTATTCACTTTTAAGGGTAAGATTTAATTTTTTTTGACGATAATCCCTGCCCTTTTTACATGGGAGTACCCCGTCTCCTCTTCTCCGATATAGGGGTCCGCCGACATATGGCTTGCACTCCATCATCCCCTAAAGAATGTAATAGCAATTTGAACATTTTTTATTCCATTTGTAGAACAAGTGCATGGATTCATCACCATGTCAGAACAATGGACTGTGTTACCCTGACTACGATAACGATGACTATCATTGCGTCTGTAGTGGAACTAAAGGACGACACTGCGAAATACGTGAGTGGCTTTAAAGTTTCTTTGCATCCATGTAGGTGTCATTAAATAATCAGTTGTTTCATCTACATATATTTCTCATTTTCCTTGCATCTAATGCGTTACAGACAGTCTGTAATCATGAGCAATTTCTCTAAAGTACCATGAAGAGAGTGGTTCGTATTCTGTGCCGATGAATATCAATCATGTCAAATTGACATCTATTAAGCTGAGCCGGATTCCCTCGAAATTTCTCTACAAAGTAAGAATACTTTAAATGGATTAGAAGTCATTTTAGTTGTGAAACCGTCTTAAATTAAAATAAGCTGAAACTTGGTCCCAATCGGCAATCTGGTCGCGCATTGCTTATCGTTAACATGCAGCAACTTGTCTAACACTGGCAAATCGTTTCTTTTTAGAAGCGCCTGATCTCACAATTCATTTGATCGGACTCCCTCAGAAAACCGCGAGTAACTATCAAATCGTACTAAAAAACAATGCAAGTGCGCAGCTGCTTGAAAATTATAAATCCAATGTCATCAGAATATGTTACAATAATCGCTTCGACCGGACCGGTGCTCGAATTATCGGAATCTTAATTCTGTTGTCAGATTGACGAATATGGATTCCAAAAATTTTTTTTTTTTGTGCGACAGATGTCAAGGGAGGGAGATCGGAGGGCTTACTCCAATTTGATGACGTAGTAGCAATCACTGGTAAAGGGGAAAGCCCGTGTAAAAGATATATCTTTTTTGGGAGATCATTAGTAATCTTTATAATTTCGCAATAAACATCCTGCGCCCCTCCGAACACCACCCAACCACTCAAACCCCCTTCATAATGAGCGGTCCCTAAGAAGAGCAGGGCCCAGTTGTTCAAAGCCCGATAAGTGCTAATCCTGGGTTAACTCTTAATAAGGCCTATACAGTTATTCCTGGATTAGCGCTAATCCAGCCTTGAACAACCCGGCCCTGGAGTATTTTTCAAAGTAACAATATTTCTCGAAGAGATAATATTTATGTTATGATCATCCGGGTGGATGTAATCCTTAGAAGGACTGTTTGATGTGACTGACGTTTCGACAACCTGTGCGGAAGTCATCTTCGCAGTCAAGTGGAGAAAAAAGTCAGATATGGGTCTTATTTATACTGCCACAATAAACAATAGAACAATAGGTGAAGTTAAGAGATCATTCGCGTCGCTAACTTAATTGGCGTCATTTCAGCTTTGTTTAAGAGCCTATTATATGGCGTGGGTAGTTTAATTGAGCGGTTGAGTGGATTCAGCTCAAACTTTGTAAACCAGCTCTCAAGCCCGATGCGTTGCTTTCTATTGTTGCAAAAAGAAAGACATTCACTAGATTCCCAATCAATTGCATGGCCAGTCTTGGTATGATGCATGGAGTATAATGGATAAACGGAGATCAAAAAATTAATGGATAGATTGATTTCTTTTAGACCCCAGTTGTTCTGCACTTCGTTCTGATGGCTTCGTTACAGATGGAGTCTATCAAATCGATCCTGATGGACGAGGCTCCTTCCCAGTCTACTGCGACATGACCACCGATGGCAGTGGGTGGACTGTATTCCAGAACCGCTTTGATGGTTCCGTAGACTTCTATCGCGGTTGGCAAGACTACAAAACCGGTTTTGGTAACCTGGCTGGTGAGTTTTGGTTGGGCCTTGACAAGATTCACCGACTGACCAAGACACAACAAACATCATTACGTGTTGATCTTGGGGACTGGACGGGCAACACGGGTTATGCTTTGTATACATCGTTCTCTATCGCTGATGAGAGTGATTTTTACCGCCTACATGTAAGCGGATACTCTGGTACTGCAGGAGACGCTCTCGCAATTGGGACATTAGCCAGAAGGATGCATAACAACATGAGATTCAGCACATTTGACAAAGACAATGACAACAGGGATAGCAGCAATTGTGCAGCGTACTTTAAAGGGGCCTGGTGGTATAATAGTTGTTTTGATTCACACCTCAACGGACTATATCTCTCGAGTCAGCCAGCCAGTAGCAATGAAGGAATGGGCTGGTATGGATTAAAATCTGATTACAGAAGCTTGAAAATCTCAAGGATGAAACTTAGATAGTAAGTGTAAGTATATGTAGATGACGAAGAGAAAATGAACTAGTTCTCAAAAATCCAGTTGAGACCAGCACTATCACTGAGAAGACTAGACACTGTCAATCGTGTGGTGTGATCAGAAGTAGATTCCAGTCCAGACAAGCACTATCACTAAGAAGACTAGACACTGTCAATCGTATGGTGTGATCAGAAGTAGATTCCAGTCCAGACAAGCATTATCACTAAAAAGACCAGACCCTGAATCGTGTGGTGTGACCAGAAGTAGATTCCAGTCCACACAAGCACTATTACTAAGAAGACCAGACACTGTCAATCGTGTGGTGTGACCAAAAGTAGATTCCAGTCCACACAAGCACTATTACTAAGAAGACCAGACCCTGATTCGCGTGGTGTGACCAGAAATAGATTCCAGTCCAGACAAGCACTATCACTAAGAAGACTAGACACTGTCAATCGTGTGGTGTGACCAGAAGTAGATTCCAGTCCAGACAAGCATTATCACTAAAAAGACCAGACCCTGAATCGTGTGGTGTGTCCAGAAGGAGATTCTAGTCCAGACAAGCACTATCACTAAGAAGACCAGACAGTGTCAATCGTGTGGTGTGACCAGAAGTAGATTCCAGTCCAGACAAGCATTATCACTAAAAAGACCAGACCCTGAATCGTGTGGTGTGACCAGAAGTAGATTCCAGTCCAGACAAGCACTATTATTAAGAAGACCAGACACTGTCAATCGTGTGGTGTGACCAGAAGTAGATTCCAGTCCAGACAAGCACTATCACTAAGAAGACCAGACACTGTCAATCGTGTGGTGTGACCACAAGTAGATTCCAGTCCAGACAAGCACTATCACTAAGAAGACCAGACCCTGAATCGTGTGGTGTGAACAGAAGTAGATTCCAGTCCAGAAATTTTGAAGCAAGAGAGCGGGAGTTACTGCGAGGAAATCTTGAATATTCCGTAGCATCACAAAAATGAAAGTATGGCTGTTACATGTTTCGATGCCTTGTGAGTTTCTGATGAAACCAAGTATACCCAGAAAACAAATATCGAAAAATGACGTAGGAGGTTGCTGTGACAACATCAGAACACTCTTAACTTTTGAAATCAAAGTTTTTCTTTATTAGAAAATCAAAACTGAGTAAGGTGCAGTGTATACGGTCTACAAATTCCCACAACATTGTTGCGTTGCAAATTGCAAATGTTGATTGAAGGAATTCTGAAAAACTTACATAAATCTGATCGAATATCCTCTTTTTTTAATTCCTAAACACTCACAGGAAAGCTGAATAAGCTGCTTTCTTCGTACAGAAGTATTATGTACCTCTTTATGGATAAAGTAAGCGAAAGCTCTCGAAGTTTCAACATCAAGTTTTAACGTCTCTCGCTTCAACTTTAGCGTCAAGTGACCTTGAACATGTACAGCTGTAAAATGCCCCATTGATGTTTTCTTTCCTTCTTAATTCTCAAATAACAAGCAGCGGGTCCTCCTTTTGCTATTCTCAACCTTTTTTGCTGGTTTTCAACTGATGAAGCTTGACTTTTTAAGCATTTTTCAGAGGTGGCGAAAGCTGAAAAAATTTCTTTTTGGGGGGGGGCACTCCTGTATTTCACGGTACTTTGAAATGACCCCCCCCCCCCTTCCCTGATTTTTTTTTTTTGTGTGTGAGGCATTATATTCTGGGGGGGGCAGGCCCCCCAAAAAATCTAGTGGGGGGGCTTCCGCCGCCCCTGTTTTTGAACCCATTTTTTGAGAACTTCCAGAGAGGGAAGGCTGTTCTGTTGCTATGACAACTTCTGTGATCTGATTGGCTAGTTTGAATTTCTTCTGTCTCTTTTCAACCAATCACTGAAAAGTGTTTCACATTTTTACACCGGTGTTTCACATTTTTGGACTGGTGTTTCAGGAAAACAGCACTGCTCTCAACCAATCAGGAGTGAGAAATTTTTGCATCCATGTTATAAAACACCCGTGTCTATATATTGAAAACGTATCTTGTGGTACGACTGTGATTAAAACTAAAACTAGGATATTATTTTGAAAAACAATATCATAGAACTAGCACTTCACGAAACAACCTTTTAATAATTTTAACTAATAATTTTTTGAATCACGTCCGCGTTAGCTTAAAGTGCTACTACGACGAAAATCGCTCAAACTTGGATTCAGCTGAAACTTTGCTACATTTCTTTGTAGTTTATGATCAAAATATCAGTAGTAAAGGGAGAAAGAAATACCCAAACACCCCCAAAATATAAATTATAGTCACAAGTAATGTGAAATAAGCACATTAGCTACCCTTTGGGCTTCACAGGAATAAAATAAATTAAGGATTTATATACAAAGAAATATATGAAGCAATGTTTGATGTTGAGTGTATGACGTCACAGACTCCAAAAAATAATCGTAAAAATATCATACTTTCGTCTTGAATATCGAGAAAACACTTCATACAGTGATTATTGGACCTTTAAAGAGTATTTTTTAGGAAGTTTTAGCTGAATCCAAGTTAGAGCGATTTTCGTCGTAGTAGCACTTTAATTATAAATGTATTAGGGGGGCGGTCGTTAATTACTAATGGTGATTGTATTTTGACTTTGCTGTGTTATAATCCCTGCTGTCTTTTGTAGAATAACTGAAATACTATACACACACTCAATTAAACAGTGAGGGACAAAAATATGAGAAGGAAGGAAAGAACGAAGGAATTTAGCAGGAAAACAATATTTGGTATACGTTGATGAGATCCTCAACAACTTCAATACACATTTAAGTTCAAGTTCTAGTACAAATTGTATTTAACTTTACCTGAGATTAATCTAGGCAGGTTCAACAGATGGTAATAAAAGATTTACAAATACAATATAACTTTATAACCATAAGATATTACTTAAATTTCCAACCCTCAACTGAGCCATCCTGGAGAGCGATTGATTCTTCTCACGCACTATTTGCATTGCTATAGGTACTCTCAAAAGATAATTAAATATAACAAAGAATCTATAGCATCTGTTCCTCTAACCATCATAGGTACCGATTGATGCTATTTTCTCTCGTTACTCGTTAATATTCTATTCCGATTAGATGGTATATACACCACCTATAGTGTCTTGTGACTTCAACATTGAAAAGGGATCGAGTTAAGGTATCAAAAGCTGCTGACGAAATTACATACTGAATAAATGAAACTGCTAGAATAAAATCAAGGACATTCATTTCCATCGTCCACTAAGAAAGAGCAAAAGACGCCTTTTTTACCTTGTTGGTTCGTGTGGACTTCGGAAACATGCACTTGTCGTATTTCATTCTTTCCTGTATTTTTCTTCACAACAATTTTCCCACAGAAAGTAAAAAAGTTACTCCTGATGGAGTCGTGTACGAGGGATTTAAAGCGGATGCTTTTCGTAGAATCACTACTCACGTTATCGAGACTCACATAGTCAACAAACTTGGCTCGTGTGCCTTCAGATGTTCCAAACACCTTGAATGTGTATCATTTAACTTTGGGAATCGTATCAATGGCAAACACGACTGTCAGTTACTGAGAACAGACAAGTACAACTCAAAATCTTCATGGGTTAACAGTACAGATTTCCACTACTTTTATCCTGTTGTAAGTATAGTTTGTATACTAGTTTGCTAACCCATACCATATTTCTGTGATATTCTTTTAAATTTTCCACTGGGTAAAAACGTTTTTGTAACGATACTTTTGGAATTTCAAACCGGCAAATTTCTAAACCACAGTTATGGGAAAAAACACACACAAGTTGTTAAGAAGAAAACTATAGAGTTACACAGAGTAATTTTCATCTAGGGCCTTCTGGATCGAATTAAAATTTAAAAGTTGATTTTAGAGTTTGTTGGTTCTCTCTTGTGCTCACATACGACGAGTCCAGGAATGGAATCCGGGACGCATTGGGAAGAGGCGAGCGCTCACCATGCAATCATGCTTTCCCATTTAGAAAGTGGTATAAAAAAGTATGTAACTATACTGACAGGTTTCCGACTTTAATGTTAGCCAGTATAGGGCACAGCAGATGGTGCAAGACAAGTTGCAGCAATTTTTGCATAAATTCAGAATTAATTTTTATTTTTACCAAGGATTGCTTCTCCGTTGCACCCATTGTATAAACACTAAGTTCTAGAGGAATTTGCTCTTCGTCCGTGTAATCGCGCCTTATTTTTTCATGATATTTTAATTTGCAGCTTTTAACTTGTAAAAGTCATATTGAAAATAGACATTCTTTCGTGCTTTGCATTGCCCCATTTATATATCGACCAAATTCAGAGATTTTTTAAGATGAATTTTGATAACTTAGTGCGCTATGGTGCAGTAACGTTTGATGACTTTCAGTGTATGTTGCAATAATCCCAATGATTGTTGCTTTAGAAATACATACATATCAAATTTTCCACATAGGAAAGTTGTCATTCCGCTCGAGCCGTTTCTTTTACCATTTAAGGAATGTACTTGCCATATTTGGAAATTGGAATATAATTTTCTTCACTAAATAGGCGAATTTCTTGCTCAAAACTACTCAAACTTACAGTAAATCGAGTAAAAACATCACTAACTAGTCAGCCATCTTGGTTTTGGCTGAAAGAGGACTGGAAATGTGTAGGGGAGGTGAGCGTGGTTTTTCACCACAGGGAACCCGCGAACGACAACAATTATTTGCTATGCATACATAGAAACTTTATTGAGTCTCCCTTGACAGGGCTTTTCAGCTACAATACAAATAAACAATATATGAAATAAAACTATGTACAGCATATTCTAAATTAAATCTAAAATAACGAAATATAATAATTATGCAACAATATAATAAATAACTTGTAATAAAATCAATACATATTTCCTATTGAAACATTTCTTAAAAAAGGCCACGTTTATAAGTATTTATATCCTTACTACTTTGAAGATCTTTTTCCAGTTTATCAGTTCCATTCGCTGACACCCCGTTATAATAAAACGCTCTCTGTCCCGTTGAAAGCCTGCCGCGAGGAGAAATGACTTATCTTGCAGTATTTTAAAGAGGTATCCCTTACAAGGGATCAAATTAAACCAGGACAATTTCCAAACTATTCACTTTTAAGGGTAAGATTTTTTTTTTTTTGACGATAATCCCTGCCCTTTTTACATGGGAGTACCCCGTCTCCTCTTCTCCGATATAGGGGTCCGCCGACATATGGATTGCACTCCATCATCCCCTAAAGAATGTAATAGCAATTTGAACATTTTTTATTCCATTTGTAGAACAAGTGCATGGATTCATCACCATGTCAGAACAATGGACTGTGTTACCCTGACTACGATAACGATGACTATCGTTGCGTGTGTGATGGAACTAAAGGACGACACTGCGAAATACTATGTGAGTAACTTAAAAGTTTCTTTGCATCCATGTTTTGTGGCCCTAGCGTTATCGCTGGTACGGCTACTATCTTTACACCAGCGACAAGCCGAAATCGTTTTTCTCGATGTTTTCGCGAATTTCTTCATAAATTGAAAAATAAATCCCAACACGTTTCTAAACTCACTTAAACCTTTCTACAAACCGAAAATGAAGGTATTTAATCTTTTGACTGTGGTCGCGAAATTTTGATTTTGCTCGATTTTTCTGGGCATTGGCTCTTAATTAATCAGTTGTTTCATCAACATATTATATTTCTCATTTTCCGGACATCTAATGCGTTACAGACATTCTGTAATCATGAGCAATTTTTCTAAAGTACCAAGAAGAGAGTGGTTCGTATTCGTTCTGTGCCGATGAATAACAAACATGTCAAATTGACATCTATTAAGCTGAGCCGGATTCCCTCGAAATTTCTCTACAAAGTAAGAATACTTTAAATGGATTAGAAGTCATTTTAGTTGTGATATCGTCTTAAATTAAAACAAGCTGAAACTTGGTCCCAATCGGCAATCTGTTCGCGCAGTGCTTATGTTAACATGCAGCAACTTGTCTAACACTGGCAAATCGTTTCTTATTAGAAGCGCCTGAACTCACAATTCATTTGATCGGACTCCCTCAGAAAACCGCGAAAAACTATCAAATCGTACTAAAAAACAATGCAAGTGCGCAGCTGCTTGAAAATTATAAATCCAATGTCATCAGAATATGTTACAATAATCGCTTCAACCGGACCGGTGCTCGAATTACCGGAATCTTAATTCTGTTGTCAGATTGACGAAAATGGATTCCAAAAATATATATATTTTGTGCGAGAGGTGTCAAGGGAGGGAGATCGTGGGGCTTACTCCAATATGATGACGTAGTAGCAATCACTGGTAAGTGGAAAGCCCGTGTAAAAGATATATCTTTTTTGGGAGATCATTAGTAATCTTTATAATTTCGCAATAAACATCCTGCGCCCCTCCCAACACCACCCAACCACTCAAACCCCCTCCATAATGAGCGGTCCCTAAGAAGAGCAGGGTTTAGTTGTTCAAAGCCCGATAAGTGCTAATCCTGGGTTAACTCTTAATAAGACCTATACAGTTATTCCTGGATTAGCGCTAATCCAGCCTTGAACAACCCGGCCCTGGAGTATAATGAATAAACGGAGATCAAAAAATTAATGGATAGATTGATGTATTTTAGACCCCAGTTGTTCTGCACTTCGTTCTGATGGCTTCGTTACAGATGGAGTCTATCAAATCGATCCTGATGGACGAGGCTCCTTCCCAGTCTACTGCGACATGACCAACGATGGCAGAGGGTGGACTGTATTCCAGAACCGCTTTGATGGTTCCGTAGACTTCTATCGCGGTTGGCTAGACTACAAAACCGGTTTTGGGAACCTGACTGGTGAGTTTTGGTTGGGCCTTGACAAGATTCACCGACTGACCAAGACACAACAAACTTCATTACGTGTTGATCTTGGAGACTGGACGGGCAACACGGGTTATGCTTTGTATACATCGTTCTCTATCGCTGATGAGAGTGATTTTTACCGCCTACATGTAAGCGGACACTCTGGTACTGCAGGAGACGCTCTCGCAATTGGGACATTAGCCAGAAGGATGCATAACAACATGAGATTCAGCACATTTGACAAAGACAATGACAACAGGGATAGCAGCAATTGTGCAGCGTACTTTAAAGGGGCCTGGTGGTATAATAGTTGTTTTGATTCACACCTCAACGGACTATATCTCTCGAGTCAGCCAGCCAGTAGCAATGAAGGAATGTGCTGGTATGGATTTAAATCTGATTACAGAAGCCTGAAAATCTCGCGGATGAAACTTAGATAGTAAGTGTAAGTATATGTAAATGATGAAGAGAAAAAGAACTAGTTCTCAGTTCTCTTGATATGATCGCTCCTTGTTATTTGTTTCATTTTTTACTTTCTGTTTCTCTTTTATAATCTCATAGGTTTCACAAGTCGCTGGAAACAAAAATCCAGTTGAAACCAGCACTATCACTAAGAAGACTAGACACTGTCAATCGTGTGGTGTGATCAGAAGGAGATTCCAGTAAAGACAAGCACTATCACTAAGAAGACCAGACACTGTCAATCGTGTGGTGTGACCAGAAGTAGGTTCCATTCCAGACAAGCACTAAGAAGACCATACACTGTCAATCGTGTGGTGTGACCAGAAGTAGATTCCAGTCCAGACAAGCATTATCACTAAAAAGACCAGACCCTGAATTGTGTGGTTGAACAGAAGTAGATTCCAGTCCAGAAATATTGAAGCAAGAGGGCGGGAGTTACTTTTTTAGCATTTTTCAGGGGCGGCGGAAACTGAAAAAATTTTTTAGGGGGGGTGGGGGCACATATTTCACGGTACCTTGAAATGACCCCCCACCCTCCCTTTTTGTGTGTGTGTGTGTCTGAGGCATTATATTCTGGGGGGGCGGGCCCCCCAAAAAATCTAGTGGGGGGGGGGGGGGGGAGGGCTTCCGCCGCCCCTGTTTTTGAATCCATTTTTAAGATGAAAGTCCGCCATCTTGAATTTTTTGAGAACTTCCAGAGAGGGAAGGCTTTTCTGTTGCTATGACAACTTCTGTGATCTGATTGGCTAGTTTGAATTTCTTTTGTCTCTTTTCAACTAATCACTGAAAAGTGTTTCACATTTTTACACCGGTGTTTTACATTTTTGGACTGGTGTTTCAGAAAAACAGCACTGCTCTCAACCAATCAGGAGTGAGAAATTTTTGCATCTATGTTATAAAACACCCATGTCTATATATTGAAAACGTGTCTTGTGGTACGACTGTGATTAAATTAAAACTAGGATATTATTTTGAAAAACAATATCATAGAACTAACACTTCACGAAACAACCTTTTAATAATTTTAACTAATAATTTTTTGAATCACGTCCGCGTTAGCTTAATTATAAATGTATTAGGGGGGGCGGTCGTTAATTACTAATGGTGATTGTATTTTGACTTTGTTGTGTTATAATCCCTGCTGTCTTTTGTAGAATAACTGGAATACTATATACACACTCAATTAAACAGTGAGGGACAAAAATATGAGGAGGAAGGAAAGAACGAAGGAATTTAGCAAGGAAACAACATTTGGTACGTTGATGAGATCCACAACAACTTCATTACACATTTAAGTTAACGTTCTAGTACAAATTGTATTTAACTTTACCTGAGATTAATCTAGGCAGGTTCAACAGATGGTAATAAAAGGTTTACAAATACAATATAACTTTATAACCATAAGATATTACTTAAATTTCCAACCCGCCAACTGAGCCATCCTGGAGAGCGATTGATTCTTCTCACGCACTATTTGCATTGCTATAGGTACTCTCAAAATATAACAAAGAATCTCTAGTATCTGTTCCTCTAACCATCATAGGTACCGAATGATGCTATTTTCTCTCGTTACTCGTTAATATTCTATTCCGATTAGATGGTAGTAGTATAGGGGATGGGGGTTTCAGCGCAATGACCACCGGAGGATTACACGTCTAAAGTGAATTCCTCGATTGACGCCGTTATTACAAGCATCCCATGTCTACGTAGTTAAATATGTTAGTCTATATATGGAGTGTGAAGATTGTAAGAGAACGTTTAAGAAAGAAGCAGACTTAAAGAAGCATCTAAAGATGAAGGCGAAGTGTATGAGTAGTTATGATTGTAAGTGTGGTAAGAAGTTTGATACGAAGGTTAAATTGTTTTGACATTGTCAGGACTGTGAATACGACTACGACGATCTGAAAAGTGCTTGGTATTAGGTATAAAATATTTCCTATTATATAGATGGAATCCCAAAGCAACTTCAGCACGGTGTTGATACCCGGTAACGGTGAGTTTGACGTTAGACAGTTTTGGCGCCAGTCAGAAAGGAAGGTTAAAAGGACTCTCCGAAAAGGTATAGAAGAATTACGAGCCCTGAATGCTAGTATAATGGTAGAAGTAAGTCTATCAAAAGACGAGGTAACAACGACAGCAATGCTGCGATCGAAGTCACTGGTCATATTAGAGTCCACAGACCTGAATAGATCACTTAGCGAAGCCTTAGAAGTAATTACAGAGTCGCTGTCGAATTACACTAGAGAAGGATCAGGTTGGATGGTAGAAGAGGTTGAAGGAATGGAGGTTAGCATGGCAAGGTACGTGCCAATACGAGGAGGAAGTTACGTGCCACTACCAGCGTGGGTAGAAAGGAAGAAAGCTATAGTTAATGTAAAAAATGATGACAATAGATGCTTTATGTGGGCAATAAGATCCGCGCTGTACCCAGCAGAGAAGGATCCTTGTAGAATAAGTAAGTACCCCGACGACGATTTGGAGTGGGACGGCGTGGAGTTTCCAATGCAGCTGATAGACATACCGATATTCGAGGAGATAAACGACCTAGCAATTAACGTGTACGGAGTCAGAGATCAAACGATAGTGCCACTAGTGCTGTCAAAGAGCAGGGGAGAACGCGTACACCTGTTTTACCACGGCGGACACTACTCATGGGTCAAACATATTAGCAGACTGTTTTACAGGCATACTAAGCATAAAGGTAAAAGTACTTCTGCGACTGTTGTTTACTGTCATTTACCTCCCTAAAAGCCTTAAAGAACCACGACGAGATCTGCCGCGGAGTCGAAGAAGTGGCGCAACGGATTCAGATGCCTTCAGATAAGAACCTATCGTACTCAGACCATCAAAAGCAGATGCAGGTGCCTTACGTGATATACGCAGACTTCGAAGCGCTGATTACCAAAGAAGAGCAGAAACGTGGCGCCACGAATAAGGTAGGATTACACGAGATCTGCTCCTTTGGTTACATAGTAGTCAGATCAGATGGTAAGGCCGGCCCTCCTGTGATTTGCCGAGGTAAGAACGCAGCTAATAAGTTTCTAGAAGCATTGCGAGAAGAAGAGGAAGAGATAAGAGAACAATTAAGGCGTCCAAAGAAGATGGTATTTACCAAAGAGAACCAGGAGGCCTTTGCCTAGGCAAAAAAATGCCAAAACAATTTGTCAACATACGCTTCTCCAGTTTGGAAGACAAGCCAAGAAAGCGTGGGACGAAGATGGGAAGTATTTAGGAGAAGCTCATTTTAAATGTGGTAGGTACGCAAGGAAGGGGGAAAAGCCCAGCAAGCCCTCCACCCACTGCATTCATTGTCATAAAGCATTCGTTGAGGATTTCTATGTGGATAAGGTCAGAGATCACTGCTACATCACGGGTAAATACAGAGGAGCAGCTCATTGGAAATGCAATATAAACTTCAAAGTAAATCCAGAAATGGAAATACCTGTGTTCTTTCACAACCTCCGCGGCTACGACTCCCATTTGCTACTACAAGGAACAGACGGATCCGACGTTAAATGCATACCCAACAACAAAGAAAGGTACATGTCCGTAACTGTAGATTCGCAGCAGTTTATGGCGGACTCCTTAGCGAATCTCGTGAAATACAACACGGAGTTTCCCATTTCCCAGGAATACGGCGCAGAAAGGAAAGGAGTGTACCTATACGAGTACATGGACTCCTGGGAGCGCTTTCAAGAATCTTTGCCCAGCAAAGATTGCTTCTACAGCACCCTAAACGAGTCCGGAATAAAGGACGAGGAGTACCAGCATGCGTTAGACGTGTGGGAAAAGTACTCCTGTGAGAACATGGGGGATTACCACGACATTTACCTAAGGTCGGACGTAGTGCTGCTTGCAGATGTTTTCCAAAGTTTTCTCAAGATGGCAATGGAATATTAAGTGTTGGATCCAGCAAACTTTTACACGGCTCCCGGACTCAGCTGGAGCGCTTTGCTAAAGAAGACAAACGCGCAGTTGGATCTCCTAACGGAATACGACATGTACCGGTTTATGGAGGACGGTATTCGTGGCGGCGTATGCGGGCCCAGCAGGCGATATGCAAAAGCAAACAATCCTGCAGTGGAGCACGACCCAGAAAAACCAACCACCTACATCTTCTACTTAGACGCTAACAACCTCTACGGTTGGGCAATGTCGCAGTACTTACCTGTACGCGACTTCGAATGGGATGACGTGAAACAAGGGTTACGTGCTGGAGGTGGATCTGGAGTACCCAGAGCATTTGCACGACGAACACGATGAGTTTCCCCTTGCGCCGGAGGCAATAGAGATACCCTTCCAACAATTAAGCCCACTGCAGAAGCAGATGTGTCCTGGATACAAGCCGTATAGGAAGCTGACGATGAACCTTATGGATAAGGAGAAGTATGTGGTACATTACCGTAACCTACAGTTCTACATACGGCACGGAATGCGGGTAAAAAGGATTCACCGAGTGCTGAAGTTTACCCAGGAGCCGTGGATGCAGCCCTACATCGACTTTAACACCCAGAAGCGCACCGCAGCTAAGAATGACTTCGAAAAGAACCTGTTCAAGTTGATAAACAACTCGGTGTTTGGTAAGACGATGGAGAACATCCGCAAGCGCGTGAGTATAAAGATTGTCGGCACGAGAGAGGAAGCTGAAGAATACGTGTCACAGCCAGGCTTTGTCCGTTATGTGGAAATGCTGAACTTCTACGTAATTCACATGAAGAAAGCGAACCTGTTTCTAAACAAACCCGTATACACCGGCTTTACGGTGTTAGACTTATCCAAGTTGCTCATGTATGAGTCCTACTACGACAAACTAAAGCCAAAGTACGGAGACCGCTGTCACCTCCTTTACACAGACACCGACTCTTTGATACTAGAAGTGCAGACGGATGACGTCTACAAGGACTGCGTCGAGGACATAGACGAGTACGACACCAGCGGTTACCCAAAGGAGCCATTCCTTTACAGTGCAAAGAACAAGAAGTTAATTGATAAGATGAAGGATGAGATGTCCGACAAGCCAATAGTAGAGTACGTGGGTCTGAAACCAAAGATGTACAGCGTTCTCAAAATGGACGGCGCGGAGAAGAAGGCGAAAGGCGTAAAAAAATACGTGGTTAAGAAGGACATTACGCACGAGTCCTACTTGAACGTATTACGAACACGCAAGGAACAGCGTCACAAAATGAACAGCCTGCGCAGCTACGGACATCAAATACACAATGTTACGCAAGAGAAGGTGTCACTGTCTGCATTTGACGGTAAGCGATGGATGTGCGATGACGGAGTGCATACGATAGCATTCGGGCATCACACGATAAGCAGTTCTTCTTTGACGAACCCACGCGTGGGACCATCGTGAAGATAATACAAGATGGGCTGGCCCTTCTTAACTATTACGCTTCGGATCTGGTAAGTTTCCAAAGACCAATTAGGATCCGTAGCTCTTTTGGATCCTCCTTCTAATTCGCCCGGTCCATAAAGATATCGGACCGTGACGTTGCCTATTCTTTTTTCATGGGGGAAGACCGCCCTCGAACTTCTGACGTAGGACTTGTGTTCCACGTGTTTCTTTTTATGGCGTCCTTGGGTTTCATTCCCGTAGCCCTGGCCGCCTCGTTGTTCAAAGCCGCGACGACCTGGGGGAGCCTCTGAGTCCATTCCTTGTTGCGTTTGGAGGGATCTTCCAACTCTTTCCAATACTGGTATCCAAAGAGACGCTCGGCCAGGGTCTTATTGAATCTTTCGACGATGCTCTGACCCCTGTGGTACTCTGCTTCGGCTCTCCTAATTTTGGTGCTGTGGTCTTTCAGGGTCTTGGTAACCACGCCCATGAACTCTGTCCCCGCATCCACTTGCAGCAGCTTAGGCCATTTCAAAATGCGCTTATAAATCTTACTAAGGGCTTCTGCGACTTCCCCAGAATCCCTGCTGGTTATGGGTTCGGCGTCTTTGTATCTGCTTGCGATATCAACCACGGTCAAAGCGTATCCATAGGTCTTTCTTCTCACCGTGTCGTGCGGTAAGAAAAGCAAATCTGCCTGATGAACTTCATTAGGGGCATTTACGGTAAAGCTGGGTCTGGGAATGTACTTGGGCACGGGAAGATGAAGATAAACCTGCCAGATAGTTTGTTTCTTTAACCAGTTCTTAGCCGTTTCTTCGGATACCCTGGCTGCGGTCGCAAGTTTCTTGATAGCCGACACTCCTTTCCAATAGCCCTCAGGCCCGTAGTAAATCCTTTAAAGTTTGTCCTCAGTTCGACCCATTATATGAATAGAATCGCGCTTCGCTTCATTCAAGCGAAGAATAGGACAAGATTGATCTTGCGTCCGTTGAAATCCACCGTCTCTCCGTCCACTTTAATGGTGATGTTTATGCTTTCTACCAAATCACAAGGCAAGTCATAGTTTAAAGAAATGGGAGTGTATTCTACCAGGTCGAATGGATTACCTTTAGGCGGGAACTTAGACATAAGAGTGGACTTTTTTCCGTTGCTGTAACTGTGGGCCAAATCGCAATAGACTTCATAAGAGGATGCGACTTTCCAACTTACGGGAACTGCCGTGTTGGTAATCGTCTTGCCTGAGGCACTTAATAAAGATCCCAATGGGTCAAACTTTCCAAAAGTTACTGGATAGTTTGACATATTATGTTTGAGTAGAGAAATAAGAGAAAAATATCATATGCCCTTGCAAGGATTTGAACCCACGTCTTCGGTATTCTAGTCCGATGTGTTAACCACTACACTACAAGGACCAACCACGCTGGTAACGCAGCCAGAATATGAAATGTAGGGTATTCGTGAGGATCCCAGAGCGATATTTTTTCTCTATAGGTAAGTTGAACACCGTAAATGTACGCAGATAATAGACATAGTAAAGTAGAAATTATGCGTTCGGTGTGTATATATATTGAAGTAGAGAAATAAGAGAAAAATATCATATGCCCTTGGCAGGATTTGATTTGAATATGCCAAGGGCATATGATATTTTTCTCTTATTTCTCTACTTCAATATATATACACACCGAACGCATAATTTCTACTTTACTATGTCTATTATCTGCGTACATTTACGGTGTTCAACTTACCTATAGAGAAAAAATATCGCTCTGGGATCCTCACGAATACCCTACATTTCATATTCTGGCTGCGTTACCAGCGTGGTTGGTCCTTGTAGTGTAGTGGTTAACACATCGGACTAGAATACCGAAGACGTGGGTTCAAATCCTTGCAAGGGCATATGATATTTTTCTCTTATTTCTCTACTTCAATATATATACACACCGAACGCATAATTTCTACTTTATTATGTTTGAGGGTCATTTCGTGCGGCAATCATGTGGTTTAGCTAGCTCCTTAGCTAGCGTTATAGGGGTGTAATGTCCATCTGGGAGCATTTCACCTTGATAGGTAGATCCTCTTTTAAGCACGGTGACCATGCCATTGATCAAATTATACCAAGAATTGTACAAAAAGCAACTGACCAGCCGAACCGTATGGGCTTTGATGGGGGGATTCAAATAAGTGGTAAAGTTATTCTTATCGCTTTCCAAAAAGACGATCATTATATTAAATACGCCAAAGCTACGCCCCCCGCCAGTCCTGCAACTCCTACGAAGACCAACTCATTGTCTTTTTGTTTCTTTGACGGCTGGTAGTAATTCTTAAACAAAGGCTTCTGCATGTGAGACTCTGGATGCCTCTGTGCATAAAGTTTAAAGGCGTAGTCTGTATTCTCGAAGTTCTTATCCGCCTACATCTTGTCTTGGTAGTTCTTATCCAACCAATCCCTGTAAGCTTGTCTCTTTTCATTCCAAGCTGCCACGTCCCTTTGATACTTCTCCAGGGCTAAGTCATGCCTTTTTTTCTCAGCAGCACCACTATGATCGCCTCTGACTAATCTATCCAAATATTGACCACCATAATTAGCTCCAGTGAATGCTAAAGCTGCAATGACTCCGCCTGCGACCAAGGTAGCCATTTATACATTAGGGATGTACTTTTCCTTCCGTAGGTAATCCTTTACCATGATAGCCCCGCCTACGGCAGCGGTCATTTTAGCAAAATTAGCGAAGCTCTTGCTTGGGTCTTCAGTAAAGTTTTCTTTGAGCACTTTCTTACCTACCCAACCAATACCCGCAACGATGGAAGTAATAATAGCTGCTTCTTCAACAGTTTTCAATAACGCGGTTGATATCATATTACAGAGTGAGAAGGTTATTCGCGTTATTCCATCACGGGTATTTTGCTTCGGGGCTCCTGCGTCACATGTGCATGTGGCCTTTAATTCTACCTTTGGCTTCGTAGCCCGCCATTGTAAGTAGAGGCTGCCTGCTGCTATAGCAACTCCCAACGCGCCGATAACGTACCCAGGATTAATAAAGAATTCCTCTTCTTTTTCCTCTTCCTTCTTTTCCTTCTTTGCCTTGTTCTTCCTGTTCATCTCAGCGAGCTTCTTACCCGCCGCGACTCTGCCTGGAGATTTAGCCTTGGTGATCTTTTGCTCCTCTTGGGGCTGCTCCTCCGCCTTTGATTCAGCTTCACTCATTTATATCTAAGGACTTGAAGGACTTGATAAGTAACTTAAGGACGACTTGACTAAGTACTTGAGGCGACCTGGGTTATTCCTGAGGATGACTTAAGTAAGTACTTAAGAAGGACTTGGGGTGACTTGATCAGGTACCTCAGCAAGTGCTGCCTTGAAGATCTCCTCAACTTGTTTATCTTTCTTGAAGTCCTTCCAAGTGGTTCCAAAGGAACCTAGTACCTCCTTCAAGTCGACGTGCTGAGCTACGTGCAAAGCCGCAGAGGCGACTGCCATTAACTTACCGCACTTCAAAGACAACCACCCATAGGTTATCTTAAGTTCTTGAGCAATGACATAGTCCTCGCTTATGTCCTTCCGCAGTTGATCCACGTCGTCTATGGGCAGCGCAAGTCCAAGCAATTTAGTGGCCAGCTTGATGGCGGAGTCTGCTACGGCGTCCGTGGTCTTACTTGCAAGGGCAGCCTCGTACCTCTTATGGAACTTCTTAACCTTCTTCCTCTGACAACTTATTAATTTACTCATGGGTAAGTTCCTTGCCTATCATTTCCTTACACTTCCCCGAAGACACAAGGATGTTAAGTTGTTCCTTAAGGTTACTTTCGTCTAACTGTGTGGGGACTTCATCTATGAGTTGCTCAATCTCCATATATGTTAACGGAATACGGAAACCTCAAAGAGAAGATCATCTTGGAATGTTGGTGCGTCTTTAAATGCCGCATGTATTCGTGCAACTGTTCCTTGGATATTTCACCGCCGTAGTTAGAGAGGATGGTTTCCAAATCGGATTTGCTTGGAGTATAAAATACTACGAGAGATCCTATGTTTTCCCTAAAGGGCTTAGAGACACTGGTAAGCTGCTGCGAGAGCAACCAAACGCTGATATTGTCATGTCTACCACTAAAGGCAAGCTTTACCAACTCGGAGGTGCGCCTTTTTACGTCGTCCCCGCAAGCAATGTCGTCTAAGATCAAAAGGGTTTGAGTGCCTTTGGGGAATTGCTTGTGCCAAAACTTCAAATGCCCGGAAGGCAGACCTGGAAAGGACGGTCGAATCGCAAAGGGAGGAAATTGACCGGCTAAATGGGCGCGTAAAGGAGCTATATGAGGAAATGTGTGGCCTAAAGCGCGCAGAACGGTTTGGTGCGCTGGTAACGATGGCAAGCTGGGCTAAAGAAAGCGTGGCTGACTTCATGAAGTATCCCATATAAGGATTAATAAATTCTTATTATATATGGAGTGCGTGCACTGCAACAAGAGGCTTAGTTCTAAGCAAATGCTAGAGTATCACGTTAAGAACATGGTTTGTAGGAAGTCGCGGGAAAGGCGCTGCGAGCACTGTAACCGCCTATTCAGCAGCGTGCAGATGTTGAAGTACCACGTGGATAACAGGGTATGTCTAAAGAACATCTGTGAGCGCTGCGACGAAGACAAAGGCGACGAGTGGCATCAACACCGCTGTCGACGGTATGAATTGGATGAGGTAGCCTGCGAGATACACGGCGACATTGCAGCGCGCTGTTGCCCTAAGGAAACGACCGCAAAGTTGACGCAATTAAAGAAGGAAATAGACATGAGCTTTGCCGTTCGACCGCGTTGAAGGTGTGCACTGGGAAGACAGGGAGTATTGGGAGGCGGACTGCCCCCGTTGCGGTTGCAATAGGAGCGATCAACATATTTGGCAGTGCTTGTACGTACAGGATGATGGTCCAATTACCTTTAAGGAATACGTAAGTAACTTCGACGACTGGGCCGCTAACAACCAAAGAAACAAGGAATCGCGCAGATCCTCGGAAAAGTGATCCTTATTCTCATTTATTATTATTAAGATTCCGCAGATTCCCCAAAAAGTGATCCTTATTCTTATTTATTATTATTAATAAGAATAAATAATAAGACTCCCTTTAAATGGTTCCTGGTAATAAGAATAAATAAATAATAAGACTCCCTTTGAACGCTAGCGTTCTCAATTACCCTTTCATTATATGGACTGTATTACGTGCGAGATATCCAAAGACTGCATCGTAACACCCAAGCCAAAAACGAGAAAAAAATGCGTCTGCCTTCATTATGGCAGTGCATTCCTCAAAGACTCCTTCGTGGGGCATTGGTGCGCAGCTGACCCAAATGCTCAACGGACCTTATTAGATGTCTCTAACCATGCAGAGGTCTCTCAGACTCATACGTAACTACGTCAAATACCCACCTGCCATCCTTTTTACCACGACTCATCAAATGCGTGACATTCTGTCCTTCGATGGCGTACCTTATCCTATCGGGCGCCCAAAGGGTATACGTCCTTTTTTTATCCTTTAACACCAGACGCATGCGGTCGATGTCTTCGAAGACCACGTAATTCTTTACCTCGTAGATTTTCCCTATGGTCAGATCCTTCCAGTGTGTTTGTATGAACTTTAGCTCATCAAATTTGTTCTGGTTCATATATTCTATGAAATATCTTTAAATGCGTTGCCAAGGTCTCGTAGCTTTTAAAGCGCTTGCAGCACCACCTACATGGTAGGCGCATTCCTTGTGCATACTCTGTGATACTCCTACAAATGTCGTCGTAGTCAATGCTAACCATTACCTTGTACCCATTCTGCTCATACCTCCATAAAAGGTCTTGTTGACTCTTAGATAGTACCCCGTTGCCTTTGCGGGTCTTCAGCTCTATGCAAAATCCTCAGTATTGGGTGTGCGCATTCAAGATAAGCAGATCAGGCTGGCCGCGTTGGTAGCCCTTCTGCCAACTTTTTATGCGCTTCCCGTCCGAGTCCTGTAATTCGCCTAGACCAGGGGTTACGAGCATTTGGGGGTAAAACCTGCGAATATAGTCAACCACCTTTTTATGCAGGTCGAATTCGTTCTCTATTTTAAAGACCAACTTGTTAGGACTGTTAAACCACCGCTCTATCTCATACTTACCTGTCTTTCTTAGCGTGGGTAGGACCTCTCCAAGCACCCATTTTCTGAACTTCTTGGCTGCGGACTTCTCAGATCCAAATATTAACTCGTAAAGACCCATTTCTGTTACGTAGACGGAATGTGGCTGCGCATTAAGGGTGTCGATGTGGCCGACACCCTTTATAGACCCCAGAGTTACCTTGTTTTCCGACATGTTTTCTTACTGCATCCCTTGAGTTAGCGTACTCCAATGCTAAAGCCACTGCCTTTGCTTTGAAGTACAGCTTGTCGCCTTGCACTATGCATTACAGTTCGGTATCGTTCCTTTCAAAGACTCGTAACATGGTATATCAGTCAAATATTTTAATATGCAACGCTTTTCAATTGGTTCATTTCTACGCTTAGCTCATCAGACACGACGAAGATGTAGCAGTTTATCTAATCCGCATCGCCCGCGGAGGCATTCTTTGTACGTTTGATTTCCAATGTGATGCTGTCCTGGGTGTTTACCAGCCGCAATCCCTGACCATGCATACTCTCATCGTTGGTCGTACGCATGTCAATCCACAACGCGTACTTGTCTTTGAAGAATTCCTCAGGAGACACCTGGTCGCCAAACTTTCTCATTGCCTCCCTGTACGTATCTGCGGGCTTTATCCCCTGGGAGTAGACTTTGTTTGGTACTCCGGTGATATGTACCCCCACGTTAGTAATGTTTGGGTTATGAAAGGCTTCACTGTTGCGCTTACCGGCCTCATAGGGCTTAGCAAACACCAACATCAACCCCGTAAGACTTCTTCGGGGGAGGTTAATGCTTTGGTTGATAACCTCGTCCGTCTTATCCAGGAAGCTGAACGTCTTGTACATCACTACGTGGTCGTAAAGGAATGCCTTCCCTGAGCTGCATTCCATGCCTGCACTTCGATCTAGTTCTTCAGAATATACGGCCTCATACTGTAATTATTTATCAATTGACACGGTTTTCTTTGTTATTCACAAGGCTTTATTTTTGTTATAGCCCTCATTATAAATGCGAGGTCAATATATAGTTATTAACCCTGTAAATAACTATATATAGACCGTTCGCATTTATAATGAGCAACATTTGATAGAAAACCTTCTCAATTGATAAATAAAATACTTAATTACCTCGAACGTCGGCAATAAGCCTATACATCCCTCGGGCCTGCGGCCCTCGGGATGTATATGGCTTATTGCCTCCGTTAATTAACTCTTACTTCTAGATTGGTGATAGAATAAGGATGAATACTACCAGTAAGTGCCGCCTGCGCTGCGTCCATTTCTAGGATGTTGGTCGTGTCTGCTAGAGTTACTTCGAACTGTAGTTCGGACAATTGCCTGGGGTAATACGCGCCGTGGTTAGAAATAACTTCAAAGTCTAAGGGAATAGCGTACTTACTGCCATAAGCCGTTTTTACTCTGGTAGCGTCTGCTACTGCGGCTGCTGCCCCGGAGTCCGTAGGCGCTATCTTAGTATCACTGCGAAGCTTGCGCAGGGTAACGCTTCCGATTCCCTGCTCTACCTTCTGTGCGCGGTCGAACGCAGTCAACCATGCGTCTTTGTACGTGGTGTATAGGTCGTACCTGTTCAAATCTAACAAGGATTCCCCTGCGAACTTAATTCTCATCTTAGACAACAAGTTGCGACCTACGTTGCTTACTGTGTAAGTTTCTATCTTTGTAGTCGGTTGTATTGTTAGGTCAAACCTTAATGCTAACGTTCCGGGCACCAATACTAAAATATCCGTTAGGCGGGGTACGCCTACGTACAAGGTTTCTCCTGGTTTGGCGCTAGAAGGAGTAAATGTGACCCGGTGAAAGGTGCGTTCTGCTTTTAGTCCGCCAAGCTGCTAAGGTAATACGTTGGGATTTAACTTTGAGCTTATCATATATAATGGAAGCAGAAGGAACGGATTTTGATCCCACCACCGAAGAAGGCCAAGTTGATATTAACGATGAAGAATACGAGTATTTACTTCCTGATAACAACGTAGATGGGCAGGGTCTCTTTGACAAGCTAAGACGCAAATATAGTGGCAGGGCCCGCGATGCTATGCGTTCTTTGAGGGACAAATTTAGGTCTAAGAATCCATACCAACCCATTCCAGAATACTTGCAAATGGAAAACGTAGGTCCAGTGCCGGAGCCCCCTACGCAAACTTGGTTGGAATCAATTACCACGCGTATGGATGAATCCTTGACGGAAGACGAAGTCCCCGACTTTGACCGACTGGCGGAGCCAGACTGGGATCACACCAAAGCCCAGCTGGAATTTGATAACAGCAACCAATGGGGTAAGGAGATCATGATAGGCAGACTTTCTAGGAGTGGCTCTAAAGTTTACGTAATTAGAGATGAGAAAGGTAGATACTTTAACGACCCTAAGATTCCTCCTACCTTGAAAGAAGCTATAGGGGAACCCAACTTAATCGTGCAACGGGGCTTGTCTAATAAGGAAACGCAAACCGCCTTTGGTAGGTTCTTGAGCAGGGGACTTGCGAAGCTGCCGGCTGCAGTAGGCGGTCAATTGGAAACAGTCGCAGACTTGAGGGCAGAGCTCCAAGCTAAGGATGATGAAATCGCCAAGCTGAATTCCACAATAAGGGAAATGAATGTGGAGTCCGAGTCCATGCAACAGACGGATCTAACGGAAATCGCAGACCACATTGCGGAGGCTGAAAAAACAATAAGCCAATTGGTTGCGGAGCGCGATAACCTCTCAAAGGCGAATGAGGATTTAATAGCTCTCATGGAGTCTTTGCAGGATCCTGAAATGGAAAACAAAGGTCTTAAAGGAAGAATTGAGAAATTAGAAGACGAATTCATGAGGGAAAACCAAGCTACTGTCAAAAGTCATACCGCCCAAGTTACCGACTTTCGACAGCGGTTATCTCAGTTACTGAGTGAGAAGACCGCCGCCAAGGATGAATTTAGGGCTGCTATGAGCCGCTTAGCTGGAAAGGACACGGAGCTAGCACGCATGAGAGAAGAAGTAATGGAAAGCCAGGCTAGGGAAAGGCGCATCATGGCGCAAATGGCTGAAAAGGATCTGCAAATAGGGCAACTTCAGGAAGACCATCGAAGGCCTGCAGGGTCAAATAGAGCGGCAGCAGGAAAGAATCGATGACCAAACCCGCTCCGAAGAGGAAAGGGAGGCTGCTCAAAAGGAAGTAGAAACCCTCGAGGTACGCCTTGCGGAATTACAGGCGCAAAAGGACAACCTGGAAAGGGAACTGGGACTTACCACCAAGGAAAAGGTAAAAAGAGCCCTGGTAAAGTATGGTCTTCCGCTGGCATTTGCAGTCGCCATTTCAAGCGTAGTAGGTGTGATTCTTAGCTCCCTTAAGGCTACGGGCGCAGGTGTAAAGGCAGTAGGTAAAAGACTAACGAACATGGGAAAAAAGATGGCAGCCAGCATTCCTGGGCTGCTGGGTTCTGTAATTGGTTTGGCACTTAGGACCGGCGGAGAACTGTTAAAGTTCGTGGGTAACATTTGGATCTTAGTTGTCGCTATATCGGCGTGGTATTCCTGAAGAAGATGAAGGTGTAACCTTGTCCTTATGTATTACTGGGGGCTTATCATCATCAGACTTCCATGTCCTAGACTTGGGATAAGTAAAAATAGTATTCGCGCCGCCTTGATAATTTGGTACCAAGGATAGGACGCTTATAGTGCTAATGGGCTTGTGATTCCAAGTGGCATCCGTTGGAGGGCCATCGGTTGGAGCAGCATTTATTCGCACGTCGCCGGCATCGCTGGGGCGAACTTGAATTTTTGCGTTTTGGCAATTAGCTATCATATGAAACGTTACTGGCGTTAGATCTTCTACGCTTGCTGGAGGGGGCTCCAACGAAAAATGAACTGGATTCCTAGCATTTTTCTTCGTCCTGTAAGGCAGCAACGGATGGTTATTCTCATCAACGATCCTAAACCCGGCATTACATGAATACCCCGTCGAAATGCAAATGGTACACATGACCAATCCCAGGCCCCCAACCTCCACCCACAGCCTGGTGTCATACCAATTATCATAGGTCTTATAATCCTCTTCCTCCAGGTAATGAAGAAACCAATCTTCCTTTACGTGTGGATTCATATATTTAAAGACTTATTACCGTCAAAGTGCTAATGGTCATGTGGTTATAAAGAGTATTTCTTTGATTTTGTATGCTATTTATGCAAACACTTCCAGTATCATCTACGCGCATCTGCAGCTTTACCTTCCCATGGCAATCGGCAACCATATGAAAAGTCCAAACCGATATGTTTTCGGCGCTGCCGGAATTGGGCTCTACGGAGAAATGTACGGGCTCCCTGTTATTCGTTTTCGTGCGCATGGGCTGTAATATGCCATTCTCATCCAGGAACCGGAAGCCGACGTTGGCGTGACTATCCGTGCCAATACATATGCTGCATATTATCAGCTTCTTTCCTGAGTAGTTCAAGTCCACAGACATCCCCGTGACATCAACCCAAGATGCCTGGGAGTATTGTTTCTCGCTTGTGTAAGTCGTATAAACACAATGGCTTCTCTACGTGTTCTTTCTTTGGTTTCTCCACAAAGTGCAGGATTGCCCTAAGCTTATCTGAGTTCACGTCATTCACCCCAAACTTCATATCCTTAGTAGCTCGCTGCAGCTTGTTGTTATAACCCACAACATACATACATACATACATACATACATATTTTATTGTAACAAAAGGTAAAAATAGAACTAATACAATGTGTATATAACGAATTATAAGGTACAGGCTATCTGCAATAACCATGAGGCTAACCTAGGCAGACAGCTTGACATGAAAAATAATTGCAAATTTAGTACAGGAAGAGAATGAGTAAAATTATATAGTGCAAGAAAAAAAAGAAAAAAAAAATACTTAAAAAATTTTAGACAAATAGGAAATGGATCAGTTCATTTTAGATTGTTACAATAAATAGAAAAAAGAAAATGTTTAGTAATTAACAAAAATTTTGATCTATTAAGATTATCATTTCATAAGTTGGTATAGATAACACTTTTTTATTTTATTTATTTATTTATTTTTAATTAGAAGAAGAATAAGCCTGCAGTAATTTTTCTTTTAAGGATTTCTTGAACCTATCTTTGCTATATGGTTTTAAGCACTCCTCAACAGAATTCCAAACTTTAGCGCCAGCATATTTTATATTAAATTTTCCATAATTGGTTCTAATTTTTGGTAGGGAAAAAGAAGATTTAGAAGCAAATCTTGTATTGTAAGAATGTGTCATGCTTACCGAGTGAAAAAATGATTTAAAGTAAATAGGTAAATTTTCAGAATAAAAATCATGCATAAAAACAGAACTGGCATTAATGACTAAATTACTTGGCATTAGCCAGCAACCAGGCGACAAAGCGTAATCTAGTCGCACTTTAGATTGCTGCACTGCAAGTTGGTACCTTTGAACTGATTTAGAGATCTCATTCTCAATGACAGCGCTTTCGAAGAGGACAAGGAACACTTGTTGCGTTTCCTGCGACGCACCACTGGCATCTACGATGGGGCTGCGTGTGCTAACCTGGGCCCCTAGGACGCAGTAGACAAAGGCTTCGATGCTTCGATTAATCCTTGCTAGATTCTTTAGGCCTAACCCCTTTGCTGCAAAGAATGGCGCCCAAGGATACTTCTCTTTGCTTTCAATGAAGTAAATTAGGTTTCCTTTTGTTCCGCTGCCTCCCATGTCTGAGAATTCGTAAGAGCTGGGATATCCCATACCGGGACTTTCTATGCTGGCACCAACATACGAAGCATAGGTGTAAGTCTCCCCTAGACCGTGGGCGGCACCTTCGTGGTTACGAAAGTCGGGGTTGGTAAGCTTAAATTCATTTCTTAGTCGCTCCCATGCGACTTTGTCATATTTGTTATCCTTTGGGTTAAAGACATTGTCACCTGGAAGTGGCGTGCCCAGCTCATACAATATCCTACGAATAGTAAAAGCAACATGAAATCTCAGAAAAGGAATATGCAACATATCCACGGCTATACCACATCCTTTGGTGGCAGCCCAGACGGCAAAGTTTAACTGCTGTGGCCAATATCTCATACTAGGGCCTGATAACCATTCTCTGGACTCCTTTCCTGACGTATGCTTCATCCGGGTCTCTCTGAAGATGACTCTTACTTTTGTCTTGAAGGTTGTAGGACCCACGGGGATTTCTAAGGAGGTAACCATCTTAGCAAAGTCCTCCGCTCCGCCTTTGTTATCGTAAAATGGATAATCCTCTGTTGTCGTTAATAAATTATTTGGAAAATTGGGTTGCCTTTCTTTATGCGCGGGCTTTGGCTTAACGTAACCAGGCGGTAAAATCTTAGGATGTTTTGGCTCCAAGTCTGCATTGCTATTCATCTTAGATCCCTGATAGTAAATACCGTCGGGCCTGCGCTCGAACTTGCCGGCGTCTGCATGCGGAAACATCTTCCTAAATGCTCTCCAATTCCAGTAGTCCCGATTATCGTGATGTGGCTGCTCCTCAATATCATTCCCAAAAGCGTCGTACATTAGTATATAATAGATGTCATACCATCAGCGCCTCAGTTGTATCCAGAATTACCCAAGGACACGGGACCCAACGAATTGAATGCCGAGAACTTCAGGCTCAATAAAGCGAATTTAATACTGGCTTACTTGGAAGGACAGACAAAACATTACGAAAACGTCAGAAAGAAATACGTCAGAGTCCGTAGTACGCTACATAAAATTGCGATAACTACAGGATCCATGTCCGTAGCATTAACAGGCGCCGGCGTTGCTACTTCGCTTACAGGCCCTGGAATAAATGTAGGAGTTCCTTTAGCGGCGTTGGGGCAGCCTGTGGTATTATTTCAGCCGTTGCTACGGGCATTATGAAACAGTTGTCAAGCAAAATATCAAAACACGACACGACAATAGCTCTGTCTAGGGCTAAAGTAAATACGATTACCGACCTTGTCTCAAATAATAATAATAATAATAATTAACTTTGTTTATAGAGGATAACACTTGACAGTAATTCAACTGATAAACTCGTGGTCCTCTTTTAACGTCTCTAGTTAATTAGGGACGAGTAGTATAGGGAATGGGGGTTCTAGCGCAGTGACAACCGGAGGATTACCCGCCTAAAGTGAATTCTCCGATTTTTACCGTTATTACCCGCATTCCCTGTTTTAAGTCTATGATATGTTAGTCTATATATGGAGTGCGAAGATTGTAAAGAGTTTGTTTACGACTTCTGTGTAAAGTGCTTGGAACCTAAGTTTGTACCTACTAAGCCAAATAAGTATATTTGTTGTGGTAAGAAAATGCGAATAGAAGACGACACGTCAGCACAGTGTTACGAGTGTGGTAAGAATATTCGTAATGCCGTGCCAAATGCCACCAGAGAGCAGTATTACGCCAATGGAGGCCGTAAAAAGACTCCATACAAAAGAACAAAATACTTCAGGGACTGGATGAGTCATATCCAAGGTTTACATCCGGTATATTTAGACGACGAAGTAATGGAAAAAGTCATGGAGGATTTAGAAGAGCCAACCCCACAAAGTCTACGGAAAACGCTGAAAAAATTAAAGCTAGGGAAATATTACAAAGCTATTCCCTATCTTTTGTCTGAAATTACCGGTAATTCTATTCCCGAAGTTTCTGATATGAGCAGAGCCGAGTGGATGTTTTGTCGTTTGAATGAGGATATTCCTTATTATCCTGATGTAATTTACGAAATATTTTACAAAATAAATCCCAACCACCCCCTGTTAGGTTGGATTCCGAGAAGATAGTGAATCTTATGGCATAAGATGAGAAATTAGCATAAATCTTATGGCATAAGATTTCCAGACTGACGTTCGATATGTAAATAGAATCCTGTCACGCTCTTTTCAAAACTGATGTCTAAGCGAGTTTTCTTTGAAGCTCTTCCTTTGCTTCTTGGTAGATCTTTTTGCGAGATTCCTCGGTTAAATCTTTGACGACTGTTTTTTTATTTCTGATGTCCATCTTTAATTTCTCGTATTTTTCCTCTTCGGCCAGAATAAGCGAGAATTCTACATCGTCTATCTTTCTGTCACGCAAAGCCTTTGAGACAAGGTCGGTAATCGTATTTACTTTAGCCCTTGACAGAGCTATTGTTGTGTCATGCTTGGATATTTTGCTTGACAACTGTTTCATAATACCCGTAGCAACAGCTGAAATGATACCACAGGCTGCCCCAACGCCGGCTAAAGGAACTCCAACAACTATTCCCGGCCCTGTAAGTGAAGTAGCAACGCCAGTGCCTGTTAATGCTACGGACATGGATCCTGTAGTTATCGCAATTTTATGTAGCGTACTTCGGGCTCTGACGTATTTCTTTCTGACGTTTTCATAGTGTTTTGCCTGCCCCTCTAAATAAGCCAGAATTAAATTCGCTTTATTTAAGCGGAAGTTTTCAGCGTTCGGAGCCCCTTTGGGAACTTCAGGATAAAGTGGAGGTGCTGATGGTATAACATCCATTATATATACTAATGTACGACGCTTTTGGAAACGATATGGGAAGCTCATACCGCAGGTCAAGGCGTTATCCCCACGACGCATTTGGGAATCATATGGGACATTTACCCCGCGTTGCACCAAGGCATACAGACGTCATTAAGTCTAAGCCTGTTGAGGTAAAACCAACGCCTGTGCAGCAGAAACCTAAGCCTAACTTCCCAAAGAATCTATTACCGGCAACAGAGAATTACCCATTTTACGATAACAAAGGCGGAGCGGATGACTTTGCTAAGATGGTTACTTCTTTGAAAATACCCGTGACGAATTCTACGACCTTTGCAGTGACGGTCAGAGACATCTTTAGAGAAACCCGGATGAAGCACACGTCGGGGAAAGAATCCAGAGAATGGTTATCAGGCCCCAGCATGCGATATTGGCCGCAGCAGTTAAACTTTGCTGTCTGGGCTGCAACTAAAGGATGTGGTATAACCGCGGACATGCTTCATATTCCTTTCCTGAGGTTTCATGTTGCTTTTACTATTCGAAGAATATTGTATGAGCTAGGCGCGCCTTTACCGGGTGATACTGTCTTTAACCCAAAGGATAACAAATATGACAAAGTCGCATGGGAGCGATTAAGAAATGAATTTAAGCTTACCAACCCCGACTTTCGCAACAAAGAAGGTGCCGCCCACGGTCTAGGAGAGACTTACACTTATGCTTCGTATGTCGGAGCCAGCATAGAAAGTCCCGGCATGGGATATCCCAGCTCCTTCGAATTCTCAGACTTAGGAGGCAGCGGAACAAAAGGAAATTTAATTTATTTCATAGAAAGCAAAGAGAAGTATCCTTGGGCGCCATTCTTTGCAGCAAAGGGCATTGGGTTAAAGAATCTAGCAAGGATTAATCGAAGCATCGAAGCCTTTGTTTACTGCGTCCTAGGAGCCCAGGTTAGCACTCGCAGCCCCATCGTAGATGCCAGTGGTGCTTCACAGGAAACACAACAAGTATTCCTTGTTCTCTTTGAAAGCGCTGTTATTGAGAATGAGATTTCTAAGTCAGTTCAGCGGTATCAACTTGCGGTGCAGCAATCAAAAGTTAGACTGGATTATGCCTTGAGTCCTGGTTGTTGGTTAATGCCAAGTAATTTAGTCATCAACGCCAGTTCTGTTGTGGGTTACAACAACAAACTACAGCGAGCAACCAAAGACATGAAGTTTGGGGTGAATGACGTGAACTCTGACACTCTTAGGAACATTCCCCATTTCGTGGAGAAGCCAAAGAAGGAGCACGTAGAAAAGCCAAAGGAGGTACATGTACCATCAAAAACCGTAAAAAAGAAGATACGGCCCACGATACCTGAGGAATATGACCATAACTTACTAAAAGCCGGACTAGCAGCTGCGAGTGTTGGTTTGAGTCTTTATATATGGCGATGAACAACCCCTACGTATCCGGAATGGATTGTGTTTACACGACTTACACAGGTGAGAAAAAATACACCCAAGCATCTTGGGTCGATGTCATAGGTATGTCTGTGGACTTGAACTACTCAGGAAAGAAGTTGATCCTCTGTAGTATTTGCATTGGTACGATTAGTCATGTCAACGTCGGCTTCCGGTTCCTGGATGAGAATGGCATATTACAGCCCATGCGCATGAAAACGAATAACAGGGAGCCTGCGCATTTCTCCGCAGAGCCCAACCCCGCTAGCGATGAAAATATCTCAGTTTGGACTTTCCACATGGTCGCTGATTGCCATGGGAAAGTAAAGCTGCAAATACGCGTAGACGACTCCGGAAGCGTTTGCGTAAATAGCATACACGATCAGAGAAATAATGTCTATAACCACGCAACCATTAGCACTTTGACGGTGCTTAGTCTCTAGAATATATGAACCCACACATAAAGGAAGATTGGTTTCTTTATTACTTAGGGGAAGAGCATTACGAAGGCGATAAATGGTACGATACTGGATTGTGGGTGGAGGTCGGAGGCCTTGGACTAATCATATGCACCATTACCATTAGCGTGTTGAATAGCTGCAATGTTGGGTTTAGGATCATAGATGAAAATAACCGCCCATTATTACCTTACAGGAAAAAAACGAATAAGAGGCATGTGGCTCATTTCACGTTTGAGTCCGTGTCCTCGAGCTTAGAGAACCTAACGCCGGTGACTTTTCATATGATAGCCAATTGTCAATATGCAAAGCTTCAAGTTCGTCCCAGCGATAGTAGTAGCTACGGAAAGTTTCTCGGCTATGTTGCAATGAATGCCATCTATGGCTCAACCGGACGGGTGAATAAGGCTTTTAATCATAAGACCATTAGCACCATGAGCGTTCTGCCTCTAGCACCAAATTATCAAGGCGGTGCGAATACTATCTTTACTTATCCCCAGTCGAGGATGCCTCGGACGCCCGACAATGATAAGCCTCCAGTAAAGTACCCAGATAAGATCAGCCCTTCATCTTCTTCAAAAGGACCACGCCGATAGCGACGACTAAGATCCAAATGTTATTCCCCACGAACTTCAATAGTTCTCCTCCGGTTCTAAGTACCAAACTAAGAACGCTACCAAGCAGCCCCGGTAAAGAGGCTGCCATTTTTTTACCTAAGTCTGCCAGCCCTTTGCCTGCTGCCTTTACACCCGCGCTCGTAGCTTTAACGGAGCTAAGGATCACACCTACTACGGAGGAAATGGCGACTGCAAATGCAAGCGGAATGCCATATTTCACCAAACCTCTTTTTATCTTTTCCTTGGTGGTAAGCCCCAATTCTTTTTCCAGCTTTTCCTTTTGTGCCTGTAATTCCGCGACTCTTTCCTGCAGGGTCTCTAATTCCTTTTGAGCAGCTTCCCTTTCCGCTTCTGAGCGAGTCTGGTCCACAACTACTTCTCGCTGCCGGTCGACTTGCCCCTCCAAATCCTCTATTGCCTGCTCTCTTTGTCTGATTTGTTCCTCCTTAGCGATGATTTCCGTGTTTAACCGCTGCTCTTCTGCTATAGAGGCCTCCAGTTCTTTTGCCAAACGTCCTAGTTCCGCATCTTTATGTCCAACGTTTTTGATTGCGAGGACATATTCCTTCCTAGCAGTATCCCTGTCGCGTATTAACTTTCCAATGCGGTCCTTGTAGTCTTGACTTTCACGTTCGCGAGAATCAATCATTAGTCGCGTTTGCTTCATATAATCATCATCCCTTTCATCCATTGTCTGCTTTAAGTATTCGATGTGTTCCGTCTGCTGACTCATTTCCCCCCTCATCTTTTCCATTACATCATTATCATTGTCTACTATTTCTTGCTGTTTGGCTTCTTCGGTGTCTAATACCTGTAACTCTTCCCTACTACCCAACGGGGTACTCGTTAGCTTTTCCTTAGCAGCCTGTATTTTCGCAAGCTTTTCCTTATCAGCCTGCATTTCCGTAAGTCTCTCACGCCAACCATGGGATGCAACCGATTTCATCCCTCTAAAGAATGTCTCCTGTAACCTTTTCGTTTCCTTATCAGTCAAAGAACGAATGACGCTTAAGTTGGGGTTGCCTAATAGATCAATTATTCCCTTAGGCAACGTATTGCTAAGTTTATTAGGCTCTTTACGTTGATAAAAGTCATACCACTTTTCCCTGTCTATGTGGCGAATTTGTATTTGACCTTTTTGGCCGCGTTGAAATTCTAAGGATTTCTCATCAAGGAAGGGATACCTCTTACGTACCTCAGTAATTAGCTGTTCGGGTACCGTTTTGCCAACGGCGTCCACTAAAGTTGGAGGAATTCGGGGGTCTTCAAAAAAGAATCCTTTTCCATCGCGGATGACGTAAGCCTTGGCGCCGCTTCTAGCAAGCCTGCCTACGATTATCTCCCTGCCGCGGTTATCTTCTTCGAATAACAACTGCGCTTTACCAGGATCCCAATCAGGTAGTAGTTCTTTAAGCCTGTCAAAGTCATCTGGTTCTTCTCCGATGGATTCGTCCATTTCTCGTTGTATGTTTTCTAACCATTCAGTGCTGGGGGCTTCAGGGGCGGGTCCTAAGTCTACCATTTGCATGTATGATGGAAGGGGTTTGTGTGGATTCTTAGATTTGAATTTGTTTCTTAAGGCTTCCTTGAAGCTTCTCCACCTGTCGCCGAACTTATTATGTAAAGCTACGTCGTAAATTATGGGGTCGGTCTCCGAGCCTTTAGTCCATTCATCGTATTCTTCATCGTTAATATCTACTTGACCTTCTTCGGTAAGTGGGTCGAAGTCTTCTGCCTCCATTATATATGATAAGCTCAAAGTTAAATCCTAACCTCCTTCCTAAGCAGGTTGGCGGTCTGAAAGCAGAACGCACCTTTCACCGGGTCACCTTTACTCCTTCTAGCGCCAAACCAGGGGAGACGCTGTATGTAGGCGTACCCCGTCTAACGGATAACTTAGTATTGGTGCCTGGAACGTTAGCGTTAAGGTTTGACCTAGCAGTTCAGCCAGATACCGCAGACATTCGTTATGTTGTTAATAACGTAGGCAGGAACCTTGTTTCTAAGATGAGAATCAAGTTTGCTGGTGAATCCCTGTTAGACTTAAACAGGTACGATCTTTACACCACATACAAAGATTTGTGGTTGACGGCGTTCGACCGTGCACAAAAGATAGAACAAGGAATAGCAAGTGAAGCCATACGTAAGGTAAGGAGCGCAACCGCAAGCGCCTCCGGAGAAGATGAAATAAAGACAGCCTACGGCACCAAATATCTCATTCCATTGGACTTCGAAGTAATAACAAACCACGGTGCGTATTACCCCAGGCAACTTTCTGAACTGCAGTTCGAAGTAACCTTGGCAGATACGACCAACATCCTACAAGGAAAGGATGTAAGTTCGGGGGGTGTGCATCCATATTCTATCACTAATTTGGAGCTGCAGTACGAGACCGTTTACTCTGAAGAGCTGGCTCGTAGCGCAGGCATGGAATACAGTGCCGGTAAAGCATTCCTTTACGACCACGTAGTAATGTACAAGACATTTAGCTTCACGAACAACGTTGAAGAGGTCATCAACCAAAGCATCAATATACCACGACGCAGTTTAACGGGGTTGATGTTGCTGTTTGCAAAGACATACACCGCAGGATTGCGTAACTCCGAGGCGTTCTTTAACCCCAACATTACCAATGTCGGCGTAAACATAAACGGAGTACCCAACAAGGTTTACTCCCAAGGGATAAAACCTGAAGACATGTACCGGGAGGCAATGCAAAAGTTTGGCGATCAAATTGCCCCAAAGGAGTTCTTTAAGGATAAGTATGCCCTGTGGATTGACATGCGCACTACTAATGATGAGAGCATGCATGGCCAGGGATTGCGGCTGGTAAATACCCAGGATGGCATTACATTGGAGATCAAACGCACCAAGCATGCCAGCGATACTACTAAGATAAACTGCTACATCTTTGTGGTGTCTGACGCGCAACTGAGCGTGGAAATGAACCAACTTAAAAGTGTTGCATATTAAGGTTAAAATATTCCTTAGATATACGATGCTCCGCGTATTCGAAAGAAACGACAACGAACTGCAATGCATAGTGCAAGGTGACAATCTGTACTTTAGGGCAAAGGCGGTGGCTTTGGCATTGGAATATGAACGTCCAAAGGATGCGATTAAGGTGCATGTTCGTGATAAATACAAGGTAAAGCTTAGCGAACTTAGAAGGGAGGTGAATCGCCTCCCTTCCAACTTACACCCAGATTCCCTGTACGTAACTGAATCCGGGCTGTATCAATTGATATTTAGCTCTAAGATGCCAAAAGCAGAGGAGTTCCAAGATTGGGTATTTGAGGAAGTCCTTCCCACGCTAAGGAAGGCTGGTAAGTATGAAATTGAAAGACGTTTTGACAGCCCAAACAAATTGGTGTTTAAAATAGAAAACGAGTTCGACTTACATAAAAAAGTGGTTGACTACATCCGCAAGTTTTACCCTCAAATGCTCATAGCCCCAGGCTTAGGAGAATTGCAGGACACGTCAAACAAGCGTATAAAGTGCTGGCAGAAAGGATACCAACGCGGCCAACCCGACCTGCTCATTTTGAATGCACACGTGTGGTACCGTGGTTTCTGCGTCGAGCTGAAGACTCCAAAAGGCAACGGGGTATTATCTGATAGTCAACGCCTGCTATTGGAAAGGTATGAGCATAATGGTTACAAGGTGCTGATCAGCAACGACTACGACGACATCTGCCGCGCAATAGCGGAGTATGCACGAGGAATTCGTCTACCTTGTGCATATTGCTGTAAGAAGTTTAGGAATGCGCAGACTCTGGGGACGCACTTAAAGATATTTCATAGAATATATGGACAAGGATAAATTCAATGAGCTAAAGTTCATCCAGACACACTGGAGGGATTTGCAGGTGGGGGAAATCTACGAGATAAAGAATTACGTGGTCTTTGAAGACTTGGACCGCCTGCGTTTGGTCTTAAAGAATAAAAAAAGAACATATACCCTTTGGGCGCCCGATAGAATAAGGTACGCCATTGAAGGGCAGGATGTTACCCATGTTATGAGTCATGGTAAGAAGGATGGTAGATGGGTATTTGACATAGTTACTTGGGAGCCTGAGTCTCCTCTTCACTCTTAAGTGCGTCTACCATCGTACGCTGATCCGCCAGGCACCAATGCCCCACAAAGGATCCTTCAGGAAATACCTTGCCGCAATGAAGGCAGGTGTATTTTTTTCTTGGCTTTGGCTTAGGAGAAATTATGCAGTCGGCTGATAGTTCGCATGTAATACAGTCCATATATCATATACTTTGCAAACCCTCTTTAAAAGGGGGTCTGATATTTATTGTTGATTTGTTAAATCCTGCAGACTGGTTTCAAACAGGTCCTTAATATTATTGTTGTTTTGTTAAATGATGTTATTAATGCTCTTAACAAAACAACAATAAAAATAAGATCAGGATCTGAGACTCTTTGCGCAGACCTTACTTTACTACTCCATCGCAAGGTCATTTCAAAGGGGTCTTTAATATTATTGTTGTTTTGTTAAATGTTGTTAACAAACAACAATAAAAATAAGGACAAGGTTTGAGACTCTTTGCGCAAACCCCATCCTAACTCTTTTTTTTTATCCCTTGCGTACTTTCTTAACCACCTCGTTACTGGCATGCCAAGCATCAAAGCGATCTAAGTACTCTTTGAAACCGCCTTGGCCGTCGTAAAGGCACTGCCAAATATGTTGGTCACTTCTTTGACAGCCGCAGCGCTCACAAGTTGCCTCCCAATGGCCTCTGTTTTCCCACCTTACGCCTTCGACGCGGTCAAACTCCGCAAACGTTTCGTCAATTTCCTTCTTCCGGCGCGTTAACTCCTTTATGGTGTCGACTGGGCAACATCGTGCGGCGACGTCACCATGTTTGAAACATGCTACGCCCAGCAGATCGTAATTACCACGGCATCTATGTTGGTGCCAAGCGTCGGTAACATCCTCGTCGCAGCGCACGCATATGTTCTTTAAACAAACTCTTTTACTACGGTGGTACTCCAGCGCCTGCGCACTGCTGAACTGTTTATCACAGCCCTCGCAAACGGTGACGTTGTTTACCTTCTTACTGCATACCTGTCTTTCCAGGTGGTATTGTAATCTTTGTTTGCTGCTGAACTCCCTACCACAATTCTTACACCTCATTATAACATAGTGTTATTTAAGCCTCATATGAGATCCTGCGCAAAGAGTCCTAAATCTCTATCTTATTTTTCTTGTTGTTTTGTTAACAAATCAACAATAAATATCAGACCCCTCTTTAAGATCTGTCTGCAGGATTTAACAAATCAACAATAAATATCAGACCCCTCTTGCAATGGATACCGCATGAAATCCACAACAGACTCTTTTGCCCACGTTGCCATCGTTATCAGCGCACCAAACCTTTCCGCGCGCTTCAGACCGCACATTTCATCATACAATTCCTGCACGCGCTCTTTCAAACGGTCTATCTCCTCTCTTTGCATTTCGATGGTGTTCCTTTTATCTTGCATGTCGCCGGCAATCCTTCTTACTGCTTCCACTGGGTCCATCGTATATATATTAGGTCATTGAAAATGACTCCAGAACATATTCCCTGCAATGCTCTGATAGTAGGACCAACCGGCTGTGGTAAAACGCAGTTCGTAGTAGAGCAACTCCTCGGACCCTTTAGATACCGTTTCGACTACATAGTGCTATTATGCCCTACCTATGTGAATAACCGCACCTGGACAGGCATAGGAGTAAAAGATGACGACTTCTTCGTGGATATTTTGGACCCTAATGAGTTATCCAGCCATTTGAAGCTTTGGCATAAACAATTCCCCAAGGATACTCAGACACTCCTCATACTGGATGACATCGCCTGTGGGGACGACGTAAAAAGACGCACATCCGAATTAGTGAAGCTCGCCTTCAGCGGCAGGCATGACAACATCAGCGTTTGGTTGCTCTCGCAGCAGCTGACCAGCGTCTCTAAACCCTTTAGGGAAAACATAGGCTCCCTGGTCGTATTTTATACTCCCAGTCGGAGTGATTTGGAAACCATTCTCTCCGACTACGGAGGCGAGATATCTAAGGAACAGTTACACGAATACATGCGGCATTTAAAAACGCACCAACATTCCAAAATGATCTTCTCTTTGAGGTTTCCCTACACGGTTGGAATCTATGATTCCTAATGTATATGGATATTGAGCAGCTCTTAGACGAAGTCCCCGTAGATGAAAGTAACCTTAAGGAACGACTTAACATCCTGGTGTCATCGGGAAAATGTAAAGAAATGATAGGCAAGGAGTTAACGCATGAGCAGGTTAATAAGTTGTCAGAAGAGGAGGTTAAGAAGTTCCATAAAAGGTATGAGGCTGCCCTTGCAAGTAAGACCACGAACGCCGTAGCAGACTCCGCTATTAAGCTGGCCACTAAATTGCTTGGACTTGCGCTGCCCATAGACGACGTGGAGGCGCTGCGGAAGGACATAAGTGAGGACTATGTCATATCCCAAGAACTTAAGATAACCTGCGGGTGGTTGTCTTTGAAGTGCGGTAAGTTAATGGCAGTCGCATCTTTGGGACTTCACGTAGCTCAGCATGTCGACTTGAAGGAGGTATTGGTGTCTTGGAAGGACTACAAAAAAGATAAGCAAGTTGAGGAGATCTTCAAGGCAGCACTTGATCAAGTCGATGTAAGTCCTTCTGAAGTCATTCACGGGACTTAGTCAAGTCATTATCAAGTCGTCATCAAGTACTTAGTCAAGTCATTATCAAGTCGTCGTCAAGTCATTCACGGGACTTAGTCAAGTCATTCACGGGACTTAGTCAAGTCGTCGTCAAGTCGTCGTCAAGTCATTATCAAGTCATTATCAAGTTACTTATCAAGTCCTTCAAGTCCTTAGATATAAGATGAGTGACACCGAAACAAAGGCGGAGGAAACCCCTCGAGAGCAAAAGATCACCAAGCCTAAATCCCCAGGTAGAGTCGCTGCGGGGAAGAAGCTCGCGGAAATGAACAGGAAGAACAAAGCCAAAAAAGAAGAGAAGGCGGAGGAAAAAGAAGAGGAATCCTTTTGGAATCCAGGCTACGTTATCGGAGCATTAGGAATTGCTATAGCAGCAGGCAGCCTCTACTTACAGTGGCGGGCTGCTAAACCAAAAGTGGAACCAAGGGCAGAAATGAGGTATGTGGAGCCTCCTAAGAGAAGTAAAATACCTGAGATGGAATAAAACCTCCTCTCCTTGTAATATAATGTCGTTTATGAAAACCGTCGAAGATGCAGCTATTATTACTTCTATTGTCGCAGGTATTGGTTGGGTAGGTAAGAAAGTGCTCAAAGAAGACTTTACTGAAGACCCAAGCAAGAGCATTACGGGCTTTGCTAAGATGACTGCTGCAGTAGCAGGTAGCATTGCCCTTAAGGACTACCTACAGAAGGAAAAGTACCTGCCTAGGCCGTGAGGCCCTTATATATGGCAAGCGTATTGGTAGGTGGTGTCATTGCAGCGTTAGCATTCACTGGAGCTAATTATGGTGGTCAATATTTGGATAGATTAGTTAGAGGCAACAAAGGCGATGCCGAGAGGAAAAGGCACGATTTGGCGTTGGAGAAATATCAAAGGGACGTGGCGGCTTGGAATGAAAAGAGACAGGCTTACAGGGATTGGTTGGATAAGAACTACCAAGACAAAATGCAGGCGGATAAGAACTTCGAAAATACGGACTACGCCTTTAAACTTTATGCACAAACACACCCCGACTTTAGGATTAGCAAGCCTCAGTTTAAGAATTACTACCAGCCTTCTAAGAAACAAAAAGACAATGAGTTGGTCTTTGTAGGAGTTGCAGGGCTGGCAGGAGGCGCCGCCTTGGCGTATTTAATATAATGATCGTCTTTTTGGAAAGCGATAAGAATGGCTTTACCACTTACCTTAACCCCAGCATTCGAGCCCATACGGTTCGGCTGGTTGGTTGCTCCTTGTATAATTCTTGGTATAATTTAGTCGGCAATGCTACTCCGGCAATCCCAGATGGGCATTACACCCCCATAACGCTAGCAAAAGAGTTGGCCAAGCACGGTTATACCCTAACCACAGGATTACCCCATGAAATGAAATTTAAAAAAAATACTGGAAACGCTACGGTCTCCGACCCTTTGGTAAGTCTTTTAGGTCTTACTAACGCTGCAGTTACCATGACGGCTGCGACCGTAAGTTGGAAAGTTGCATCCTCTTATGAAGTCTATTGCGATTTAGCCCACAGTTACAGCAACGGAAATCCCTCCCATCTTATGTCTAAGTTTTCACCTAAAGGTAATCCATTTGACCTGGTAGAATACACTCCCATTTCTTTAAACTATGACTTGCCTTGTGATTTGGTGGAAAGCATAAACATCACCATTAAAGTGGATGGAAAGACTGTGGATTTTAACGGACGTAAAATTAATCTTGTCTTGGAATTCATATAATGGGTCGAACTGAGGACAAACTCAAAAGGATTTACTACGGTCCCGAGGGTTATTGGAGAGGAGTGTCGGCTATCAAGAAACTCGCGACCGCAGCCAGGGTATCCGACGAAACGGCTAAGAATTGGTTAAAGAAACAAACTATCTGGCAGGTTTATCTTCCCGTGCCTAAGTACATTCCCAGACCCAGCTTTACCGTAAATACCCCTAATGAAGTTCATCAGGCAGATTTGCTTTTCTTACCACACGACACGGTGAGAAGAAAGACCTATAGATACGCTTTGACCGTAGTTGATATCGCAAGCAGATACAAGGACGCCGAACCCATAACCAGCAAGGATTCTGGGGAAGTCGCAGAAGCCCTAGGTAGAATTTATAAGCGCGTTTTGAAATGGCCTAAGCTGCTGCAAGTGGATGCGGGAACGGAGTTCATGGGCGTGGTTACCAAGACCTTGAAAGACCACGACACCAAAATTAGGAGAGCCGAAGCAGAGTACCACAGAGGTCAGAGCATTGTCGAAAGATTCAATAAAACTTTGGCTGAGCGTCTCTTTGGATACCAATATTGGAAAGAGTTGGAAGATCCCTCTAAGCGAAACAAGGAATGGACACAGCGGCTTCCCCAGGTCATTGTGGCTTTGAACAACGAGGCGGCCAGGGCTACGGGAATGAAACCCAAGGACGCCATAAAAAAGAAGCACGTGGAACACAAGTCCTACGTCAGAAGTTCAAGGGCGGTCTTCCCCCATGAAAAGAAATTAGGTAACGTCACGGTCCGATATCTCTACGGGCCGGGTGAATTAGAAGGAGGATCCAAAAGAGCTACGGATCCTAACTGGTCTTTGGAAACTTACCAGATACGAAGTGTAATTGCCAAGAAGGGTCAGCCCATCTTGTATTATCTTCACGATGGTCCCACACGTGGGTTCGTCAAGGAAGAACTGCTTATCGTATGATGTCCGAATGCTATCGTGTGCACTCCGTCATCACACATCCATCGCTTACCGTCAAATGCAGACAGTGACACCTTCTCCTGCGTGACGTTATGTATCTGATGACCATAGCTGCGCAGGCTGTTCATCTTGTGCCGCTGTTCCTTGCGCGTTCGTAATACGTTCAAGTAGGACTCGTGGGTTATGTCCTTCTTAACGACGTATTTTTTGACGCCTTTGGCTTTCTTCTCCACACCGTCTAACTTTAGCACGCTGTACATTTTTGGCTTCAGACCCACGTACTCTACTATGGGTTTACCTAACATCTCGTCTTTCATCTTTCCTATTACCTTCTTGTTCTTCGCAGAGTAAAGGAAGTGCTCCTTTGGGTAACCGCTGGTGTCGTACTCGTCTATGTCTTCGACGCAATCCTGGTAGACGTCTTCCGTTTGCACTTCTAGAATTAGAGAGTCGGTGTCTGTGTACAGGAGGTGACAGCGGTCTCCGTACTTTGGCTTTAGTTTGTCGTAGTAAAACTCATACATTAACAACTTAGACAGATCCAGCACCGTAAAGCCGGTGTATACGGGCTTATTTAGAAGCAGGTTCGCTTTCTTCATATGAATCACGTAGAAGTTCAGCATTTCTACGTATCTAACGAATCCAGGCTGTGACACGTATGCTTCTGCTTCCTCTTTGGTGCTAACTATTTTTACGCTTACGCGCTTGCGGATGTTCTCCATTGTCTTTCCGAACACGCTGTTGTTCATCAGTTTAAAGAGGTTTTTCTCGAAGTCATTCTTCGCTGCGGTACGCTTTTGCGTGTTAAAGTCAATGTAGGGGCGCATCCAGGGTTCCTGCGAGAATTTTAGGACTCTGTGGATCTTCTTTACACGCATTCCGTGTCGCACGTAGAATTGCAGGTTGCGGTAGTGGACAACGTACTTCTTCTTATCCATCAGATTCATTGTCAACTTCCTGTATGGCTTGTAACCAGGACACATTTGCTTCTGCAGCGGCGACAGCTGTTGAAAGGGTATCTCTATTGCTTCTGGTGCTAAGGGGAACTCGTTGTGTTCGTCGTGCAGGTGCTCTGGGTACTCCAGATCCACTTCTAAAACGTAACCCTTGTCTTCCTCCTTTCCTACCTGCATGTAGAAGTCTATGGGTCGCACGGTGTCCCATTCGAAGTCTCTCACAGGCAAGTACTGTGACATTGCCCAACCGTAAAGGTTGTTTGCATCAAGGTAGTAAATGTATGTAGTTGGTCTTTCTGGGTCGTGCTCTACAAGGGGGTTGTTTGCGCGTGCATAACGTCTGCTGGGCCCGCAAACGCCGCCACGAATACCATCTTCCATAAAGCGGTACATGTCGTATTCCGTTAGGAGATCCAGTTGCGCATTTGTCTTCTTTAACAGCGCACTCCAGCTGAGTCCGGGAGCCGTGTAGAAATTAGCGGGATCCAATCCGTAATATTCCATTGCCATCTTTCTGAAGCTTTGGAAAACATCTGCTAGTAGTACGACGTCCGATCTTAGGTAGACGTCGTGGTAATCCCCCATATTCTCACAGGAGTACTTTTCCCACACATCTAACGCATGCTGGTACTCCTCGTCCTTTATTCCAGACTCATTTAAGCTGCTGTAGAAACAATCTTTAGGTGGTAGGGGCTCTTCAAAGCGCTCCCAGGAGTCCATGTACTCGTATGGGTAGACTCCTTTCCTTTCCGCGCCGTATTGACTGGAAATAGGGAAGTTGGTGTTGTACTTTACGAGGTTTGCTAAAGAGTCTGCCATGAATTGCTGCGAATCTAAGAACTTTAGCTTACCAACAGTTACGGACATGTAACGCTCTTTATTGTTAGGTATGCATTTGACGTCGGATCCGTCTGTTCCCTGAAGGAGTAAATGGGAGTCGTAACCGCGGAGGTTGTGAAAGAACACGGGAATCTCCATATCTGGGTTTACTTTAAAGTTTATATTACATTTCCAATGAGCCGCTCCTCTGTATTTACCCGTGATGTGGCAGTGATCCCTAACCTTATCCACGTAGAAGTCTTCAACGAATGCTTTGTGGCAGTGAATGCAGTGCGTTGAGGGCTTTCCCGGCTTCTCGCCTTTCTTAGCATACTTCCCGCATTTGAAATGAGCTTCCCCTAGATACTTTCCATCTTCGTCCCACGCTTTCTTGGCTTGTCTTCCAAACTGAAGAAGCGTATGTTGACAAATGTGGCATTTCTTTGCCTTGTGAAATTCCTCCTGGTTCTTTTTGGTAAATTCCATCTTCTTTGGACGTCTTAATTGTTCTCTTATCTCCTCCTCCTCTTCTCGCAATGCTTCTAGAAACTTATTAGATGCGTTTTTACCTCGGTAAATCACAGGAGGGTCGGCACTGCCGTCTGATCTGACTACTATGTAACCAAAGGAGCAGATCTCGTGTAATCCTACCTTATTCGTGGCACCACTTTTCTGCTGTTCCTTAGTTATCAACGCTTCGAAGTCTGCGTATATCACGTAAGGCACCTGCATCTGCTTTTGGTGGTCTGCGTATGAAAGCTCTTTGTTGGCGGGCATCTGAATCCGTTGCGCCACTTCTTCGACTCCGCGGCAGATCTCATCGTGTTTCTTTAGGGCATTTAAGGATGTAAATGACAACAAGCAGCAGTCGCAGAAATACTTTTTGCCTTTGTGCTTAGTATGTCTGTAAAATAACCTGCTGATGTGCTTAACCCATGAGTAGTGTCCGCCGTGGTAAAACAGGTGTACGCGTTCTCCTTTGCTTTTTGACAGGACTAACGGTACTATCGTCTGCTCTCTGACTCCGTAAACGTTAATTGCTAGATCGTTTATCTCCTCAAATATGGGAATGTCTATCAACTGCATGGGAAATTCCACACCATCCCACTCTAAATCATCTGTGGGATACTTACTCATCCTACAGGGATCCTTCTCTGCTGGATACAGTGCAGACCTGATTGCCCACATAAAGCATCTGTTATCGTCATTCTTCACGTTTACAATAGCCTTCTTCCTTTCTACCCACACTGGTAGTGGTACGTAACTTCCTCCACGTATGGGTACGTACCTAGCCATACTTATCTCTATTCCTTCAACCTCCTCTACTGTCCAACCTGATCCATCTTTCGTGTAGTTAGACAGCGACTCCATTATTGCTTCTAAGGCTTCACTGAGTAACCTATCCAAATTCGTAGATTCTAATATCACTAACGACTTTGATCGCAGCATTGCTGTCGTCGTCACCTCGTCTTTCGATAGACTCACTTCTACCATTATACTTACTTTCAGGGCTCCTAAGTCTTCTATACCTTTTCGGAGCGTCCTTTTAACCTTCTTTTCTGACTTTCGCCAAAACTGTCTAACGTCAATCTCGCCGTTACCGGGTATCGACACCGTTTCGAAGTTGCTTTGGGATTCCATCTATATAATAGGAAATATTTTATACCTAATACCAAGCACTTTTCAGATCGTCGTAGTCGTACTCACAGTCCTGACAATGCCAATACAATTTAACTTTCGTCTTGAACTTCTTACCACATCCGCAATCATAGCTGCTCATACACTTCGTCTTCATTTTCAAATGCTTCTTCAAATCCGCTTCTTTCTTAAAAGTTCTCTTACATTCTTCGCACTCCATATATAGACTAACATATCATAGACTTAAAACAGGGAATGCGGGTAATAACGGTAAAAATCGGAGAATTCACTTTAGGCGGGTAATCCTCCGGTTGTCACTGCGCTAGAACCCCCATTCCCTATACTACTGGACGGGACCGCCATTAACGTGATCATCCGAGCCACGTGAAGGTCTAACCATTTGCAGATGTAATTACAAAGGCAGCACCTTCTCCTCAGTTATTTTAAGACCCTGAGTGTTGGTCCGGCCGAGGCTTGAACCACGACCTCCCGCACAACAGACCGACGCTCTTACCAACTGAGATAACCGGGTGGCGGCTCAAAGGCTTTGCGTGACAGAAAGATAGACGACGTCGAATTCTCGCTTATCTTAGCCGAAGAGGAAAAATACGAAAAGCTTAAGTCTGACATAAGGAATAAAAAAACAGTCGTAAGAGATCTTTCCGAGGAATCTCGCAAAAAGATCTACCAAGAAGCAAAAGTGGAGCTTCAAAGAAAACTCGCTCAGTAAATATTTGCTTTGAAAGAAGTAAGACAGGATTTCATTTGCATATCGAACGCCAGTCTGGAAATTATGCGTAATTATCGTCTTATACCATAAGATCCACTATTTTCTCGGAATCCATCTTAACAGGGGGTGGTTGAGGTCTATTTTATAAAATATGTCGTAAATTACATCAGGATAATAAGGAATATCCTTATCCAAACGACAAAACATCCACTCTGCTCTACTCATATCAGAAACTTCAGGAATAGAGTTACCAGTAATTTCAGACAAAAGATAGGGAATAGCTTTATAATATTTTCCTAGTTTTAATTTTTTCAGCGTTTTCCGTAGACTTTGTGGCGTTGGTTCTTCTAAATCAATGGACAACTATTAACTCAGTCTGGAACAGTATTAGTTTAACAATACGCAATGCAGTAAATTTAAAACTTTTTAAGAATCGAATTTCTAAAATTGTTTTAACTAATTAACTTATATAACGTTTTTAAATGGGACTCAGTCTGGAACAGTATTAGTTTAACAATACGCAATGCAGTAAATTAAAAACTTTTTAAGAATCGAATTTCTAAAATTGTTTTAACTAATTAACTTATATAACGTTTTTAAATGGGGAGGGTTTTTATTTAATTTTTAATATTAATTGTATTTTAGTAAATTAGTAAATTCCTAGAGTCTAAATATTTTCTTGATTTTCTTTATATAATATATTTATAATTAGTACATTTTATTTAGTTTATTTAAGGACCCTTCTGTAAATCACTGTAAGGTGAAGCTGGTATCCTTATTAAAGATTATTATTACTTATTATTTTATTTAATCAAGCGTAATCATTTCCATTACTTCGTTGTCTAAATATACCGGCCGATGACCTTGGATATGACTCATCCAATCCCTAAAGTATTTTATTCTTTTGTATGGGATCTTCTTACGACCTCCATTGGCGTAATACTGCTCTCTGGTAGCATTTGGTACGGCGTTTCGAATGTTCTTACCACACTCGTAACACTGTGCTGACGTATCTTCTTCTATTCGCATCTTCTTACCACAACAAATATACTTATTTGGCTTAGTAGGTACAAACTTGGGTTTCAAACACTTTATACAGAAGTTATAAACAAACTCTTTACAATCTTCACACTCCATATATAGACTAACATATTTAACTACGTAGACATGGGATGCGGGTAATAACGGCGTCAATCGAGGAATTCACTTTAGACGTGTAATCCTCCGGTGGTCATTGCGCTGGAACCCCCATCCCCTATACTACTGATGGTACATACACCACCTATAGTGTGTTGTGACTTCAACATTGAAAAGGGATCGAGTTAAGGTATCAAAAGCTGCTGACGAAATTACATACTGAATAAATGAAACTGCTAGAATAAAATCAAGGACATTCATTTCCATCGTCCACTAAGAAAGAGAAAAAGACGCCTTTTTTACCTTGTTGGTTCGTGTGGACTTCGGAATCATGCACATGTCGTATTTCATTCTTTCCGGGATTTTTCTTCACAACAATTTTCCTACAGAAAGTAAAAAAGTTACTCCTGATGGAGTCGTGTACGAGGGATTTAAAGCGGATGCTTTTCGTCGAATCACTACTCACGTTATCGAGACTCACATAGTCAACAAACCTGGCTCGTGTGCCTTCAGATGTTCCAAACACCTTGAATGTGTATCATTTAACTTTGGGAATCGTATCAATGGCAAACACGACTGTCAGTTACTGAGAACAGACAAGTACAACTCAAGATCTTCATCGGTTACCAGTACAGATTTCCACTACTTTTATCCTGTTGTAAGTATAGTTTGTATACTAGTTTGCTAACCCATACCATATCCCTGTGATATTCTTTTAAATTTTCCACTGGGTAAAAACGTTTTTGTAACAATACTTTTGGAATTTCAAACCGGCAAATTTCTAAACCACAGTTATGGGAAAAAACACACACAAGTTGTTAAGAAGAAAACTATAGAGTTACACAGAGTAATTTTCATCTAGGGCCTTCTGGATCGAATTAAAATTTAAAAGTTGATTTTAGAGTTTGTTGGTTCTCTCTTTTGCTCACATACGACGAGTCCGAGGAACGAACCGGGTCGCATTGGGAAGAGGCGAGCGCTCACTATGCAATCATGCTTTCCCTCTAGAAAGTGGTATAAAAAAGGTTTGTAACTTTATACTGACAGTTTTCCGACTTTAATGTTAGCCAGTATAGGGCATAGCAGAAGGTGCAAGACAAGTTGCAGCAATTTTTGCATAAATTCAGAATTCATTTTTATTTTTACCAAGGATTGCTTCTCCGTTGCACCCATTGTATAAACACTAAGTTCTAGAGGAAATTGCTCTTCGTCCGTGTAATCGCGCCTTATTTTTTCATGATATTTTAATTTGCAGCTTTCGAATTTAACTTGTAAAAGTCATATTGAAAATAGACATTTCCTTCGTGTTTTGCATTGCCCCATTTATATATCGACCAAATTCAGAGATTTTTTAAGATGAATTTTGATAACTTAGTGCGCTATGGTGCAGTAACGTTTGATGACTTTCAGTGTATGTTGCAATAATCCCAATGATTGTTGCTTTATAAATACATACATATCAAATTTTCCACATACGAAAGTTGTCGTTCCGCTCGAGCCGTTTCTTTTACCATTTAAGGAATGTACTTGCCATATTTGGAAATTGGAATATAATTTTCTTCACTAAATAGGCGAATTTCTTGCTCAAAACTACTCAAACTTACAGTAAATCGAGTAAAAACATCACTAACTAGTCAGCCATCTTGGTTTTGGCTGAAAAAGTACTGGAAATGTGTAGGGGAGGGGAGCGTGGTTTGTCACCACAGGAAACCCGCGAACGACAACAATTGTTTGCTATGCATACATAGAAACTTTATTGAGTCTCCCTTGACAGGGCTTTTCAGCTCCAATAGAAATAAACAATATATGAAATAAAACTATGTACAGCATATTCTAAATTAAATCTAAAATAACGAAATATAATAATTATGCAACAATATAATAAATAACTTGTAATAAAATCAATACTTATTTCCTATTAAAACATTTCTTAAAAAAGGCCACGTTTATAAGTATTTATATCCTTACTACTTTGAAGATCTTTTTCCATTTTATCAGTTCCATTCGCTGACACCTCGTTATAATAAAACGCTCTCTGTCCCGTTGAAAGCCTGCAGCGAGGAGAAATGATTTATCTTGCAGTATTTTAAAGAGGTATCCCTTACAAGTGATCAAATTAAACCAGGACAATTTCCAAACTATTCACTTTTAAGGGTAAGATTTAATTTTTTTTGACGATAATCCCTGCCCTTTTTACATGGGAGTACCCCGTCTCCTCTTCTCCGATATAGGGGTCCGCCGACATATGGCTTGCACTCCATCATCCCCTAAAGAATGTAATAGCAATTTGAACATTTTTTATTCCATTTGTAGAACAAGTGCATGGATTCATCACCATGTCAGAACAATGGACTGTGTTACCCTGACTACGATAACGATGACTATCGTTGCGTCTGTGATGGAACTAAAGGACGACACTGCGAAATACTACGTGAGTAACTTAAAAGTTTCTTTGCATCCATGTAGGTTTCATTAAATAATCAGTTGTTTCATCAACATATTATATTTCTCATTTTCCGGACATCTAATGCGTTACAGACATTTTGTAATCATGAGCAATTTTTCTAAAGTACCAAGAAGAGAGTGGTTCGTATTCGTCGTTCTGTGCCGATGAATAACAAACATGTCAAATTGACATCTATTAAGCTGAGCCGGATTCCCTCGAAATTTCTCTACAAAGTAAGAATACTTTAAATCGATTAGAAGTCATTTTAGTTGTGATATCGTCTTAAATTAAAAAATAAGCTGAAACTTGGTCCCAATCGGCAATCTGGTCGCGCAGTGCTTATGTTAACATGCAGCAACTTGTCTAACACTGGCAAATCGTTTCTTATTAGGAGCGCCTGAACTCACAATTCATTTGATCGGACTCCCTCAGAAAACCGCGAGAAACTATCAAATCATACTAAAAACAATGCAAGTGCGCAGCTGCTTGAAAATTATAAATCCAATGTCATCAGAATATGTTACAATAATCGCTTCAACCGGACCGGTGCTCGAATTATCGGAATCTTAATTCTGTTGTCAGATTGACGAATATGGATTCCAAAAATATATATATTTTGTGCGAGAGGTGTCAAGGGAGGGAGATCGGAGGGCTTACTCCAATATGATGACGTAGTAGCAATCACTGGTAAGTGGAAAGCCCGTGTAAAAGATATATCTTTTTTGGGAGATCATTAGTAATCTTTATAATTTCGCAATAAACATCCTGCGCCCCTCCGAACACCACCCAACCACTCAAACCCCCTCTATAAAGAGCGGTCCCTAAGAAGAGCAGGGTCCAGTTGTTTAAAGCCCAATTAGTGCTAAACCTGGGTTAACTCTTAATAAGACCTATACAGTTATTCCTGGATTAGCGCTAATCCAGCCTTGAACAACCCGGCCCTGGAGTATTTTTCGAAGTAACAATATTTCTCGAAGAGATAATATTTATGTTATGATCATCCGGGTGGATGTAATCCTTAGAAGGACTGTTTGATGTGACTGACGTTTCGACAACCTGTGCGGAAGTCATCTTCGCAGTCAAGTGGAGAAAAAAGTCAGATATGGGTCTTATTTATACTGCCACAATAAACAATAGAACAATAGGTGAAGTTAAGAGATCATTCGCGTCGCTAACTTAATTGGCGTCATTTCAGCTTTGTTTAATAGCCTATTATATGGCGTGGGTAGTTTAATTGAGCGGTTGAGTGGATTCAGCTCAAACTTTGTAAACCAGCTCTCAAGTCCGATGCGTTGCTTTCTATTGTTGCAAAAAGAAAGACATTCACTAGATTCCCAATCAATTGCATGGCCAGTCTTGGTATGATGCACGGAGTATAATGGATAAACGGAGATCAAAAAATTAATGGAAAGATTGATTTCTTTTAGACCCCAGTTGTTCTGCACTTCGTTCTGATGGCTTCGTTACAGATGGAGTCTATCAAATCGATCCTGATGAACGAGGCTCCTTCCCAGTCTACTGCGACATGACCACCGATGGCAGAGGGTGGACTGTATTCCAGAACCGCTTTGATGGTTCCGTAGACTTCTATCGCGGTTGGCAAGACTACAAAACCGGTTTTGGTAACCTGACTGGTGAGTTTTGGTTGGGCCTTGACAAGATTCACCGACTGACCAAGACACAACAAACATCATTACGTGTTGATCTTGGGGACTGGACGGGCAACACGGGTTATGCTTTGTATACATCGTTCTCTATCGCTGATGAGAGTGATTTTTACCGCCTACATGTAAGCGGATACTCTGGTACTGCAGGAGACGCTCTCGCAATTGGGACATTAGCCAGAAGGATGCATAACAACATGAGATTCAGCACATTTGACAAAGACAATGACAACAGGGATAGCAGCAATTGTGCAGCGTACTTTAAAGGGGCCTGGTGGTATAATAGTTGTTTTGATTCACACCTCAACGGACTATATCTCTCGAGTCAGCCAGCCAGTAGCAATGAAGGAATGTGCTGGTATGGATTAAAATCTGATTACAGAAGCTTGAAAATCTCAAGGATGAAACTTAGATAGTAAGCGTAAGTATATGTAAATGATGAAGAGAAAACGAACTAGTTCTCAATTTTCTTGATATGATCGATCCTTGTTATTTGTTTCATTTGTTTTACTTTCTGTTTCTCTTTTATAATCTCATAGGTTTCATAAGTCGCTGGAAACAAAATCCAGTTGAGACCAGCACTATCACTAAGAAGACTAGACACTGTCAATCGTGTGGTGTGATCAGAAGGAGATTCCAGTCCAGACAAGCACTATCACTAAGAAGACTAGACACTGTCAATCGTGTGGTGTGTCCAGAAGGAGATTCCAGTCCAGACAAGCACTATTACTAAGAAGACTAGACACTGTCAATCGTGTGGTATGATCAGAAGGAGATTCCAGTCCAGACAAGCAATATCACTAAGAAGACCAGACACTGTCAATCGTGTGGTGTGACCAGAAGTAGATTCCAGTCCAGACAAGCACTATCACTAAGAAGACCAGACACTGTCAATCGTGTGGTGTGACCAGAAGTAGATTCCAGTCCAGACAAGCATTATCACTAAAAAGAACAGACCCTGAATCGTGTGGTGTGAACAGAAGTAGATTCCAGTCCAGAAATTTTGAAGCAAGAGGGCGGGAGTTACTGCGAGGAAATTTATAAAGAAAATCTTGAATATTCCGTAGCATCACGAAAATAAAAGTATGGCTGTTACATGTTTCGATGCCTTGTGAGTTTCTGATGAAAGCAAGTAAACCCAGAAAACAAATATTGCTGTGACAACATCGGAACACTCTTAACTTTTGAAATCAAAGTTTTTCTTTATTAGAAAATCAAAACTGAGTAAGGTGCAGTGTATACGGTCTACAAATTCCCACAACATTGTTGCGTTGCAAATTGCAAATGTTGATTGAAGGAATTCTGAAAAACTTACATAAATCTGATCGAATATCCTCTTTTTTTAATTCCTAAACACTCACAGGAAAGCTGAATAAGCTGCTTTCTTCGTACAGAAGTATTATGTACCTCTTTATGGATAAAGTAAGCGAAAGCTCTCGAAGTTTCAACATCAAGTTTTAACGTCTCTCGCTTCAACTTTAGCGTCAAGTGACCTTGAACATGTACAGCTGTAAAATGCCCCATTGATGTTTTCTTTCCTTCTTAATTCTCAAATAACAAGCAGCGGGTCCTCCTTTTGCTATTCTCAACCTTTTTTGCTGGTTTTCAACTGATGAAGCTTGACTTTTTAAGCATTTTTCAGAGGTGGCGGGAGCTGAAAAATTTTTTTTGGGGGGGGGCACTCCTATATTTCACGGTACTTTGAAATGACCCCCCCCCTCCCTGATTTTTTTTTTTGTGTGTGAGGCATTATATTCTGGGGGGGGGCAGGCCCCCAAAAAAATCTAGTGGGGGGGCTTCCGCCGCCCCTGTTTTTGAACCCATTTTTAAGATGAAAGACCGCCATCTTGAATTTTTTGAGAACTTCCAGAGAGGGAAGGCTGTTCTGTTGCTATGACAACTTCTGTGATCTGATTGGCTAGTTTGAATTTCTTCTGTCTCTTTTCAACCAATCACTGAAAAGTGTTTCACATTTTTACACCGGTGTTTCACATTTTTGGACTGGTGTTTCAGGAAAACAGCACTGCTCTCAACCAATCAGGAGTGAGAAATTTTTGCATCTATGTTATAAAACACCCATGTCTATATATTGAAAACGTATCTTGTGGTACGACTGTGATTAAAATTAAAACTAGGATATTATTTTGAAAAACAATATCATAGAACTAGCACTTCACGAAACAACCTTTTAATAATTTTAACTAATAATTTTTTGAATCACGTCCGCGTTAGCTTAATTATAAATGTATTAGGGGGGCGGTCGTTAATTACTAATGGTGATTGTATTTGACTTTGCTGTGTCATAATCCCTGCTGTCTTTTGTAGAATAACTGAAATACTATACACACACTCAATTAAACAGTGAGGGACAAAAATATGAGAAGGAAGGAAAGAACGAAGGAATTTAGCAGGGAAACAATATTTGGTACGTTGATGAGATCCTCAACAACTTCATTACACATTTAAGTTCAAGTTCTAGTACAAATTGTATTTAACTTTACCTGAGATTAATCTAGGCAGGTTCAACAGATGGTAATAAAAGATTTACAAATACAATATAACTTTATAACCATAAGATATTACTTAAATTTCCAACCCTCAACTGAGCCATCCTGGAGAGCGATTGATTCTTCTCACGCACTATTTGCATTGCTATAGGTACTCTCAAAATATAACAAAGAATCTCTAGCATCTGTTCCTCTAACCATCATAGGTACCGATTGATGCTATTTTCTCTCGTTACTCGTTAATATTCCATTCCGATTAGATGGTACATACACCACCTATAGTGTGTTGTGACTTCAACATTGAAAAGGGATCGAATTATTATCAAAAGCTGCGGACGAAATTACTGACATACTCGGAATAAATGAAACTGCTAGAATAAAATTAAGGACATTCATTTCCATCGTCCACTAAGAAAGAGCAAAAGACGCCTTTTTACCTTGTTGGTTCGTGTGGACTTCGGAATCATGCACATGTCGTATTTCATTCTTTCCGGGATTTTTCTTAACAACAATTTTCCTACAGAAAGTAAAAAAGTTACTCCTGATGGAGTCGTGTACGAGGGATTTAAAGCGGATGCTTTTCGTCGAATCACTACTCACGTTATCGAGACTTACATAGTCAACAAACTTGGCTCGTGTGCCTTCAGATGTTCCAAACACCTTGAATGTGTATCATTTAACTTTGGGAATCGTATCAATGGCAAACACGACTGTCAGTTACTGAGAACAGACAAGTACAACTCAAGATCTTCATCGGTTACCAGTACAGATTTCCACTACTTTTATCCTGTTGTAAGTATAGTTTGTATACTAGTTTGCTAACCCATACCATATCCCTGTGATATTCTTTTAAATTTTCCACTGGGTAAAAATGTTTTTGGTAACAATACTTTTGGAATTTCAAACCGGCAAATTATAAACCACAGTTATGGGAAAAAACACACACAAGTTGTTAAGAAGAAAACTATAGAGTTACACCAAGAGAATATGAACTAAGAGAAGGAATCCCCGTGCCCCATCATGTGCACACTTTGATGCTATATTTAGAATCTATTCTAGAAATATCATCCAATGATATCATTTGATCGTTTGATTTTCTGCACGCGCATAGTACGCGCGCGCGCTCTACGCTGTTTGCTGACGTTTTCTTGTGCTTTTCTTATGTTCAAATGTTCAAATCTGCCCTCAAGATGACGATGAAGGTCAAAAGCTTTGGAAAATAAATGTAAAGATACTCCAGAAATTTAAACAAATTACTACTTTAAATTCCTGTTGTATTTGCCAAGCTTTCAACGTGCACATTCATATTCAGGGCAGAGTCGAAATAACGGAAAAAACCCCAAACGTAAGCAAACAGCGTAGAGCGCGCGCAATAAATGCGCGTGCAGAAAAACAAATGGTTTTAAAAATAGCATCAAACTGTGCACATGATGGTTACAAGGCTATATAGGGGGGATTCCTTCTCTTAGTTCATTTTCTCTTGGTTACACAGAGTAATTTTCATCTAGGGCCTTCTAGATCGAATTAAAATTTAAAAGTTGATTTTAGAGTTTGTTGGTTCTCTCTTGTGCTCACATACGACGAGTCCGAGGAACGAACCGGGTCGCATTGGGAAGGGGCGAGCGCTCACTATGCAATCATGCTTTCCCTTTAGAAAGTGGTATAAAAAAGGTTTGTAACTTTATACTGACAGTTTTCCGACTTTAATGTTAGCCAGCGAGCGCTCACTATGCAATCATGCTTTCCCTTTAGAAAGTAGTATAAAAAAGGTTTGTAACTTTATACTGACAGTTTTCCGACTTTAATGTTAGCCAGTATAGGGCATAGCAGATGGTGCAAGACAAGTTGCAGCAATTTTTGCATAAATTGAGAATTAATTTTCATTTTTACCAAGGATTGCTTCTTCCGTTGCACCCATTGTATAAACACTAAGTTCTAGAGGAAATTGCTCTTCGTCCGTGTAATCGCGCCTTATTTTTTCATGATATTTTAATTTACAGCTTTTAACTTGTAAAAGTCATATTGAAAATAGACATTTCTTTCGTGCTTTGCATTGCCCAATTTATATATCGACCAAATTCAGAGATTTTTTAAGATGAATTTTGATAACTTAGTGCGCTATGGTGCAGTAACGTTTGATGACTTTCAGTGTATGTTGCAATAATCCCAATGATTGTTGCTTTATAAATACATACATATCAAATTTTCCACATACGAAAGTTGTCGTTCCGCTCGAGCCGTTTCTTTTACCATTTAAGGAATGTACTTGCCATATTTGGAAATTGGAATATAATTTTCTTCACTAAATAGGCGAATTTCTTGCTCAAAACTACTCAAACTTACAGTAAATCGAGTAAAAACATCACTAACTAGTCAGCCATCTGGTTTTGGCTGAAAAAGTACTGGAAATGTGTAGGGGAGGGGAGCGTGGTTTGTCACCACAGGAAACCCGCGAACGACAACAATTGTTTGCTATGCATACATAGAAACTTTATTGAGTCTCCCTTGACAGGGCTTTTCAGCTCCAATAGAAATAAACAATATATGAAATAAAACTATGTACAGCATATTCTAAATTAAATCTAAAATAACGAAATATAATAATTATGCAACAATATAATAAATAACTTGTAATAAAATCAATACTTATTTCCTATTAAAACATTTCTTAAAAAGGCCACGTTTATAAGTATTTATATCCTTACTACTTTGAAGATCTTTTTCCAGTTCATCAGTTCCATTCGCTGACACCCCGTTATAATAAAACGCTCTCTGTCCCGTTGAAAGCCTGCAGCGAGGAGAAATGATTTATCTTGCAGTATTTTAAAGAGGTATCCCTTACAAGTGATCAAATTAAACCAGGACAATTTCCAAACTATTCACTTTTAGGGGTAAGATTTAATTTTTTTTGACGATAATCCCTGCCCTTTTTACATGGGAGTACCCCGTCTCCTCTTCTCCGATATAGGGGTCCGCCGACATATGGCTTGCACTCCATCATCCCCTAAAGAATGTAATAGCAATTTGAACATTTTTTATTCCATTTGTAGAACAAGTGCATGGATTCATCACCATGTCAGAACAATGGACTGTGTTACCCTGACTACGATAACGATGACTATCGTTGCGTCTGTGATGGAACTAAAGGACGACACTGCGAAATACTACGTGAGTAACTTAAAAGTTTCTTTGCATCCATGTAGGTTTCATTAAATAATCAGTTGTTTCATCAACATATTATATTTCTCATTTTCCTTGCATCTAATGCGTGACCGGCAGTCTGTAATCATGAGCAATTTTTCTAAAGTACCATGAAGAGAGTGGTTCGTATTCGTTCTGTGCCGATGAATAACAAACATGTCAAATTGACATCTATTAAGCTGAGCCGGATTCCCTCGAAATTTCTCTACAAAGTAAGAATACTTTAAATGGATTAGAAGTCATTTTAGTTGTGAAACCGTCTTAAATTAAAATAAGCTGAAACTTGGTTCCAATCGGCAATCTGGTCGCGCATTGCTTATCGTTAACATGCAGCAACTTGTATAACACTGGCAAATCGTTCTTATTAGAAGCGCCTGAACTCACAATTCATTTGGTCGCACTCCCTCAGAAAACCGCGATAAACTATAAAATTTCACTAAAAAAAACAATGCAAGTACGTAGTTGCTTGAAAATTATAAATCCAATGTCATCAGAATATGTTACAATAATCGCTTCGAGAGACCGGTGCTCGAATTATCGGAATCTTAATTCTGTTGTCTGATTGACGAATATGTATTCCAAAAAAAAAAATATTTTGTGCGAGAGGTGTCAAGGGAGGGAGATCGGAAGGCTTACTCCAATATGATGACGTAGTAGCAATCACTGGTAAGGGGAAAGCCCGTGTAAAAGATAGTGTCTTGTGGGGAGATCATTAGTAATCTTTATAATTTCGCAATAAACATCCTGCGCCCCTCCGAACACCACCCAACCACTCAAAACCCCCTCTATAATGACCGCTCCCCAAGAAGAGCAGGGCCCAGTTGTTGAAAGCCCGATAAGTGCTAATATTGGGTTAACTCTTAATAAGACCTATACAGTTATTCCTGGATTAGCGCTAATCCAGCCTTGAACAACCCGGCCCTGGAGTATAATGGATAAACGGAGATCACAAAATTAATGGATAGATTGATGTATTTTAGACCCCAGTTGTTCTGCACTTCGTTCTGATGGCTTCGTTACAGATGGAGTCTATCAAATCGATCCTGATGGACGAGGCTCCTTCCCAGTCTACTGCGACATGACCACAGATGGCAGAGGGTGGACTGTATTCCAGAACCGCTTTGTTGGTTCCGTAGACTTCTATCGCGGTTGGCAAGACTACAAAGCCGGTTTTGGTAACCTGACTGGTGAGTTTTGGTTGGGCCTTGACAAGATTCACCGACTGACCAAGACACAACAAACATCATTACGTGTTGATCTTGGGGACTGGACGGGCAACACGGGTTACGCTTTGTATTCATCGTTCTCTATCGCTGATGAGAGTGATTTTTACCGCCTCTATGTAAGCGGATACTCTGGTACTGCAGGAGACTCTCTCGAAATAGCGACATTAGCCAGTAAGAGCCATAACAACATGAAATTCAGCACATTTGACAAAGACAATGACAAAAGCGATGGCAACAATTGTGCGAAGTACTATAAAGGAGCGTGGTGGTATAATCGTTGTTATAATGCACACCTCAACGGTAAATATCTCTCGAGCCAGCAAGCCCTTACAGCAATGTGCTGGTATCAATTTAAATCCGAGCACAGAAGCCTGAAAACCTCGCGGATGAAACTGAAATAGGAGTAGATTCCATTCCAGACAAGCACTGTCACTATGAATACCAGACGCTGGCAATCGTGTGGTGTGACCAGAAGTAGATTTCATTCTAGACCAGCACTGTCACTAAGAAAACCAGACACTGTCAATCGTGTGGCGTGACCAGAAGTAGATTCCAGTTCAGACAAGCACTATTACTAAGAACACCAGACTCTTCAATCGTGTGGTGTGACCAGAAGTAGATTCCAGTCCAGACAAGCACTGTCACTAAGAAGACCAGGCACTGTCAATCGTGTTGTGTGACCTGAAGTAGATTCCATTCCAGACAAGCACTGTCACTAAGAAAACCAGACACTATCAATCGTGTGGCGTGACCAGAAGTAGGTTCCATTCCAGACAAGCACTAAGAAGGCCAGACCTTGTCAATCGTGTGGTGTGATCAGAAGGAGATTCCAGTCCAGACAAGCAATATCACTAAGACGACCAGACACTGTCAATCGTGTGGTGTGTCCAAAAGAAGATTCCAGTAAAGACAAGCACAATCACTAAGAAGGCCAGACACTGTCGATCGTGTGGTTTGCCCAGAAGTAGATTTCAGTCCAGACAAGCACTGTCACTAAGAACATCAGACACTGTCAATCGTGTGGTGTGAACAGAAGTAGGTTCCATTTCAGACAAGCACTAAGAAGACAAGACCCTGTTAATCGTGTGGTGTGTCCAAAAGAAGATTCCAGTAAAGACAAGCACAATCACTAGGAAAGCCAGACACTGTCGATCGTGTGGTTTGCCCAGAAGAAGATTCCAGTCCAGACCAGCACTAGCACTAAGAAGACCAGACACTGTTAAGCGTGTGGTGTGACCGCAGAAGTAGATTCCAGTCCAGACCAGCACTATCACTAAGACCAGACACTTTCAATCGAGAGGTTGCTTGGTCCTCTTTCTATGTTTTTAGTCAAACTTTACTATTGTCAAGCTTGAATATGCAAATATAGGTGTCCGGCACTCAGTCACTCACTCATAATTGGGGGAGGAGGGAGGGGGGGTGGGGGGGGGGGGGGGGGGTAATAAATTTGTAGCCTTCTTCTTAGCTACAACTGTTTGACCTTTAAGTCCTCTCCATAGCCAGCTCTCATTAGGACTTTCAGCACACCACTGCTTTAATATCGCTAGAAAAAAATATCGATCTGATCCTTTTTCAAGCCGATGCCAGTGTCCGCGAGAGGATGTATGGTGCATTTTAGGGTGTTGAAATCTAGATTTTCAGCATATCTAAGTATCTTTTAGGGTATCTCTTAGGAGTTGAAAATCGTCCAACACGCCCTGTTTAAAAGACTCTTGATATCTTTTAGAAGCATTTTTTGAAATTTTCCGACTAGCTTTAGTTCCCCGCGGGGACTGTGTCTTGGAAGGTCATTTCCTGCGCATTCGCAGCAATCGGCACACCACCTTTTTAAAGGCTCCATTTCATCATAAAACCTGAAAGACAGGTTAATAATCTAAGTAAGAATATCCTGAATTCTATATTCAACGTGGAGATCGATAATGATCGAATGGATTAAAACGGATTGACACAGGGTATTCGCCAATCAGCCGTTAAAAAGGTGGTTTTACAGTCAAGATGAACTTGGCATTTGATATATCGCATTCCTACACTTGAAAGCAAAACCCATTGATCAATAGAAATGATTACTGCAGTATTGTCTCTCGGCCGGTCGTAAAACTCCGATTATAAGCCCTCCACAGTTGTAAGCTTCCTCAGTCAACTGTAAGCTCAGATAAGTCCACTATAGTTGGAACAGTATGAACAATGAAATTAAGCAATCACAATCAATTAAGGGCCTCAAAAAGGGTTTGTACGTTAAGTACTTAGGATATCAGAAAGAAAGTTTAACATTTTATTAGATTATTAGATCAATTGTATGAAAGTCATGCTCATTTTAGTGACGATGTAATGCGTTTGTTCTGAGTCATGGGGGGCTCCGTGCCAGCTTCACCCCGGGTTTTCCAGGTTGCGGCCTGAGGACTTGGAGTGGAGCTGTGCTGCGGTGCTCTTTGCTTGGAGGAAACGTCTTACGCTATTATTATAATTTTTTAATTAGAGATTCCTTAATTTTATTTATTTTTTATTCACGTTTAGTTTGTTGTTAAATTTTGTTGATTCATTTTTCATTTTTATAATTTTCAGAGGGCCACTGGGTTTTCAGTACGATGTGTTTTTATTGTAACTGTTGTGTGTACCCTCTTTAAATAAAGTTTTATTATTATATTATTATTATTATTATTATTATTATTATTATTATTATTATTATTATTATTATTATTATTATTATAGTTAAACTTCCCGTCGTCTGCTAATGCCAATATCTTTCAAGATTTAAGTCTCCCGGTTATAAGATAGCACCTCTGAATTGATACATAAAATATTCCATGATTGGGAAAATGAAACCAAGAAAGAAAGAAAAAGAAATATAATCTCATCTTTAATGTCACCCGATTAAAGGCATCCCCCACCCCTCCCCCGTTGCCGCAATTATAATTCTGAGCCCTTTAGGTTAAAATTTTTGCTGTCCTATAAGCAAAATAAATTGGTTTTATTGATAATCGTCAAAAACTATAGTTTTGAAGTATTTTACATAATAACAAGGAGTAAGGGTAAGTGACCTTACGAATCACAATCGTGTCCTTAGGGGGAGATGGAGAGTCCTTCTTTTGTTGTCCCAGCAGGAGATACCGGGGAAGCCTGGTTCTAGTGTAGTTAGTTGTGCAAGAAGAGCAGCTTTTCCTGAACCAAACTGTGAAGAATGACTTGACTTTTCTCTTATTTTCTCCCCAAAAACACAATGTTATCAGAACTATACGAGCTAGACTCTTCCAATGGATGGGTACCTTATTTCCAAGTAAGCAAATAATGACTTTACCTCGAGTTTTTGTTTTGTTTTGTCGAGGTTTTTTAATTCACTTTCCGTACGTTAGTTTTGAATCTTACGAAACGTGTTCTTGTCGACCTCTAAATTTTATCTTTATCGGTTTTTATCGATGGTTTTCGTCTTATTTACTGTCACAGAAAATAAACTGGATGGCCAAGGAAAATGCGGGTCATCAGAAGATAGCAAAGTTACCGGAAAACCGCCTCTTTAACAGATATCGAGACGTCTTACCTTGTGAGTTGTCCTTTCTCTTCAACTTGTCTTCTTCAACTTCTTTTTTCTACATGTAATCGTCTCTAAACCACAAAATAAATACCTGTCTTCCCGCTTTCATTCCAGATGACCACAGCAGAGTAGTGCTGAAGGAAGGAGAGACAGACTACATTAATGCTAATCTCGTCGAAGTAGGTTTACGGTTTAAAATTGTTTTTCCTGTATTCTTCTTAATCAATATTTTCTTACTTTACTTTGCCCGCGGATAAATTTTCATTCTGATATAAATTTACAATTAAATTTACTTTCTTAACTCCTGAGAGAACACAGAAAGCAAAAAAGAATAAATATTTGACCCAATGCCCTTGAACGAAATTATTTTTGCAAATTTACTCTAGTAAATTAAGTTCGTATTAATATAAGCTTAAGCTAAACTTAAATTAATGGAAGAAAATGAGTCTATTGCTATAATTTTCGTTCACGATTTGAATTTATTCTACTCTTATTGTTAAAGTTATTTCCTTGAAATCTTTAAATAAACAATAGTTGACACTATCTCAATAAGGAATATTGATCTTTGAAATTACATATAATATAACTACCTTCAGGATATTTATTTAAAGGGTGTGTGTGCATTTTTCAGTTTTATCTATAAATTCTTAAAATCTTGATAAAATATATTGAACATTGTGGATACCAACAAGAGAAAAAAAGGCTTTTTTTACTAAAAACTTTTATTTTTGAAAATAAAAATAGTATAATAAATTCAAATCACACCAAACAATCCACCTCTGTTGAAAGAAAGTGAAATAATATAAAGATTTTATTAGATTAATGAAAAATTAAGTGAATATGGGGTAATATTTACCCAGACGTGAGACTTCAAGTCGCGAGGTAAATATTCCCTTCTGTATATATTTACTGAGCCTGAGGCAAATAATGGTTTTAGTATTTTTAACAAGTGAATTTAATAAATAACAGAAAAATATTTTTTGTCTTTTCAATTCCTAATTATCTCTGCAAGCTGCACAAATCGACAACGAGCGTGCGCAAGTTATATTCACCTGAATATAACTCGTGAACATAGCAGCATACAGTAAGACCTAAATTGACCTAAAACGAGTACATCTGATTTATGATATTCACTTGTGTAAAAATACTAATATTTGAATATTCTTATCTTCTGATTACTAAGGAGAAATACTTCGGAATTGGAGAAATCTTTCAATCTTAACGCATTTTTTATTCGTACCCATTAAATTAATTTTTCAAGAACAGGGAGAAGACAGAGAAAAACACCTGCTAGAAGTGCTTCCTAACTGAGTTAGATAAAAACAATTGATTTTAGTTAGCTTTTAATGAAAGATATCCTGCTAAGTGTGTTATTGAAGTGAAGCCGGTTCCATTAGAACATACTGACTTGGCGAAGGTTCCTAGTGGCTTGTGTATTTTTCTTTCAATTTACATTTAAATTTTAGGAATAATTTTAGCTCTTCATTGACTTGCGCAATTTCAAATTATGTAGCTTACAGATTTCAAAATTATTTTTTGAAGCAAGGCTAATATAAAAATAAGAAATAATTGTGTTCCAATCCATCTTACCAATATATACTCTTTTCACAGCTTAGTCTTAAACTGATGATGAATTATCCAAAATGATTAAAAGACTTGCAGTGCTTATTCTTGTACTTTGTTTAGATCAATAAAATATAACTGCAAATTCATTTAAAATTTTACAAAGTCTGTGTGCCCTAGTCATAATGGAACTGTCTTAGAGAATTGCAATAGTTTTGCCAATGCATTTGTTCACTGAAGATAATTTAAGATAATCTTTAGCTTTCAAGTCTCAACTTTCAAGAAATCTATTGAATCAGACCAATAATGTACATAGTTCCATGGAGGAAATTGGAAATTCTGGAGGGGAGGAGGGATGAGAGAAAGATAAAAGAGTTTTTATGGTAGAAAATTGGAAATTCCTGGGGGTAGGAGGTCCTTTTACGAATTCCATTCATGGGGGAAGGGTGGGGGTATGGATGTTTTTTGGAACTACATGATCTTTCATTCAAGTTGACCCTTTTGTTTAAGTTCATATAAGTCTTAAATGAATACCTACTGATGGGTTTATATGTTTGTAATTAATGCTTAGGTACCATCAGTGAACAAGAGATATATCCTGACCCAAGGACCTCTAAAGAATACATCATTACATTTTTGGCAGATGGTGTGGGAGCAAAATTCACAAGCCATTATTATGCTGAATAGAGTTATAGAAAAAAACCAGGTAAGTGTAACTCACTATTTGGCAGACACCAAGAGTAGAGTAAAGAGTAAAGAACGCTTAATTGATATTGTAGATACATTTTCTTTTCTTTTCTTTTCTTTTTCTTTAAATTTTTCTTTTCCATTGTACTTTTTTTCTATATCATATGCTTTTTTTTTCTTTCTAATCATTAAATGTAATCTCCCTCAATGTAATCTCTGTTGTACTTTTCTATATATATATACACTTATTTCAATAAAGTTAGTCACCTGGAAAGCTATAAAGCTGAGGCCGATTATGTGTAGATTCATTTTACTTGTTTCATCTGCTTGATAACACTGTTCATTGACTTGCGAATCTTTTACCAGTTACAGTCTCACCTCTTCTGATCATCATCGAGCTGCAGTTTGCATTAAGGAAGCTTTGTATATATATATGCTTTTTTGATGTGAAAAGTTTCCCCATGATGCTCAGTGATCTCTGCTTTCTAGGTTTTTGGTGAATAACTTTATTGAAATAACTTTTTTTTCTTATTCCTAAAACTCCAAAAACCTTATAGTTACTGTTTACTGTGTAAGCTCTTGGAGAGAAAACATATAGTTAATGTGTTTAAATAAAATAAATGTTATTCTCATGGTGATTAAAAACTTATAGACTACTTACTTGCCAAGGGGTAAAGATTTAACAAACAAAAAAGTGTGCTGAATGTTAATTCTTTCATTCATTTGCTTTCAGATCAAATGCCATCAATATTGGCCTTGTGGAGAGAAAGTTGGCCACACGAATGTACTGGAATTTGGATGGTTTCGAATCACTTATATTGAAGAAAACATGAACGAATTCTTTACTGTTAGGACCTTAGAGATTGTCAATATGAAGGTAAGGCAAGGCAGAAAAATATGACCGGAGTTAAATCTTTATTCTTTGCTTACAAAACATATAATAAAAAAGACTTTGAATTTGGTATTTGCATGATGTCGTAAATCATGGTATCCTCACTTGTTTTATCTGCCGCAGCCTTGGGCTTTTGATAATTTACGGTATCATGTTCAACTTTCATCCAATAATTGTTTATTAACATCAAGAAGCTAGGTCTCATGCATCTCAATCCTCCCTTTGCAAGAACACCTATTGCCCTAATGACATTTTTTCATGTGATGTCATGAAATACTGTACAGTGTTGTCAAAAATTTTCATTTCTCATTACTATTAAAACATGAAGCAATATAAAAAAGGTCTCATGCATCTCAATCCTCCCTCTGCAATATACCCAAGATGTGAGAGGAGGGTTGTGTACTTTTAAGAATTGCTATATTTTACATGTATTATCAATATTACACTTTTTTGTTTTTTCGCTGAGAATCATTGTCATGGGAGGGGAACTAAACAGCAACAACACAAAGAAAACAGTGAAAATTTGTATTTTTTAGGACTCAGAAAGGCAATAACAGCCACCAAATGCTGTGAATCATAGAATCATTATTAAAGCGTGGGCACTTGGATGAAAACGCCCCAATTTTTGAAAGTCTGAATAATTGTAATAAGTATTTGAGGATAATATGACTCAATTATAATTATAAAAATCAGTATAGTAAAATTTAGCCTGGGAGCCACTTGCTGTTTAGATATTTTTTGTTAAAAGTGAAAAGAACAATAAATGACATCATTTACTCACGATTTAGATGCTGGATAAAATTGATAATTTTCCCCGCCACTTAATTTTGACTGTGAAGGAAACATGTTATTGCTTGGCTACTATCAGGGCCATATAGATAAGTTGAAACGAGTTTCAATTCATTTCCAATTATCATTGATTTTCATCCAAGTGCCCCTTTAAACCCTATTATAGAATGTAATGAAAACCAGACATTAATATCAGAGCTATAGATTCAGCTGTGCACAGAATAAAATCCATACTAATTCTTATGGCTATTCCCCATTCTTCCACCAAGCTACAATGTCATAGTTCTTTGAGGCCTACAGTTCTTTCTTGGAATTAAAACAGCCGTCTTAACTTGTGAATGTTTTTATTTCTAGGAAGAAGAAAAACGCAATATTTTCCATTTCCATTATCTTCACTGGCCAGACTTTGGGGTGCCTTCATCGCCAGCTACATTTTTGTCCTTTTTATTGGAAGTCCGAAATGCAGGGCTTCTGTCTCCTGATGTTGGGCCTTCTATTATTCACTGTAGGTAGGTAACATTTAAGATGAGGCTTAGCTACAATGATAAAGTATTTAAGATAACTGCATCTTTTATATCAGAGGACGTGAAAAGGCCCATGTTAATTCATTCAAAAATGATTGACCTATTTCACTATGACGTCCCATCAAAACAATGTATTGTTTAAACGCAAAGGGTCATGGTCATCGGATGGGGTCAAATCAATGCAAATTCACCGAAAATTGTCATAAAACCTGTATCAATCCACTTAAAAAGTACAATTGTAGAATAGACAGCAAACTCTCGGAAGATTTTTTAGTACCTATTAACACATATAATATCTGAAAACCATTCCATTTCAGATTAAACTGTTTAGCTAGGAGCAAATTTTGTTGAATTTTCTATTGGATTTGGCGATTCTATCCCCCACATAAACAAGCAGTGATGTCATAGTGAAATAGGACAATTTCTAAAAGCAATATAAAACAGCTGCCTATGTCTCTGTACTGTGATATGAACACTCTAAGAGCTATTGTGTTCCTAAGCTTGCTTCTCTTTTGCTTTGTTGCTCCTAGTTTGTTTATATCACAGTACAGAGACATAGGCAGCCTTTTGATATTGCTTCATAAATTATTTTTGAACGACTTTTATATTCCTTAATTAAAGAATAAAATAATGGGACCCTCGTGTATAATTTTTAACCTCATGGGAATATTTGCATAATTTTAACTTGACAGTTAATGCAGATACTACAAAACCCATCTCTTATTCAATGTTGTCTCGTCTAACAAATGGTAGCCCCTGATGGCTTGGTGATCCATTCAACATTGCTAGGGGAGGGGAGTTGGGTTTCCTGTGTTGTCACAGTTTTGAGGTATTTATTCACCAAGTGTATAGCTAGTTAGCTAACGGTAATAATGAAACAGTAATGATGAAAAGGTGAATTATACTCTGTGAAAAAGATGAAAAACTACTGATGTTTCGGACGCTAGTCCTTCATTAGAGTAAAGGTAATGATGAACTTGTAAAGGTAATGATGTAACAACCCTTTGGATCCCCAACCAAATACCTGTTCCTTGATCACTATGTTTAATCTGTCCTTTTGATGTAGTGTGTAATTGCATAGTTCAATTTTTTTCAGTGCTGGAATTGGCAGGTCAGGGACATTTATCATGGTAGACTCAAAACTAAAGGAGGTAAATACACGAAAATACTATTTAAGAATGAGACCTGAGCCCAAATGGTCTAATTGTTTTAGCATAAACCTACTAATTGCTTGAATGATTAATAAAAAAATTAAGATTAGGTTGAATTTTTTTTACTAACTTATCCAATCCGATTGCAGGATTTGTGATAGACCATTAGTGATTGAACTAAGTCGATATGATTGCTTTTTCATTTTATTAAATAACAACAATACGCTACCCTTTCCGAAACGGTACCTTCGAAACAACGACGACTCTCCTTGCCTCTCACCAGGCTTTTCTCTGCCTACACAACACAGGGTTCCCTATTCGGAATCTTATACGCATAAACATCTAGTAGGTTTATACTAAAAAGTGTTATTTATTTGTAAATTATTTTATTTGTATCACCTAAAAATCATAATATTGATTCATTTGGTGTCGACTCTTGCTAAGGTATATATCATGGTAGAACAAAAACTTACAGAGTGAACCGAGAATTCGTGGGCAACTAGAAATATTCTAGGAATGTTGTATTCTTCTTTGGCCAATTGAGAAAATTTAACTTACCACAAAATAACAGAAAGATAAAGATAATGCTTCTGATTGGCTATTGAACATTCTTAGAATATTTCTAGGTGCCCACAGCTTTTTTGTTCACACTCTAAAGTCAGAGGTTAATAATTACACAAAAATGCTCTTGCTGATCCTAAAAAAATAATAAATTCCAACTTTGCTATTCACTTCTATTCTATTCAAACTTCCTCGTTCAAGAATGTTATCAGTATATCACTCTTACAGAGTATATCACTATTGGAAGCTGGAAAAGTACAGTACTAGTTTCGAAATGATGGGTGAAGGTCATGAACTGGCTGAAGAGTCTAAGTAGAAAGTGAACATTTGACAAACTACTAAGTTGTAAATGCTAAGTTTACTGCTGTTTTTGGTATTCTGCAAACTTGGCAGTTGAGAGCTGCACAACAAAATTTGTTTATCTTGCTGTCAATCAAAAAGAATCAGTCAGTACCTTTTATGTTCTTGACTGCCGGCAGTGAAAAACCAATTTCACAACAACCCCATGGAATGTCTTCAGGGAGTTTAAAGAATATCGCTTTGCTCGTTTATTAGAGAATTCTCCAATCTCCCACCTTAAACATGTATATACATTAGGTCTCTAACTAATACTATAAATATTACCAAACTATATTATTATTATAATAATTATTACTATAATTCCAGGTTGAACAGACTCAAGATCTGAATGCTATTGATGTAAAGACGGCTCTGTTAGAGATTCGTCGTTATAGAGTAGGACTAATCCAAACACCTGACCAATTACGCTTTACATATGCCGCAATCCTTGAAGGCACACGCCTGCTTATGCCACAACTATATGAAGAGGCACTTGAAAAGTTTTCAAATGAAAGAGGTATGATGACATTCAATTATTGTTCACTGAGCAATCGTGAAAAAGTAAAAGATTACAGTGGGTAATTTCTTTTTAACTTCGGTTTCTGAAGTTTGTTAATTGAATCAGAAGTTCCAAAATTTGCAGACAGGCTTTGTATATTCGTTATGAAGTTTGAACCAACTTACTGAGGTTTATAACAAAGTTTGTAATGTTCATTGCAAGGCTGGGAACTTACTGCTGCCAGTGTAAAATATAAAAGGTAGCAACTGAGTGGTTTTGCAGTGATTGAAAGAATGGAAAAACTAAATTTCAGCTTTCAGCTCGCAGCTACATACTGGTTAAGTTCCCAACCTCAGAAAGAACACTATACAACCTTCGTTTTGAACTTCAGTAATTTGGTTCAAACTTCGCAACAAAAATACGAAGTTTGTTGGCAACTGTGGAACTTCCTAAAAACTTCAGCAACCTGATTCATGTCAAAAGTTATGTGAAATCCACTGTAATTAGCATGCTTCATTAAAGTTTTGAATACACACAGAAGCTGCTAACAGTGTTCGTGCTACTCCTTAAACTCCTTAAAAACTTCTCGAATTTAATTCATGTTTTCAAGGGCACTTGAAAACTTTGGTTTGATCATTACTTACATGGTTCTGAAATAGATCTAGTGGGAAAAATTGGAAAATCTGAAAGTCAGTCATATGCAACCACAGTGTGAAACCTTGGCATAGTTAGCTGAACATACTCCTTGAAAATTCTTTTTTGGTTTCTTGTATACTCCTTAAATAGTTCTTGAATTTTAAGTGGTTACCTCAGCACTAATCTTGTGCTTAGCACGAAAGAAGCATAAGAGTATGCCTACTAGAAACTCCACTTTCTTGAGTGCTCCAGCAATGTGCCCCAAAAATGCAATGGAATCATCCTAATCAATGACCAAAATGCATTAATCGAAGTTTTACACCGTAGTGAAAATAGAAAACTGACGTTTCGGATGTTAGTCCTTCGTCGGAGTCAATCTGCATTAACATTGATTTATAGCAAAAAACTGTCAAAAAAATCTTTGTTACAGCAGATTTCATGTTTCTGCAACCTAATTGACTCTGGCATTTTGGCTCCTGTCAATCACATTTACAATGGGCTGAATACATATCTTGTCATTCTGGTAACCATTAACTATTAACTAAAAAAAAGTAAATTGCTCATCGGGGAAATTTTGATTGACAGAGACCAAAATGTCTGGAGTCGGTTTGAGCACGCTTCTCATTCATGTCAGCATGCAATCTATTGAGTTTTGGATACACCTGCACTCACACTAATTAACCAAACAGAGAGTGATTCTTTATCACCTAGTATTAATCACCTAAGTCTTGACTAGATATTAGGATTAATTTTCGAAAATTAAATAATTTCATTGTCTTGTCATTAAAGCACATGAGGAGGAAGAGGAGGAGGTTTCAGAAGAGGATGAAGTCCCACCCCCTGTACCAGTACGTAAGCGCCAAGAGGTAGATCAAACTGTTGATAAAGAGGCAAACATTGCACCAAAAAGAAAAAGAAGTCTACCAGATGTACCAACTGAGAGCACGTCATCTGCTGCTGCAGAAACACCTAAAGAAACCTCTGTAGCTGCAACTGCTGACATCAGCAAAGGTAAACGTGGCCGAGCAAAAAGAAGAAAAGATAAAATCAAGATTCCCAAGACCTGTAAATCAAAACAAAGTAATATTTAGGTATTAAAGTAAGATTATTTTTTTTCATTTGACAAAATATAAGAATTTGAAAATTTTCAACTTTCAAGAAATGTAAACCGAGTTTTTTTTAGATTCATGAAAACGTAGCCTCCTTCGCAGCCGTTCTTAGGGTCGTCATGCAACGTTTCCCTCAACGTTGCGTGACGATCCTTAGAACAGCTGCAAATGAGGCTAATGGAAATGTTGCTCAAATTGGTTACCTTTATTGTGTTCCCTTTATAATAAGTGTATGCTGTGTTCTAACACAAGTTTTGAACCTAATTTGATATGTTTTAATTGTTTTAGGTGTTTCTTCTTATCAAGGTTTTCAAGCAGATAATATTTCATCTGATGAAAGTGATGGTGAAGATGAAATCATTGATCTCTCTGAGTCATCATCATCATCATCATCACTGGCAGGTGAAGAATCAGAGGAAGACAGGGAGAGGCTATATAGTAAGGAGGATCTCACTCCTGAACAAGATGATCAGAGGCATTCCGAAGAAAGTGGAGAACAAGAACAAGTGGAGGAGGAGGGAACCATTGAAACAGAAATTAGTCATAAAACTGAAGAAGAGGACGTTAAAATGGAAGAAAATGAAGAACTGCAGGCTGAGATTGAAGTTCAGGAAGACTTAGAACCAGAAGTATCTCCAGAAGGGAAAACATTTCCCATAGAAAAAGAATATAAAATAGCAGCTGAAACAACAATTCCAAGAAAAGAGATGAACAGTTGGATGGTTGAAAGAGAAGAAATGCAAGACAAGCTTGAAGATAAAAAAGAGTTGGCAACAAAAACGGAGAAACAGCAAATACAGGTAATGCAAAAGATACAGAAGTTAGAAAGGAAAGAGAAAAGACGATAGATGCAGGAAAATCCAGAGCTGTTAGGAAAGAGATTGAAAGTAGAATGGATGAACCAGAAGACTTCTACGACAGACTAGGAGATAGAGAATTTTTTGCAAAAACAACAGCAGAAACTACATGGCAAGGTAAAGCAAAAGATACAGAAGTTAGGAAGGAAAGAGAAAAGAAAATAGATGTAGGAAAATCCAGAGCTGTTATCACAGAAATGGAAAATAGAATAGATGAACCAGAAGACTTCTACGACAGACTAGGAGATAGAGAATTTTTTGCAAAAACAACAAAAGAAACTACATGGCAAGTTAAAGCAAAAGATACAGAAGTTAGGAAGGAAAGAGAAAAGAAAATAGATGTAGGAAAATCCAGAGCTGTTATCACAGAAATGGAAAATAGAATAGATGAACCAGAAGACTTCTGTGACAGACTAGAAGATAAAGAAGAGTTTGCAAAAACAACAGAAGAAACTACATGGCAAGGTAAAGCAAAAGATACAGAAGTTAGGAAGGAAAGAGAAAAGAAAATAGATGTAGGAAAATCCAGAGCTGTTATCACAGAAATGGAAAATAGAATAGATGAACCAGAACTCTTCGATGACAGACTAGGAGATAGAGAAGAGCTTGCAAAAACAACAGCAGAAACTACATGGCAAAGTAAAGCAAAAGATACAGAAGTTAGGAAGAAAAGAGAAAAGAAATAGATGTAGGAAAATCCAGAGCTGTTATCACAGAAATGGAAAATAGAATAGATGAACCAGAAGACTTCTATGACAGACTAGAAGATAAAGAAGAGTTTGCAAAAACAACAGCAGAAACTACATTGCAAGGTAAAGCAAAAGATACAGAAGTTAGGAAGGAAAGAGAAAAGAAGATTGGTGAAGGGGTATCCAGAGCTGTTAGGAGAGGTATGGAAAGTAGAATGGATGAAACAGAAGACTTTCAAGCGGGACTACAAGATAGAGAAGTGATTGGAAAAACAACAGAGGAAACTACATGGCAGGGTAAAGCAGAAGATACAGAAGTTAGGAAGGAAAGAGAAAAAACCTTAGATGCAGGGGTATCCAGAACTGTTAGGAGAGATACGGAAAGTAGAATGGATGAAACAGGAAGGCTTTGGAGACAGACTAGAAAGTAGAGAAGATTTTACAGAAACAATTATAAAAAATTTTCCTGCAATGATTGAAACAGGCGAGAGAATAAGTAGAATTGAAAGGGAAAAAGCTAATGAAATAGCCATACAGACATCTATGCCATTCATGGTGGAGGATTTCAAAATAGATATTGACAAAGAACAACTGAGCAGTGAAGATAGGGAAACAGAAGAAGAGGAGATTGCTTAGTAAGGAAAGTATTTGTATACAAGCAGGTACATTAGATACTGAATACATTGAGGTGGTTATAGACAGTGAGGGTGATAGAAAAATGGAAGGCAAGGAAAAGCCCAGTAATCTGGACAATTTATTCCAGGAAGAAACACTGATCGGCAAGGAAAATATCAAGAGAATAACAGAGAAAGAGGAAGTTAAAGAAGTTATTTCCTCAGCCATAGAAACACAAAGTTCAGTAGAGCAGGAAAGTGGTTTCAAGAGACAAGCATTTGTACTAGATAAAAGTGAAAATGTAGTTAAGACTGAAGACAATCCTAGTAAGCCCCTGATTGAAGGGGGTATTAATTTGACAGGACCTGCTCTTGTTCTAGAGAAAATGAATGACATCAAAATCCCAAATTGTGTGGCGTCTAAACCAGTACCAGAACCAATGGAAAGTGGAAGTGACATCATGGAATCAGGGCATGGAGCATATGCACGTATCACGAAGGCAGAAAAGATAATGCGCTCTAGGGATGAACCTTCAAATGAAAGTATTGGTGGTAGTATTGGCACCAATCCACAGAAATCTGACCCTGAAATCCAGTCAAAGAAGATAGAATCTGACAAAAAGGTAAGGTGACAGATAATCTGTTTGTGCTGTGTGCAGCTATCATGCATGTCATGCTTGAGTGGAATTGGCAGATGTTAGGTGAAGGTGAGGCTGATTAATAGTGAAGTGATTCTCAAGTAAGAGTTAATTACCGAGAACGGAGGCAATAAGCCATATACATGTATAGGCATATTGCCGACGCTCAAAGTAATTAAGTATTTTATTTCTCAATTGAGAAGGTTTTCTATCAAATGTTGCTCATTATAAATGCGAGGTCTATATTAAGTTATTAACCGGGTTAATAATTAACTATTTATTGACCTTGCATTTATAATGACGGTTATAACAAGAATAAAGCCTTGTGAATAACGCCTTTTAACTCTCTTGGGAATGCTTTCAACCCATCAATTGGCTGAGAGAAGATTTGCATGCAGGTTTGCTTTTCAAAAATGTGACGAAAAAAATCAGTGTTGACGGTTCAAGTGTCCTTACTGTCATTACCTAGTGAACTAAAATAACCATTTTAAAATATGATTAATTGAAATCAAATGACAAGAAGTTAGGCTCAGGTCAAACGTTGAACTTAATATGAGTCGAACCAAATTGAAACAATTGGATAACAAGGTAGTCTCCTTTGATGTTAAATTAAGTTTGGCTTTGTTCGACGCTTGACCTGAGCCTTAATCTCATAGAACAGGCTTCCCTTCCAACTATATCTCTTCACCCCCTACCAATAATTCCTATTATACATGTAATTAAAAATACAATTCTAATAAAACTGATGTTTTCATTTCTAAAGTCCCCTGATAATCTTCAACCAAGTACAAGCAAGGAAAGGTAAAGAAAACGAAAAATAAATAAAAAATAATTTATAATTAAATTAAATTAAACAACAACCAGTCTGATGATAACAGACCTATCTACACTCTGCAGTTTTATTCGGCCTCATTCTTCAATAGAATGTTGTGAAGCAAATCTTACATATGCTTTAGTGCCAACTTCAAGGCTGAGTCTGAAAAATCAAGCTGACATTAACTGAAAGTCATAAGAAAATCAGTCTGACTGCATGATGCAAGGTTCTAATCCTTCAAAATAATCCTTTACACATTAAAGCATTGAAATTCTATATTCTGACTGAGATACTGATTTTGGTGAATCTGACTAGAATTTATTGTTATATTCAAATCAGATTTGAATTAGGCTCTAAAATGCATGCACAGTTTGCTTCCCGCTTGTATCAGGCCAATGAATTCACCACTTCGGCACTAGCCATCACATTTTATTGGATTGTGTTGCTTGATTGATCAAGTTAGCTTCCTAATTACAAGCAAAATATCATTTTTCTAGCTTGATTGAAGCTTTTCTTATTGCTACAACTGTATTTACATGTAGAAAAACAGATAAACAAACAAAGAAAATAATTTGTTCAAAAGTCAAAACATTTATATGGGAATCCAACCATGTGACAACTAGCGCCAAAGTGATCAATTGGGCTAATAAATCTCACCATGAATTGAGACATATTTTTAAATCATTGGTGGATCCAGGGATGGTAAAAAGGGTTACAAGTCACCCTGCTTTTGCTCAAGTTTCTCTGTATATTGTTAGAAGCAGTCATCCAACTTTTCCCTCAAATTCCTGGAAAAACCTTTGTAATAGTCAACCCCCCTTCTAAAATTCCTGGATCTGCCCCTGTAAAATTGATATAATACATGTTTTGGCATGTCAAACACCATCAGTAGAATGAAGAAATACATTAAGATTTTGATTATAATAATACATTATATAAATATAAATCTGACTGATTACTAAAGAAGCTTTCTTGTGTATTCAGTGAGACTGAATTACGAAGAAGGCAAAGGCAAGAAAAAAAGGAAAAAACAGAAAAACTAGTAAAAGACATTAAAGCCAGAGTGGAGCATGAAGAAAATACAAGGTGGATACGAAAGATAATAAGAAACTCCTTAATTGTGATAGGAATTTGTGCAACAGCTTATATAGCCTATAGGTGTTACAGATATTTCTCCCACATACCTCGTAGAAAACCTCGTCGTTTTTAGCTTCTGTTATAGACCAGGGCCTGATTGTATAAAAGGTGGATAGCGTTGTCTGACAGATAAATCTTATCCAGTGAATAAGTTTGTTGGATAACGGGAAGCATCCACTTATCCACTGGATAAGGATTTATCCATCAGATACTGCTATCCACCCTTTGTACAACTGGGCCAGTTAAGTAGGTTGACATTTTGATATATTTACTAATATGTTAGAATCCAATTATATAATAATAAAAAAACTAAATAAATTATAATCGAATTTGAACTAAGCACACCAGTTTTGCATTTGATGCATACCACTATTTTTAAAGACTTAAGGTACTCATTTGCACAGGCTTAGCCTTGTTCAGCTACTCACAGATACAGCCCTGTACCCTTGAAAGTCTGCAAGATTTCAAAGCAGTGGTGAATTGTTCAACTTGCACATTCTTTAAATGATTATACAATTAACTTTTGCAAATGATTTGCTCTTAACTGAGGCTAAGCCTGTGGAGATGAGTCTCTAGTCATAAAACACACTGTGGTATTTATTGAATGAGAAAAGGCACTATAATGGGCATGTTTGAAATATTACATCAGTCATGGATCCAGTGTTCATCCAGGATCCATGGAAACAGGCACTTGAATGGCCAAACTCATTTTAGGCCAGTCCTTGTGACAGGTCACATAACTGGTCACATTGATGTGTCTTGGTAAAGTAATCTAGCCCTGGTAATCATTTTTTCACCACTGTTTTCATTGCTATGCGCTAGTCAATATAACAGCCAGCAATCCATGTTTGTAACTTGCACTAACAGGTCACGTAACCCTACCCCTTCCTTAAAATGAGCAGCTGTTAAGTGAAAATATTCGATTTTATATAATTAATGCTACTTATCCTATATTCAACATTACGAGCAAAAACTTCACCCTCCACCTATATTAAAACTACCTATATTACTAACATATACAAAATGGAATTAATTGATGCATGTGTGTGCGTATATCATTATATATATATATTATATATATAACGTATAGTTATTATAATTACAGTGTTTCAATATACCTCTTTGGCTTGGGCGTAATATTTTTGATACATTTTACACGTTTAACCACTTGATAACTGTTGATGGACTTGCATCTCTTACCAGTTACAGTCTCACCTCTACTGAGCATCCTCAAACTGCAGTTTGCATCAAAAAAGCTTTGATTGTTTGAAAGGAATCATTTCCCATGATCCTCAGTAATCTCAGCTATCTAGGTTTTTGGTGACTAACTTTATTGAAATAAGTGTATTCTCTCTTGAGAATAAAATTGTGTTTGATTTTGTATTCATGTGACTTCTCATGCATAACCATCAAACAAGGAATTATTCTCTAGGGAAATAAATGGGGACGTCTGAAATAAGCATTGAGCCCAAGCCAAAAAAGTCTACATACAGTAATATTGACGTTTGAGGTCTAATTATAACTACAGGTGTAGTTTTCTAATGGTCCCTAAACAGTGTGTGTGTATTGTGTACATTAGATATGATTGCAGAAACATTTTTTATACCTCCTCCTATTATTATTTCTTTCTAGGTAGAAATTAATTATTTTTTTAAAAGTAGTTGATTTTAAAAGTTTGCTAGACTGTAGTTTTCTTGGTAGTGATTTTGCTTGATATTTTGTATAAATAAAAATAATCTAATGTAAATTAATAGTAAAAGTGATTTAAGTACTACATTAGTTGAATGTCCAGAATCTGACACAATTGCCCTATAACACTATGATCTCACTGCTTGTTTACATGAGCCAACAATCACAGGAATTTAGGTTCAATTATTTTTAATTTGAAATATTTGACGTCATATTAATTTAGTGGTTCTTACTTTTCATTTTCTCATCAAACGAATTTTTATTATGTTTTGTGTGCTGGGTCTATTTTGTCCCCTCTGGCGACCATGATATGACATCATAGTATTATAAGGCAATTTCAAGGGTAGAAGGCTCTCCATGGAAAGAGAAAATGGAAAGACATTCCTGTGACAAGGAGCAAGTGTTCCCTTGTAATATGTACTTTACCAGAGTTTGTTTGGAACAGGGTACTGTTTTATCATTTTAGTATGCCTTAGTGCATAGTTTTTATTGAAGAAATAGAAAACTTCACACTTGCTGTGTGCAGTTATAAAGCATGCAAGGGTTGGCGGAACATGAGAATGACGTGCATGCATAGTAGTGCTTCTTGACACTTTTCAAGTGATCTCCCAGTTTATAAATCCACATAGAACAGCAAGCAATTCTTAAATTTTTTTTAATGAAATACAAGCCAAACAGGGAGCAAGGTAGATAAGGCTAATGTTAAATCTCACAAGCTGAAGGTAATTTCATTAAAGAATCAGAGTACCTTGCTATCCATTGTTTCAATAGACCTTCTCGTCTCTGACGTAATATTTTCCCATTTCAGACCATGTCATTCCCTAGAGAATAATTTCTTTGCTTAAGGTTTGTGCTCGGTTAAGCACGAGACGACACATAAATATGGATACAACTCAACAAATAATATCATTCTCAAGGGAATGACACGTGGTCTGAAATGCGACAACGATTGATTGCTGGGAGGTATATTGTAGCTCGTGAAATTTGACAAAAAATGACAAAAGTTTTTTAAGAACCCCCCTTGAAGTCCCCCAAAAGATAACTATCCCCTCTAGGCAATCTCTTCTAAAAATTTGCACCCCCCCCCCCCCCCCCAAATTCTGTGTAAAAATGTTTAAAATCCCCCACATCCATTTTACCGGTAAAAAAAATTTCTGCCCCCCTAAATTTCACCAGCCACCCCCCTTCCCCTGCCCTTTGTCATACAGTCATTATGAATGCAGCCTTATACTAACAGTTAAAAAACACACTATTTTTAGAGGATTTGAAATCCCCATCCATGTTTAATTTACTCCTGCATTTCAAAACAAGTAAATCCTAAGATTTAGTTCATTTAAATTACTTGATAATATTATTCTTATTCTCACGTTTTTTTTAAAGTCGGAAATCTATGAAAATACATCGTACTCCCCTCTCAACGACGTTGGTACATCTACAAAATTTCAAGTTGGAGAAATTTCTTTAAATTGGTGCAGCTAAAATAATGTTTCTTCTAGTAAACAAGTCATTATCTATATTACTGTCTAATAAATCTAGACCCCCCCTTGTTGTCTAATAAGATGAAAATTAAATTTCAAGCAAAAGAACTATGAAGTGTTACCAGTATCAAATCATGCAGTATCAAAATAAATCTTTATCAGAACTAATCTCAAGCTTTTTTTTATTTTTAGTCCGAAAATATTTAACCATAGAAACTCTTGACTATATACCTAGACACATTTCCTAATTAGAGCCCAAACCATTATACTTGTAATTATACAGCTTCTCATTGATCCCATATAGGTAACTGTCCAATTATTTTCTTAATTGAACAGGTCCTGTTGATATGGGATTAATTAGGCAGCTATATAATTAATAGGTAATGGGAGTTCATGATCCCCAATCAAGACATGATTAGACTTGTAAAATTCCTCCGACTGCCAAATTGGACTCGGCCTATGGCCTCATCCAATTTTGTCAGTCCTCGGAGTTTTCCTTGTCCAATTATTTCCTAATTGGACAGCATGGAGTCCTAGTACATATACAAATAGTACTACCTATTAACAAAACGTTTCTTGCTATTTCGTTTCTGTTGCTATACACAAATATATGGTTTGCACTATGGTTGTTACTGTTTATGTTTAATCAATAAATTGTCGACATTTTAATATTTACTGTCATTAGTGAAAGGCAATCCCACTAAATGAGAAATGATTTTAAATTGGAGGAAAAAAGTGAAATAAATAATAATTTGATACTCAAGGTGTAAAACCATAAACAAAGCAAATGAAAAACTCGGAAAACAAAACAAACAACAAAAAAAATTTTTTTTGGTCCAAAAATCTCAACTTCAGAATAACAATAGATCAAAAGTAGCAAATTACATACACAAAACTAATAGCAGATGATTAACATAACTGTACAAATCCTTCCTATAACAGCATAACAAAAACAAAACAAAATAACTTGAATGTTGTGGGTTTTTTGATCACTAGAGTATTATATAAATACATCTCTTAAGACCACAAAGGTTCCACTGAAGATATACCTAATTTATCAATAGTTTATCTGTCTTTAAAATTGTGAAATACATCATTTGTGAAATCTGTTCTAACTTTACTGCCAATGCTTAAGTCAAGGTTTTACTTTGCAGCCTTGAGGCGTTCTTCCAGAGCCTTGAACTCATCATTCACAGGACCTGGTAAATCCTCCCCAACTTGTTCGTCCCAGTATTGACGCAGGTTCTTCAGTACATCCATCCAGTAATCTTTAGGGATAGACAACAATTCATCCATGTTAATCTCTCCAAGGCCTTGGGTATTGATTGCTCCTTTCTTGGGGATATAGCCAATTGGAGACACATCTGCAATGTCTTCACCATCACAACGCTTGAATATCCACTCCAGAACTCTACAGTTTTCTCCAAAACCTTTATTAAATAGAAATAGTTTGACAGGATTAGAGATAATCAAAAGTAATGTTGATGATAGGAGCAGCCATGCCATAAATGTCAGCTTGGATGCAAATGCATATTGCTCATCAAATGTTGGCTGCCTCTGTAGGTGTTTCTCACTTTGCCTTGAGTTTTTCTCATGTTTTTTAAGGCTACCTGTGCTGTGTTACCCAAGGTAGGAAAATAAGAGAGATGCCATCTGAAGAGAGATATCAAAAGTCTTGTCCTGAGTATTCTCAGGGTTGGTGCTGGGGTATCCACTTAGAATTTAAGAACTCTTCAAGGTTTATTCCAGGGCCCAAAAATGAATTTTCAAGGACTTTGTTTAGCTAATTAAGCCATGGTTTTACATGGTGTTTACCAAGTCCCTTCCAGTAGCCCTTTATAAAAGGGAAGTGAGGTCTGGTTGATATTGTATTTCACATTAAAAAATTTGAATGACTAGATCTGTTTCAGAACCATGTATAAGTACTGTAAGGGTCAAAGCAGAAATTTAAGGAAATTTGCTAAAATCTTAAAATTCAAGAGTTTATCCGCTTGAAAAGGTGAATTAAATGCAAGAAGTTTTCAAGGAGTTTCAGGACCAACAAAAAACCTGCAAGAAGTTTTCAAGGAGTTTCAGGACCAACAAAAAACCTGTTTCTCATTCTTTTAAAAGTTAACTGAAAATGAAGAAAATTCTGTATCCAATAGACCTTATTCGTGGTGTGACAATGTTTTCCCAATTCAGCATGACAAACCTTTGGGGGAATGAAGAGCTATTGTTTTGCAACTCGTCAGGATATCATTGTTATTCCTTTCGAATCCTTTGGGTTGCTTTTTGGAAGAGTAAAATCAAAGGAAGATGAATCCTTTGGAGGTTTGTCACGCTGAATTGGGAAAACACCTGACACACCACGAATGTCTATTTACAAAGTTCTCCTGGAGTGACTGACTTCTATTGTATTTCAATAAATCAATTAAATTACTTGAGGGTAGTGACAAGAATCTGAAAAAAGTACCTGGCCATAAGAATTTCCCATTCTCGTCTAAACGGAACCAATTGACATGGAAAATAGGAGGCAATTTGTCAGATTTCTTCTGCATACCAAGCCAATGCTCAAGGTACTTTCCAAAGTTGTACCCAAAGAATGGTCTCATGGCAAAAGGGTCTCTCATGATGTTCTTGCCTTTGAATTCTGCAGCAGCAGTTGTTTCAGATGACAAGGAAGAAGCAACAAACACACCATGTTGCCAATTAAAGGCCTGGTAGACAAGCGGAACACCAACTGGACGACGCCCACCAAACAAGATAGCACTGATCGGGACACCTTTAGGATTCTCCCAATCCTTGTCCATTATTGGGCAGTGATCACTCGGGGCACAGAATCTGGAGTTAGGGTGAGCGGCAAAACCCATATCAGGGGTCCAGTTCTCCTTATTCAACCATGATTTGATTGTTATTCCTTCTTTTGGTGGATCAAGACCTGGAACAAATGGCAGCATGTTATTAAGACATAATTTTTGGTAAAGGTGAATTTTTCTTCCTTCTAAAAATCAACCTCTACCGATAATATTTTACAAAAAGAGAGGATCTTATGTTGAGTTTTCTTCACCTTCACGAAACCCAACGGTTTAATTCCAATTCAATCTCTGAGTAATCCCTGCCGTCCCAAATAAATCAGCCCATAGAATGTTTCAAAGTTGGATCTTAAGGAATTTGCTGTAGTGTGGAAATGCAATGAAAACAACATGTCATTGTCACACCCCCAAATATTAATGTTTAGTTCTCAAAAACATACAAAATTAATATCATCTTCATTCCTTAGGACTGTTTGATAAAGAATACAAGAGATAACTAAAGTCCTTTAAGGTGACTGCCTTCTTTTGGAAAAAAAATCAAATTTAAATTTAATGCAGATTCCAAATCTGGAAAGAAAAATTGGGCGTTCCAAGCTTGTTTTCGAGATAATCAGCATTTAATGGAAGCCTACATGCAAGTTTTTGGACAAAAATTGCACCAACGGAAGTGATTAGAAAAAAAAAAGATTTATAAGATAATATTATGTGTAGACTCTATGATTGCACAAATGAAGGCTAGTCAATCATTCTACGATAATATTTGGATATTTTCGACAAAAAGACAGAGAGATAAATTGATTTGTCATATTTTGTAGTTTCGGTGCTCTTAAAAAATTTCCTAAAGTCAAACAAAATTCCCTACAAAAAATCTATTTTTTCATATGTTAGAATAACAAACTTTTTCTAAAATGTAGAAAAAATAACCTAGATTTTTTAGGAGTTTATTGAAATAAGCTATTGAAAAGAGAGTCCCTTGCAAAATTTGAGGGTTTTGCCCTCTTGAAGCTCAAAACATGTATGGTTCTTCAATAAAATCTTGGAGATTTTTCGGCAGTGTTTGAGCACGCACGCATTGTGGGCTCAAATCGAACGTTCAAAAGTAGGCAACCACCTTAAGCCCTGTTTCATAGAATCAAAAAGGAAAGAAGAAGCAAATTTGAAATTAATATAAAGTACAAAAATAAAATGCATTTATAGGGAGAATTGAAGCCTATTTAAGCACTGAGAAAGAAAAAATGAAAATTTGCAAGTTGCATGTGCATTTAGGAATGCAGTACAATAGGTTGATGTTGGTGAATGAAACAACGGCATGTTTTGTCCCAGCATTTCCACACTACATGGTGGATTGTGTAGTACGATATGGCAATATGGACAAACTCACCCTCCCACCAGAAGTCACCATCAGAAGTTTCAGCAACATTGGTGAAAATAGTGTCCTTCTCAAAAGTCTTCATTGCGATGGGATTGGTTTTTCTTGATGTTCCTGGAGATACACCAAAGAATCCGCTCTCTGGATTGATAGCACGCAGTTGGCCATCCTCATCAAACCACATCCAGGCAATGTCGTCACCAACACATTCTACTTTCCAGCCAGGAATAGTAGGGGTTAACATGGCAAGGTTGGTTTTTCCACATGCGCTGGGGAAAGCACCGGCAATGTATTTCTTCTTTCCCTCTGGGTTTGTCAGGCCCATAATCTATAAAAATAATAAATAAGTAAGTGCAATAAAATGAAAAATATTATTCATTATGGAATTGTACTAAATGGCTTTGAGGGCTATTTGTAGAAGGGCCACACTATTTTGACCACAAACTGCTAGTCTTCATCCAATACCAACAACCATCACCTGATGAAGACTAACAGTTTGCAGTCGAAATGTTGTGGTCTTCTAAAAACGACCCTTAACTGATGAGACAAATGAATAATTATAATTTAAATGAACTAAGCTGATTTTATTTTGTGTTGAGTGTAATTGGAAACTACTAAAAACCTCTTGAATTTGAGTTTGGTTGTAGAAACATATTTTATATCCATTGGGGAAAACTACCCATTTTTCGTTGCTCACTCAATCAAAGTTAGGATTGACGGATTGGATTATGGAATGAAAACACAAATTTGTCAGCCACTGCATGTCAAACACTATTTTATTAGTTACTGAATTTTATTACTTACCATCATATGTTCAGCCAACCATCCTTCATCTCTGGCAATATTACCAGCAATCCTCAATGCAAAACACTTCTTTCCAAGCAGAGAGTTCCCTCCATAACCACTACCGAATGACTTGATCTCTCTGGTCTTAGGGAAGTGCAGAATCAAGGTTCTCTCTGGATCACAAGGCCAGTATGAGACAGTTGGTTGCTTCTTGCCGTCATTAGGGAATCCAACCGTATGGACACATTTCACAAAGTCTCCATCACCAAGCACTTTCATGACTTTAGCTCCCATTCGTGTCATAATACGCATACAGCATACTACGTAGGGAGAGTCAGTGATCTGTACACCAATTTTGGATACAGGTGAGCCTACAGGTCCCATACTGTAAGCCAATACATACATAGTACGGCCTAGAAAAGGGAACATTTAAAAAAGTAAGTTTCTTTTTCCTGAAACTTCTGTATAGTTCCAAACTCTTTTGAAACAGTGTTAAAATGAATAGAGAGAAACTTATAAACTATTTCCACTTCTCAAACTGCTACCTGGCGTTTAAGTATTTCATAAACAATTTACAGTCAAAACTGCTCAAGCTAAGCCCTCTAGATTCCATTAATTATTTCATTTATACAAATATTGAAATTTACTATTCTTTTCAAAAATACCAAGACAAGATTCAGAATAATAACCGATTCAAAACTCGAATTCTGATTGTTTTTGTATTTTTTTTCATGTAAGGAACACCATAATCCAATGAGAATTCGAGTTTTGAATTGGAAAATTATATTTTCTGAGTCTTGGTATTCTCAGATATTTGAATGATAACAACATTAATCGAACCTAGAGGGTTAGCTTGAGCTGTTTTGACTGTACATGTAACTACATCACATCTAGATTTTCCAAAAATCAAAAATTGAAAAGATAAATTTTCATTGTTAGAAAACAGTAATAAGTAAAGCTGGAAAAGTGAGGGGGGAAAAGAAGCAAATAGAGGCGCAAAATTGGTTAAATTATAAAAAAGATTTCATTTTGGGGGTGAAAGCTATTAGAATCCAAACTTAAAAGCATCAGAAATAAAGGTCAATATTTTAAATTTTCCTTGAGGCAATATAAATGACAACGAAAAGGTTTATCGAAAGGAATCGTCTACGTGTGTAGTGCCACGAAACATTGACACGCACCACGACCCCAACACGCCTACTTAATCCTCCAATCACAAGCAATGAAAATCCCGGCTTGGACAATACAAACAGACTCAAACATTTTACAGCTCTTTTTTCGCACAATTTTCGTAAATGTTTTGCCAAGAATAAGCCTATGTTGTATGCGGCTTTTTAATGTTCTTACGTACCGACCATGGCGCCTGGGAATCGCGTTGCAAGTTCTTTCTCAGCGTCGTCTATCGATTTCCAACGACCTAGAGCGCCTTGTATTCCTTCTTTGACATGAGGTACTGCATCGTAACGATTCTCCGTGCAGATAAATGTCTTGGATTCAACACGAGCCACATCTTTGGGATCAGTTCTCACGGCGTAGCTGAAGAAGAAAGACACAAAGCCGAACCCATGTTAATAAAAAGATTCTGCTTATGCTACTAGATTATGAACTTATTTTAGGAGCGGAACCTTAAGCCAAGAGTTTTGATTCTTAAAAAGCAATGGAATATGGAATCACAAAAATCCTCAATTCAAAAAGCTGAATTCTGCTAGAAAAAAAAAGTATTTCAAGAGAGAGATTATTTACAAAGGGTTTGATAAAGATAAAAGAGAAAGCTAATGTTTTTTCCTGGGATCAAAAATAGGCCCAAAACAATAATGGTGATATGTCCACAACATTGACTAATAATAAATTGATAGCAGAAACACAAAATGTTTACCAGTTATCATGCTTTGTAAGTGGAACACAAGCCCCTACTTTAATCAGCCTATCGATCAGTTCTTGATTTTCCTCGTTCGAACCATCGCAAATATGGATGTTTTGAGGCTTGAAGATCTCGGCATAGCCAGAAACGAACTCCTGAACTTTGCTTGAGAGAGAATTCAGATCACCTTTTTCGAAAGGAGGCAGAGAAGACATGGTTCGAAGTATTAAGCGATAACGAATCGGCAATGATCTGGACGACGAAGACCTCGGGAGCCTAAAACATGAAGAAGTTGTCAGAATACCTTTGGTATATATGTTGCAAACGGCCTCCAAGATTGGGAAATAATGCTTAACATAATGAACCGCTTTTCAAAGGGATCGATTTGTTTGACTTAAACGATTCCACGATCACCATCTTACCTACCTAGTTATCAGGGAGACCAATGACATTACTACTGAGGAGAGAAGATATAAATACTAAACTATAAAGGTTCGAGAATCGTGACGCCTAGGCGTCTCCGTTGGCTGCATTCGTATGCAGTGACGAAATAGCTTCCACTGAAACACAGTCCAAAGGTCGTTAACTGGGGCCTGATTGGTCCAGATACAACACGTGACGGTGTCTTAACACCATGGTCGTGTTTCGTGGCACGAATATATCAAACTTCAAATTATTTCTATGTAAACAGCTCAAAGAAAAGAATTATGACAATTTCACGTACTTAATACTGACGTAAAAAGTGTTTTTGTATTTTTTTATCAAACAAAGGTTCCTAGGGATATTTTTTGCTTGCATTGAAGAATTTCCCTCCCCCCAAAAGGAAACTAAAGTTTAAAAAAATGAAATCAGATGAAATAAAACCAAGGAAGAATAAAAAAATACTATAATAATACTATAATAAGTTCGTTGCTCAAGATATACATTATTAAAATTATCCTTGGAAACCAAAAACCGTTTTTCTTTTGGCAGTTTGCAGACATGAATATATTTTTACCAAACATGAAGCGCAAAAATTAAGTCACTGAAAAAACATTATTAAAATTAAGGTCAGGGCACTTGGTACAAGCAAACTTACTTTATTTCCTAGTAGAATAATAAGATAGCAAAATTCCAAGGGAAGGCTTTTATACAGGTTATATTACTATTCATTTTAGCAGAAGACGACAAGATTCATATCAAATTTATATCTGGTCGGTGAAGACCTGTCATGTCTCTCTGGTATTTTTCCAACCGAATAACGACTACACAACGCATTTTCATGAATAGGTGATCGTCGTTCTTCGCCATTCCTCGTTTAATCAAGCTCAAAGAAGTGTGGAGTACGTTTTTTATCGCCTGTAGTACAAAATTGGAGGCATAAAAGGTGCAAAAAGTGTCACGGGTTGAAGTCATGTCTGGGTTCGCTAATAGATAAATTTTCATTCGCGATGGTAAATGATCAAAATTTTGGAAAAAAACGTATGAAAAAATTAATATTATCTTAAGAGCTGAAGGCATTCCCTTCATATTTGTTTCATGCTTTTCTCTGAGAGTTTCCTTCAGCTTGAAGTAATAAGGTTTATGGAAAAACTGACTTACGTGACCTAAAAGAAACTGAACCAGACAAATGTCAAATATCAATATAAACTCGACTGAAAGAAGTTGAGATCCATGAAGACAGTTAGAATATATATATCTTTTACCTGCAGTTCAAGTTCCAGGGAGACTAGAATGGAGATCTGTGCAAAAATAGCAGCTGGTTTAGCGTCTTATTCTTTCAACAGCTTCCGTCAGTATGACTGCAACATGCAAACCAGCACGCCTGTTTCACACCCTCTCCCTAGTCTTCGCGCACGCACCAGTCAAATACGTCATTGTATATTTTTGTATATGTATAAACCAACCAAACCAACCATCTGTCACTTCCATATCCGGTCATACGTTGCCTTGAGGTGCGACTATACTGACCATAATCACGCCAAATATCAAACAAAATGTCTATCTTCCTAAACTTACCCATTCCAAACTTTTTATTCAAGATAGAACATCGTTGTTGCCGAAGAATGAGAAATTAGTCCAAGATTATTGTAGTACTTCAGGTTAGGGATTAGTACGTGATTGGATGAATGCTTGACATCGACTCATCTTGAGTATCTAGTTTCACCTATGTTCTTTAAATAATACTCATATTTATTTACCGAAGAATTAACCATTAAGTCCTACAAAAAGCCGCGATACTCAAAATTTAATTATCTCGCATAATTTATCATCCCTGGGGAATTGGAGGAACAAAAACATTGTTTTGACATTATTTTGACGAATTAAAGCTTTTAGAAAAAATTCATAAATCAATAAATGGTTTAAAACCAGAATTTTACTTTTGATCAATAAAAAATGCAAAATATAAATTTCGGAGCATTTCATAGACAAAATATATAAACAGTTTCATTAAATAATTGTGGATTAAATTGCACTTTACGACAAATTATTTCATCAAGAGGCCTTAAGGCCAGCTTACTCAAGAGTATAGTACATGATTGACAAATATTGAGAGTGGCATGCTCATGCCACAGGAAGCCCACAGGAGGTATAATGCAGTCACAAAATGTTCTTTGTGTTACATGTCCAAATTTTCCCTGCTAGCATAGCCTCCTTCGTTGGCAGTTCTTACTCTTTTAGAAGGGTAAGTCCAAAACATTGACATATTTTGTACAATATATTGTTAAATTGTCTTGTATTATGTATTGCTCGATTTCCCCGGTGCTTTGTAATGACTGGTAACTCTACCTTAGCCTCAAAATAAACAAATAAAATAAAGGGATGGTTTTTCGGATTTCAGAATTTGATTGCTATCTTGGGCTCCCTGTGGCAGAGCAAGCTTTTCAGTATGGAAAAACTACTTCTGGGTACAAAGTAAAATACATTATTTTATTCATGACAGAATTTGTTTTCCGAAAATTGAATTGTTTCAGGTGGAGGTTAAATCATTGAAAGCATTTTTTTATTGTTTTTTTGCGAACAGATGGACCCGGATTACGTCACAACTTTAAACTCTTAAATTCCATTTGGGTTCCCTGTGGATTGCATTTGGCGCGAGACTTCAAGACCAGGAAAGTAAGGTTATAAAGCTGGAAAATGAAAATTTTTGCGCATCAGAATTGAAATATTGGACCGTTTATCCTCCTACTTAAACATGTGGAGCTTGTTTCCCAAGATCTCAACCTCAAATAGCCAAGATTCTGGTAAGATTAGATGTTGATCAGAAATTAAAGATTTGAAAGATGCCCAAATTATCAAGGCACAGAACCAAAAATCTGTTAAAATGTTGCATTATGTTTTATCTTTGCTAGTTAAGCTACTCCCTGGAAAAGAATACATCGTAGGGAGAAAAGGTATGCACATTATTTGCTTTTAATTTTTATTTTATCGTCGAAATATTCAGACAACATTTGGCAAGATAGACAATGAAGGGTGTCCAATTTTACAGCCTATAAATTATATATTTTGGAAAATGCAATGAAAAAAGAGGTTATTAGTCATTCCCATTTCCAGTAACTCTAAATCCCAAATTCCTGGTCCATTGAATCTCTTTTTTTCATCGCAAAATCAAAGCAAAAAATCCAAGTGCTTATTTTACTCCTAAAGGTGTTTTTTTTTTGTTCATGGAATGTTTGTTTAGATTGTGCAGTATTAATCAAGGATGATCCATCCATCAGTCGCAAGCATGCTGTAATCACTGTCCAACATGATATCTCTAACTTGGTATGTGCTATTTTGGGTATAACAACAATAACAAGTATCTTTATTACCAATAATAATAACACTCATATGTAGATGATTGCTAGTGAACACTAGCATGGACTGTGTCGGTGTTTCTAATCAAACAAGTTATCGTAGAATTATAAGTTTAACACCATAGTGAAAATAGAATAACTTGTTACATATTATATATGTATATACATATCAAATTATGCTTATAACATTAATGTTTATAGCCAAGATTCAGGTAATAGCTGCTAAGTATAGCAGAGCTGAGCAGCCGATTAGCTCAGTATATCCAAAACTGCTCTAATTGCTAGACACTCTGTTGTTGTTTGTCTCCTTTGTTTTATGATACCCATAAAAAAAATAAGATAAACAACACCAGAGTGTCTAGCAATTAGAGCAGTTTTCGCAATAAACTTCTAGCTACTCAACGTAAATACGACACCAGAGTGTCTAGCAATTAGAGCAGTTTTCGCATGACTGTGTAAAGGGTGCTGCATGAATGTGATTGCTAGAACAATCACATTGCATGAGAATTTACTCTCCATCCAATCAAGTACCCAAAACACAGCTCAAACATGACACAGACACAGCCAAGGTCACAACACTGCCAGTTCAGTTTCAAGAGAAAACCAGGCAACCAATATTCTAAAAGACATCATGGTTGTGGTAAGGCATGCATACAGCATTGAGCCTGTCACAGTTATGAAAACTGCTCTAATCCATGTCAGGTCATTTTGCAGTTGCTCTTTATAGCAAGCATGAGTTCCTACAGTTTGCCTTCACATCAATCAAAGTGTTTCCTTGACTTTCCTGGAAAATACACAGTTTCCAAGGGCACATGGTGATGGAAAATTGTCTTTACCAATGTCGGCCAGCATAATGACTATGATTATTAACTGCAATCATATCCATTGCTACCATGAATTACTCATAAACATGATCATGATAAAAATATCTTTCAGGGAGATCCCTCTAAGATACCAGAATTAATGCTTACAGACAAATCAAAGTATGGAATATCTGTTAATGGTGTCAAGATTACTCAGCCAACTAGACTCAATAATGGTGATGAAATTCTATTTGGCAATCATCATAGCTGTTATAGGTAAGTGGTATATATATATATATATTGAATTCTGTGAAACTAGTGCTCAATACATGGGTGTATCTAGCGTTATATATATATATATAAATGTATTATACATATAATGCTGTCACTAATATACTGCATATATGATGTATTATGGTGTGAAAGGAGATATTATAATATTAAGGTCAAATTGGACTTTAGAAGTTGCTTTTTGTAAGGGAGGAAAACTGGATAATCTGTGAAAAAAACTCAAAGCACAGGAGAGAACCAACAAACAACTCTACTCACATACGATAACAAACCTAACAGGACTCAAAACTGGTTCATATTTGTTGTTAAGAGGCCCTCATTGATTATTACCTGTGCACTGCCACCCTGATATAGTTAGAGTATACCTATTATCTCATAATTGTTTCTTGTTTTGGACCATGTCTTAGCACCACAGCCTATTAATTTGTAATATAAAGGATGTGTAACCTAGGCTTGCAAGACAAATGCTATGAGATTATACAAACTTGTTATGTAATATTTTCAGATTAACTTATACTCCCTTGGTAGTGGTTACTTCATGTCTTGACAACACCAAGAAGAAGCCCCTCAAGAAACAGATTCATTTATTAGGTAGGTAGCAGTAAACTTTGCAAGATGCACGCTGCATGGAAAATACTTGATGCTGCTATATATATATGTAAGTTCCAATGGTATTATTGATTGGTAAGTCTATTATGGTCTCAATATGAAGTCTAGTATTGTCTCATCAGGTCTTGTCAGATTAGGTCTTGTCACATATTATGCCACATCTCATTCCTCTGGTCTTGTTTTCCCTTGTCTCCTCTCCTTTCCTCTGAAATGTTGGAAAATGTTGTTTTGAAGGCACTAACCACTGGATTGTTTGTATAGGCGGACATGTTTTAAATGAATGGAAAAGTGGATTAGTGACTCATTTGGTGATGGATGGACTGTTATTCACAATAAAGGTAAAGTGTAGTTCTGTAGCTTAGTATCAAAGAGCTGTTTTTATGTCTTTATGTGACTAGCAAAAAACTAGCATTATATAACTACAAGCTAAATGTCAAGAATTTGACCTGTGATTCAGCAATATATCAACTTTGATCACCCCAAAGGAAAATGTTTCATGGTTTGATTGATCTGTAAGTTAGTTGTGCCATTATTTTGATCAGCCCAGAGGTGATTTAAAGGTTCAATCTGTGAGTCAACCATGCCCTGACTTTGATCAGCCCAGAGGTTGTTTCAGGGTTCAATCTGTGAGTCAACCATGCCCTGACTTTGATCAGCCCAGAGGTTGTTTCAGGGTTCAATCTGTAAGTTAGCCATGCCCTGACTTTGATCAGCCCAGCAGATGGAAAGAAGCTGCAGCAGAATACCAGTGAATATACAACTTCTTTTTCTTCAAATTTTGTTTAAACCTAAAACAATCTCTGGCTTGGCAAATCAAAGTCAGGGGATAGTTGATTTAAAGATTGAATTGCAATTCAGATGGTTAGGTACGTTTTACAAAGTCGAGCAACCAGGACAAAAAGCTATCAAATCAATAAGCTCTAGCAAACTTTAGAGTCCGAAAAACGGGCCTTAATTCAGATTGATTGTATTTTATTTTCATTTGTCTGGGATAGAAAGTCAATATTTGTTGTGTCTCCCAAGGTTATCCATGCTCTTGCTGACTGTTGTTCCATAGTCACACCCAGCATCTTTAATGAAATTGCGAAGGCAATTGAAACACCAAGTGGGTTACCTATGCCAGAAGAGTAAGTATTTTGAAAATGAATTCCTTGCCTCAGGGGAAAGGGGGAAAGGGGGGGGGGGGGGGGGGGGGGGGGGGAGGAAGGGGACTCCAGGATAAAAATTTCAGGAATTTTCAAAAATACCCCTAAAAGATACCAAAAGTATTTTGAGAAGGTATTGTTTGGATGACATTTACTATCCCTACATTTTGTTTAGATTTTTGCCTCCTCTTAAAGAAGAATCAATCAAGTCTGATGGACCTCTGTTTCTTCCTAATAACAGAAGAAAAACATTGTTTAGTGGAAAGACATTTATATTTCTTAGCAACAAGCAAGTAAGTAAACCATAAAAAGGGTTACTATGCTAACTTTATTTTGTGGGATTCTCCTTGAACTACAATCTCTTGCCCATTATCCTTGATCTTCTTGATATGCATCCCAAAGAAGGTAATAAAAGGTATTAGAGGTTCCCAAATATCAAAACAGGGCTCATGCATAAAGCACTCAAAGGTGCGCCCTCGATCCTTATATGATATGAGTATTTAAAGCTTCTCAGAACAGAGAGAAATCAAAACAGACATGAAGGTCTAAGGATTGAACCATTGAGCTCTAGCTCTAAAATGAATAAAAAACTGAAAGTAAATGAATAGGATTTAGCAGGGCATATTTACAGAGTAATCTTGCGTACACTGAATTTCAATTGGAATTTAGGAGTTGATCTTTGTGGAGGAAGAAAATCCTGAGAACCCATAAAACCCTCAAAGCACAGGAGAGAACCAACAAGAAACTCTTATTTCATATACTACACTGAGACCACAGGGACTCAAACCTGCGTCACGATGGTGAGAGGCCAGTGCTCTCACTGCTTTGCCACTCGTGGTTCCCAGGGTGCACACTAACCAACTGAGCTACCACCTGCTCCTAATTTTAAATACACTTCAAGTTGACTTTGTTCACATTACTCACATGAAACCACTCTATGGTAAAGATAATTATTTAGTCAGGGAAATTGTGAATTTCACCTAAAGTCAGGGAATTTTGTTTAATGTTAACCAAGATACTCATACTGTTTGCAATTTTCTAATAGACTGATAAATCCTTTCGAATAATGAAAACAATATTGAAGTATTTAGTATCAGTTATGCTGGACAGTTTAATTACGTTGGGTATCCTGTGTAATAAGATAAGAGTAGGGCCTAGATAAAAGTTAGGCATGTGGCCCATGCTCGCCCATGTGGCTCAACAAGGGCAGTGAAAACTGTTATTTAGTCAGGGAAAGGTCAGGGAATTTTTCTTTTCAAAATGCCTGGGAACCCTGAGTCCACCTTCAGGTTCAAGAATTTTCAAGTTATTTTTTTTAAGTACAAGAGAACACATGCAGCTATCGAATGTGTGGTGGGCAGACTCTACTGAAGGATTCAGTAACAGATGATGAAGAAGATAGGAGGACGTTTGTAAATGATGGTTGTTGTGTTATGATGGTTGATCAAAAAGAAAGGGAAAGCTACCCAATGGACATGAAGCAGTGGATTACACAAGTAATGGACTACTTGAAAAGGTATGATGTAGCTGTATAAAGGAGGGTTTTTTTTGTTTTTGTTTTTTTGCGTTAGTTGCATACATCATATTGTTAGGATAGTACGTGCGCGCTGATTGGTCGAAAACTGTGCTTTATTAGTTAACAGAACACAGTGCTGACGCCATCTGCGCGCGCGAAGTGCTGTTAGTGCAGTTCGTACACTGTAACTCGGAAAGAGCTAATTCGGCCCCAAAAAAGGGTCATTTTTGGTGAGTTAAAATATAGTACCATTTTTAAGGGCCAATTTAGCCCCTATTTTAAGGGGCTATTTTGGCCCCTATCTTTTTAGCTAAAAAGACCCCAAAAAAGGGCTAAAAGGACTTAAACGTAGGGCTGATTTGCAAACTGGTGGGGCTAAAATGAATTACTGATGAGCTGATACGACTCTGTATATTGGTTAATTGAGCCCTTCTACATGGGTAAAAATGCTCAGATGGACTGCGGATTTAGTTTCCTAGAGCTGCTAATATGACTCCGTGTTATTGGTTGATTAAGCCTTTGTACTATAGAGTAAAAACGCTTCAATAGGATGCTGATTTAGGCACCTGGGAGCTCAAATACCAAATAATAAAGAATTAAAAAAAAAAGAATAAGACAACAAGACCGTAATTTCAATTACATTTTTAATAGACGTTTCTTTGCTGAGAAAGATTACATGACATCATTTTTCATATTACTTTTGCAAACTTACCTTTGAAGACAAATAATAATAACAATAAAATCCCAATTCTGCATTGGGGTGACTACATAATATTCTACATCATTAGATAAAAAATTTTCGAGTCAATTTACAATGGTAAACTTGACATGCACACACTAGAACATATCTAATGCAGAAATAAGAAAAGATTTTTTTACACCTGCACATACCAGCTGATAAAGTTGCTGTGGGCAAGTTGTTTGACATGGAACAAGAGTGTGGAATTGATTTTTTAAATATTAATGTACAAATTGATGCATGAACAATATGTATTCCAGAACATAAACTAACCAATTAAACTTCAATAAATAACTACAGCTTTTTAGAATACTTTGACAGTCACAGCATACATGTATGTAGTTGATTCAATAAACCTTGACATTAGAATAGCTATCAGCCTTATGCTTTGGATCCAAAAATGATCATGGGAATTTTATTCTAAGCTTCAGGACTGAACACTGCTTACTATGGCTATCAATATCTTAACAATCCATGCCACATCATTCCCTTACACACTATGTTGAGGTGTCCATGCAACAACTCACCTACTGCACCACTTGAGGGCTGTATGTAATTAGTGATCTCATCATTGATGGAGTTTTCTCTCTGAAAGATAAATGGTACAATTATATTTAGATATATATATATTACTACTAATTGAAATGATGAGGTTTAAGGGAACTGAACCTAAAAATCACAAAGATATTGACTTTTATAAAAAGTGTGAAATTTATTCAACAAAATATTGCTCAATACTGTAAACCCTCTATTAATAACCCCCCTTTCACCCCAGGAGACTTATTATTTCAGGAAGGTTGGGTGGTTTAGCTTACCATTGAGAGGAGCATTATCGAATGATTTTCCTGTAAACACTGGCTTAAACTAGTGATTGCGGACTAATGATTCACTGTAATACCAAACAAAGACTTTCTGTCAGCAAACTCTTTATGAATGTTTTTTTAGATCAATTCAACTTAGCACCAAATTCAATCGTTAATCTTAAGAAAGTTGGTCATATCTGATAGAATTTAAAATAGGTTGATTTGTACTTTAATTTTTGATTGAACATCCTTAGTAAGTTTATCAGTATTTCATACTTTTGGTGACCAGCTGTCTCATTTGGACCAAACTGTGCTATCCCGAATGATTTTTGAATGTCACTATTTTTGGGACTTTAGAGATTTACAGGCCTTTGTCATGTTGTAAGGACTATGCATTCTAATGTTTTGTTTCAATTTCTTTTTAATGCTTTTTGTGCTAGCACTTCTTCTCCTTTGTCTCACCAAATGAAATAATTTCTAGAGGAGGATTTAAAATTCCATTAGTGATTAGTGAGAATGAAACTTTTTTGGCCCTCGAATTATTAATTTTTCCCAGTTGCCTAATTTGTAAACCAAGCAATGCATATTTTGTATACTGAAATTTACCAACGACACTGGGCCTTGCACTCATCATGCACATACCTCAGTCCAAATTGGACAACTAAACATTTGAACACTGAAGCCAAACCCATTAACCAAGCAATTACATATGTTTACAATGTGATTACCGTGACCCAAGGCCACCTCGAACCATCAGCATATACCTGGGTCCAAATACGGATTCAATGAAGAAATGATTGTGTAAAAAATGAACATCACGAAGTTGGGAGCTATGCCTGCATTCCATGAATTACGACTAGGTAATGATGAGTTCTCTTGCCTTGCGTGCCCCCCACCGCCCCG